>CM035138.1:58434609-59034609 GCA_020205605.1 Panax ginseng | reverse complement strand
GTAGCCTCTGGTACACCGGCGGCCACCCTCTATAAATAGAGGGCTTGGGGTGGCCATTTTGCAAGAGAAAAAGGGCGAGGAATCCCTGCCTAATTTGCTCTGTACTCACCCCATACGGAGTATTTTCTCATTTTAAACACCTATGAGCTCATATATAGCAACTTTTGTACCCATAAAAGCCAGTGTTTACCTACTTTAAAGATATAGAAGTCTTCTTTGGTAGCCCACTGTAAGCCTTCTCACACACTTTAAAGTCTTTTCTCTTTATCTTTGCACACACTCTTCTTCACGTTGAGAGCCCGTCTTCTGTCGTTTGCCATTTACATCAGTGGTTTTATTTCGGTTTGTATATACATATATATTATATATATATATATATATATATATATATATATATATTTATATATATGGACTAACATTATCGAGTTATACCTCGATTGAGCCTGAACTTGATGCAGAGCGTTTATTTGCTTATATATATATATATATATATTTATATATATATATATGAACTGTGTGTCAAACTTTGTTCGATGAGCCTAGACTTGATGCAGGAGGCGTTTACTACTTTAATATATATATATATATATATATATATATATATATATATATATATATTAAGCGTGTGTAGGACTTTGTTCGATGAGTGCAGATTTTACATCCGAGGCGTTTACTTGCTTATATATATATATATATATATATACTACTATATATGAACTGTTGTCGAACTCATTCGATGAGCACGGATTTTACATCAGAAGTGCGTTTACTCGATTTACATATATATATATATATATATATATATATATATATATATATATATATATATATATATATATATATAATCCCACAGAGTTTACTTACGTGGTGGTTGATCGCTTACTGACTTTCTTTACGTTTAAATCTGCTGGAGTTCACTTCGTGGCGATTGATTGCTTTAATACTGACTTTATTTATGTTTTCGTCACTTTGGAGTTTCCTCCGTGATGGTTGATAGCTTTTACAGCTTTATTTACATTTCTGATCCCCCATGGAGGTGCTTCGTGGTTGGTGATCATGTCTGTATATATATATTTACAACTTTTATATATATACTTGCTTACTGCTTTTATACAAATTGCGGTATCATGTGTGCCTAAGAATCATGTGGTCACAGATTTAGCCTATTGGATCTAGATTCGGTTCCCGTGAAGGACATTTTCAGCTGTAAGCAGCTTGTAAATTATTCTGCGATGTATGAATTTCCTCAGATGGTTTCCATACCCACGAGGAAGTCGACATTATTTTATACATTATTTTCGTACGGATGCCTCGAATCTGTAAAATAAAATCAATCAAGCCGAACACTTAATAAAATGGGAGTGTAAAAGGTCTCAATTACTATTGAGCATCAGCGTTTGAAAAACCTTTTTTATAAAACCTCACTATTATATCTTGTTAAAATGGAATTTTTACATAAATTCAAACCTTGTGTATATAGGTGCGAACGAGGCCTCGCACTACTTCCAAATAATAGCACATTGACCCACACACACACATTTAAATAATAGTTTCTTGAAAAGAGGCGGTCACCGTGGTAACACGGATGTCGGGAGGTGCCTAACACCTTCCCTCCGCATAATCAAGTCCCCGGACCCTAATGAATCTCGGTTTCATCGACCCGTTTAGCAGTGTCATATCACTGGGTCAATGTTCAAACCTTTTATCAGTTGTGTTGGTACAACCATTTAAAAAACCAACTGGTGACTCTTAACAGTCCATCGTCGACATTATACATGTCGGACCTTTTTCACTTGTTTTTTTAAACAAATCTCACCTAAAATGAGAACACCAAAGAACAAGTAACGGAAAGGGACAATTAAAAATCCCAACGTCGACAAAACTTATAGTTTAGCATTGCCTACGGGAAAATCTATTAAGTCAATAAGTTGTTATTGTATTCCAGTTCTCGTTAGAAACATTATTTCCATTTTGTTGTTGGACACTGAAATATTTGGTATTATATTTAAGAACAATTCTTGTTCTATTTATAATAATAATGTTTTGTATAGAACTGGAATGTTACTTAATGGATTTTGTAGACTTGACTTACGTGAAAATAATTTTGCATATTGAACAAATTAGTATAAGAAAAGGAGATGAAATGTGTGTATTTGTTGAAATACAAGTATGAATTATTTGAAAGGTTCAAAGAATTCAAAAGTGAAACTAATTGAAAAGTAATAGAATTCTTCAATCGGATTGAAGAAGGAATACTTATGCAATAAGTTTCTAGATCATCTTAAATGGTTTTTTCACAATGGACGCCTCCTGATACACAATAATTGATTGATGCATCTGAAAGGAAAAATTGTACCTTGTTGGACATGGTGCGGTCCATAATGATTTTACCGACATTCCAGTATCCTTCTGGGGTAATGTCCTAAAAATGGCTGCATATCTATGAAAAGGTAACCTCAAAATCTGGCCACAAGACTCCATAAAAGTTATGGACAGGAAGGATCCCTAATTTTAAGTAAGTTAAGATAAGGGGTTGTCCAGCTTATGTGAAAAAGTTTCAAAGGATAAGCTTGGGACAAGATTTAACAAGTACAGATTTGTGGGACATCCTAAAGTAAGTTTAGGGTATATGTTCTATAATCTTACTTAACAAAAGATGTTTGTTGTGAAACACGCTACCTTTTAATATAAAGGTGTTTATCATTGAAGGGGCTAGTGGGAAGATAATAGATCTTGAAGAGTTCAAGAACCACAAAACACTATAAGTCAAATAAGAGGAACCTGTAGATAGACCTATTGTACCACAACCGAATCGTAAATTTTGAATTGTATCGAAGATACTTGGGAGTTATGGATTCATCATAGATGATGATGATGAGGTACATATCATAGAAGATGATGATCCAGTTACATACGATGAGGTAAGAGTTGTACACACTTAGAGAAATGGATTGAAGCAAGCTTCTCAAATATGGAACATTCGTTTTGATGAAACAAATCAAAAGGGTTTGATTTTATCAAAAACAAGAATGAACCTAGTGTGTATAAAAGGGTCAGTGGGAGCGTCGTGATATTCCTAGTATTATATATTGATATACTACGGATAAGGAATGACATACAATTGCTACAATTAGTAAAGATAAAGTTGTCTAAACATTCCTCCACGAATGATTTGGGAAGAGTATCATTATTGGGGATACAAATCTATATAGATAGATTTAAGAGGATGCTCGACTTAACCCAAAAAACTTATATTCATTTGATGTTAAAGTCGTTTAGCATGGAAAACTCCATGGGATGTCTCATGTCGATGTGCCCTGAAGTGTATCTCTCTTAATAGTCCCCATAGACTCATAAAAGAGAGATCGCGTGAGTACCTATCATGTATGCAATGAAATGTACGAGACCTGATGTTGATCAGTCATATTCTGGAGAAGTTCACTATGAGTCAGTGAAAAATATCTTAAAGTACTTAGCCGGCACTAAGGATGTAATCATATTCATGGTGGGTCTAAATTAAACTAGAGGGCTTAACAGACTCAAGTTTTTCAAACATACCAAGACGACAGAAAATCTTCTTTAAGGTAAAGTGTTATCTTGAATGGTGGTGCAGTGAATTAGAAAGGTTTCAAACCGCAAAGAGTTTCTAGTTTAGTGATAAAGACAAAGTATATAGCTGTAAATGAAGTTGCAAGTTGATTGTTTGGATGAAAAGTTCATTACGGAACTAGGAATAGTTCCTAAGTCTCATGTTGGATCTAAACATGTGTTGTGGCACTTTCATTTGATTATAGGAATCATTGAAAGATGGGAAATCACTATAGAGATAGTGGACTCTCAAAAATAACATTACATATCCATTAACTAAAGCTTATCCAACAGCAGGATAATCATCACTTATAGAAGAAGGGTATGAGATACCATGACGATTGGCTTTAGTGCAAGTGGGAGATTGAAAGTAATATGCACACAAGCCAATCATGTTTGATGATAAAGCATATACTTTGTAACAATCTTATTCCTTTATTAATAAAAAGTATTAATTTATTAAAGGCTTTTAATTATCTACATGGTGCTGTTTTATAATATGTGATAAACCCATAGTTTTAAGCAATGCTTTTAGAATAATGATGATGATCATTCTAATGAGATCTAAATTCTTAGAAAGCTTAAAACTAAAATAGTTCCCAATCGTTGGATTACTAAATTGGGGATTAGTGAATCCGGATAGATTGGTACATACGTTGCTTGCTCATTGGATGAGGATGATTAATCTCATGATCATTTGTGTGGAAACACTAAACCAAGTATGTAGGTGCTTATTAGAGAATAAGTACACTGAACGTGGCTCGCTAAGGAATACCTAATGGAGTTTTACTTGCCTATCAATAGGAATTCCTGTAGTGATAGTAGTACAAGTGATCCTTGGACTTGAGATCATCATAGTATCTTGTGTATAATGAGTTATACTTTGACTTATTCCTTAAAACTCTTAGGGTATATCAAAGGGTATGCTTGGGTATAATAAGTTTACATGGAGATAATGTATGATCAATAAAGAATCTACCGATTCTAGTAAAAAGAAGAGAAATGTCATATTTGATTCGATAAATGACAACCCGGTAGTCCTTGGCCAAGGCAGAATGAAATTAGAAAAGAGTTTTTAATTTGCATTATTTGGAGTTATGCATTTAAGAGTCGAAATACATATAATTAAATAAAATAAGACTTGACAGTAATTCCATGTCTTATATTTAATTGGAACATTGTATGGTGGAAGGATTGAATTGTACGGTAACTATTTACTCAAAGGTTTTTTTATGATTAATATTGAAATCTATATTATCTGGAAAGTCATTGATCGTTAGGGAGGCTTATCCCTATTGTAGAATAAATATTATTTATTTAAATAAATTAATAGTTTAATTTATTTATTTAAATAAGATTAGAATTGTTCTAATTGACTTATTCACAATCGGTTTAATATGGAGAACCTAAAGGGTCACACCATAAAAGGAAGAATAATTATTTAAGAAGTTAATGGCATAATCGTAATAATAAATTAAGTATATTTAATTTAATCTATGGTGATAGAATAAATTAAATAGCTTAATATTTATTATTTAATATTTTGGAAATATTAAATATAAATTAATAAGAGGAGTCTTATTATTATTATTATTATTATTACTATTATTATTATTTAATTCCTAAAGGAGTTTCGAAATTAATTAATAAAATTACTCTTATATATTCTAATAAGATTAGGAGGCTAATTAATTAAAAGAGTTTAATTAATTATTCCTAATAAGATTGGGAGCCTAATTAATTAGAGTAATTTAATTAATTAAAATAAAACACAATTCCTTAATTGTTAAGGAGGGTTGCCCACATCTATAAATAAGAGGAGTCTTATTATGGGTGTGGGGTGTTGTTGACTTTTTCACAACAGACGTGATTCTAATTGTTTGAGAGTACGTTCTTTTTCTATGAGAGATAGAAAAACTATGGTTTTACCAAATACCCTTCTTCTTGAATACTTCTTCTTCCTTGGTGGATCACCTCTAGAGACCAAACACTTGGGTGGCTAACGTTGATCAAAGGAAGGAACCCAACCCGGTGGATTCAAGTTGAACACGAAAAGGATTTGGAGGTGAACTTGTACCTGAGGAATCTCGGATCTTCAAGGGTATGATTCTCATCCTTTATTTTTTGTTTAATTAATAATTGTGCATAAAGGATGATCCGAGTATATGGTTTGTAAAATTTTTAAACTCTGATTTTCATGCTTCCGCTTATTTTGTGCAATTTTATTGCGTTAATGAATCTTATAAACCTAACAGATGACCTTCATAGACATACAAGAAGCTCCTTTCTATGTAAGAGTTTTAGCTGGCATAGGCAAGCCATTCTCCGAAATGATCAAACATGGGGAAATGGCTGAGATGGGTTTAAAGTCAGGAAAGATTCAAGACCTAGCCGTTCTAAAAGATGTTGCTGAGCACATCCAGTCCGGAAATTATGGAAACAACCCCCGGAGGGTCCATAAAAAGAAAGAGGAGGATGTTTCCTTGATACTACAAGGTCAGAAAGGCAGTTAGAATATGCCTATCCAGAGAAGAAATTACTTCCCTTTTCAAGCGCAGTCTTCAAACCCTCCATTACCAAAAAGTGGAGAAGTCAGACGCATTCGAGTGTTCACACCCTTAGGGGACTCACTCGAGAACATTCTCAATCTTCTGAGAACTCAAAAGAAAATTACCCATCTTCTTCCACCAGTCAACCCGAATGGGAAGGGTTTCAATGCTAGCCGGAAATGCGCTTATCATGCTGGAGCTCCAAGTCATGATATTCTGGATTACTGGGCCATGAAACACAAGATCCAGGATTTGATTGATAATGGTGAGATCGTGGTAGCTATACCCGACCAACCCCATGTGCAAGACAACCCTCTTCCTAAACACAAAGAAGAAGAGGTTAACATGATTAATTAGAGTAGTGGACAGACTTCCAATTATAGTGGTGGATCCTCCCAGACCAGCAAGGATAGTGCTGACAAATGGGATTTTGCACAGTTCCAGTTTACCATGGAACAGAAAATGAAGACTCTTTGTGAGCAAGTAGATCAATTGGCAGAACTGGTGATCCATCAGCACCAAGTCACACGCCAATTATTCATTCAGGAGCATGTTAGCCTCCTTCCTTTTTGTTATAATTACTCTATCATCGACTTTAGAAGGTGAATTGTTGGAGGACAAAATTGCCAAAAGAACAAATGACAAAGCCCGTCGGGATTTTGCCAATCAAAGGGAATTTACATACCTAGGCCAACCGATGGAAGATATATTTCAGATGATGATTGTTGGTTGATTTTGCAATCAATGAATACGTGAAAGTGTACACGGTTAACAAGTAATAAAGTGAAAGTAGAGTATCGTTCCCACGAGAAATGATTTAATAAAAATAAACAAGTACTAGTTTTTAACCAAACTAATTTTATTTAAACAATCGATTTAATGTTGTGAATTAAAATATATAATTAAACCATTACTACTACCACTAGTTGAAAAT
Organism: Panax ginseng; assembly: GCA_020205605.1. Classification (NCBI taxonomy): domain Eukaryota; kingdom Viridiplantae; phylum Streptophyta; class Magnoliopsida; order Apiales; family Araliaceae; genus Panax; species Panax ginseng. Next base: position 59,027,538 of record CM035138.1, on the reverse strand, counting down.
TAGGTTATGGAGATTTAAGATCACAACTTCACTTATTACTTGACTTATATTAAAACACTTCTTATTAATTATGCTCACTATTCTATATTGTTAATCAGGAACTTATTAATATTTATAACCACCTTTCGATGCATCACAAACATATTAATCCAAATCCAAAGTTGATAGAATTGAATCAAACACCCTAATTAACTAATTCACTATATTCCTATGTGAATTACAATTAAAAAGGATTTAAAGCACATGTTCCCTATCCGATTACATGTGGCGTAAAGGCATATCTCTATCCTAAACACAAATCATGAATTCCAACACCATGCAGAAAACACAATCATGCTATTATGATCATATCTAAATCTATATTCTATCTCCCAAATTCATATAGATTATCATGGTAATCGTTAGCTAGACAATTAAATAATTATGCACAAATCATAGTAGACAATCCATAGAACAATCATAATAATTAATAAAGAAGCATATCAAAATAAGCTATGCAATAAGATCCGTTGCAATCTTAAACAAGAAATTTAGTTAATTATTATTGAATTAAAATCAAGAATCCACAATTGAATTGACATTAAAAGATAAAAGTAAGGGAATAAAAGAGAATATAATCTGTTGTCAGTAGTCTTGAGACTCCACTTCCGCTCCTGCTTTGAATCTTCAATGATCCCCATGTTGCTTCAATATCCAACAATCCAATATAAACTAGGGTTTATGGTCTAATCTATTGGAGTATTTTTATCTAATCTATCGAATCTCCATATTCTATGCCTCACAACATGTATTTATAGGCTACAAGTCCAATTTTTAGCTTAGGAGCAAACCCAATCCAATTTGGAGTCAAAAAATTATCAAAATTCGCCCCAAAACGCATCCAAGCTTGACCAAGCCCGAAACCCAATACCAAATACGCGCTCACATTGGGATTACGTACCTAGTGCTAGAAATAGGCAAGGAATGGACGCCCCCTCGCTGGGGCTTTTTTTGGAGTTTTTTACTCTGACGTCCTTTGGGAAAATGACCATAACTTCATCGTCCGAATTTCGATTTTGATGATTTAAGATGTTCTGAAAAGAGGAGACGTAGATCTACAACTTTTGTTCTTAAGTGTTTGGAAATAAGGGCTGGAGAAATGCTAAAATTTTCTTTGAAGTGGGTGCTATGTAAATGGCATGCTAAAAATGCGAATCTAGCAACCCCAAACGTCGATCCAAGTAGCTTTTGTACCAATTCTTATAAAACAGCATAAAACGTGCATGAATAGACACAAACACTTAAAAACATCAAAAAGATTAAGCACAAATGCACTCAAATATGGGTATAAAACTCACTCATCACTGATCAATGAAGGAAGAATCACATTGTTGTTACCTCCAATCAACCCTTGTTCAAGGCGGTTCAATTCTAATGGAGTATGCCAGTATCACTCTCATTCTCGCGGTCACAACACAGAAGAATGTTGGGCACTCCGCCACCTTATTCAGAACTTAATTGGCAGTGGTGTCCTGCAACTGGTAGACGATGACACTGTATTACTCAAGAGTGGGGACACATTTCCTACAAAATGGAAGGAGGTCGTAGTAGTTATATTCGTTGAGGATGATTTGGCTGCCAGACCACTCATAATATAAACAATTCAACTCAAAGGTGCTGAAAATCCTTTACAAGTGGCTGCGCCAAAGCCAATTATCTTGCCATTCAGACCACAATTTCCTTTTATCAGCCTACAAAGTGTGCCATGGAATTATGAAGAGGCTAAAAGATCCATATCTCATATAACTACTGCAGTGTCGAAGGCGAATCCACTGTATCTTCCCCAACGGATGATGAAGCCTACCATCAAGTCAAAGGGGAAAGTGCACATGGAGAAAATCAAAGAATTCCTCCGTACTATGGGACATAATGAAGCCAAGGTGGTTTCAAGCTTAAGAGAAGCTCCATAACAAATTTCCATACTAGTTTTGGTTTTCTCTTCCGAAGATCACAGGAAGGTCTTGCTCAGGGTTTTAGAAGAAGCCCAATTGCCTAAGTCAGTAGATGTTGAAAAATTCCAGCATCTGGTGGATCACATTTTTAACAACAATGTGATAGCTTTCACTGACGATGATATACGTCCCGAAGGGACTGGCCATTGCAAGTCGTTGCACATAGCAGTAATATCCTCCGGATACATGGTCGCATGAGTATTGATAGATGGAGGATCATCCTTGAATATCTGCCCTTATGCCACCTTGGAGAAGATGAATATCAATCTCAAAAGAATCTGTAGCAGCCATATGGTTATCAAATCTTTTGATGGTTCCGACGAAATGCTATCGGAGAGATTGAACTACTTGTGGAGATTGGTCCACATACATTCAGCGTATCCTTTCATGTGCTCAAAATAGCTACAGGATACAACTTGCTCTTAGGTAGACCATGGATTCAAATGGTTGGGGCTGTCCCGTCCACGCTACATCAGCAACTTAAGTACATCATTAACAACAGCCTAGTCATTGTTAATGCTGATCCATCATGTCCTGTACAAGGTGACATCCCGCTCATCAGTTTTAATGAAGTTGAGCCTGTCAGCTTTCATGCCCTAGAGATGAGCAACACTCACTACCATCCTATTGGGCGCCACCTTTGATACCAAAAATTTCTGCCGAAGTAATGTCGGTAAGCCAAGAAATGATGTCATTGGGTTATCAACATGGACAAGGGTTGGGCAAAGATCATCAGGGCATTAAGCGCCCAATTTAAGTTCCTAGTCAAATACGAACAGTCAGACTAGGCTATTCTGCTAGCTCCAGTTACAGGAATCCTCATAAAGCACAAACAGGTTCCTTCATCCTCAGCCACAAGACGATTACTCAAACCTGCAGAGGCTGAGCCTGTACAGACTTCAGTAAAGGTTCCTGCACATGTGATGACTATGTTATTTCCTAAGCCGATACCGACCAAAGAAAAAGAAGTCTTGATACCGGATCCGGAGGCGGAAGAAAAAGACCGAAGGCGTAAGCAAGACATTGCAAGGCGCTTATCAAACATACGCATCATAGTCCACACGGATAGTACAAATAGGGTCACCCTAGACGATTATTATCTAGATATCATAGTCATTGGTTGATTGGTACGGACCTCTTGTTGGTTGATTTCACAATCAATAATTACGTGCAAGTATACACGGTCAACAAGTAATAAAGTGATAAGAAAAGTATCGTTCCCACAGAGAATTCTAATTAATAAATCCCAACTACTAGCACTATATCAATCCAATTTTATTTAAACAATGATAATTATGATTTTCTGAAAATTAAATTAAACAATTAAAGATATTATTCTAAAATAAGCAAATAAATAAACTTAGATTTGACTGACTGATTTCCAATAAATAAGGATTAAGACTCCAATATCCCCAATTATGAACTATAAATCAATTATCCAATTATCCCAATTATTATGTTTCCTGAATTTTTAACAGGAATTCTCAAATGTCAAAAGTCCTTTTCCAAGTAATCAGCTGACTTCTATTTAATCCAAATTAATCTTGCTATATTCCTATGCAAAATAAGTGAATTAAACTCTTTCAATTCCAATTCCTTATGTGTTACATGCGGTGAAAAGATATTTCTATTCAATTCACAAACCTAATTATTCACTATGCAAATAAATAAGTCACACGTTATCAAACCCAGTTCTAACCCTAGAATTCCTCTTTCAATTCCTTCTAGAATAACAAGGTAATTATTGGCCAAATAATTAATCAAAAGATGCAAGGCATGATAAACAATTCACTTCAACATAAATAATTGGAATAAACTGAATAACTAATTTATAGCCATAAAAGGTTCAATTGAAATCTTAATTAAAGAATAAAAACCAATAATTGTTTGCAAATCATCCTTAAAGAATTATAAATTAAAGATAAGGAGAAGAAGAAGAAGAAAACTCTTTAGCCAATCCTTAGTCTTCAAGTAATCCTCGTGTAGCCTCTAATGAATGAATGAATAGATGAATCCCCCTTCCTTTTAATTTCAGCACTTTAATCCCTTTTTATAGCATGCCACAATCCCAATCCAATTAGGCTTTAAACAACAATCAATTTAGTGGGTAAACGAAAAAGTCAACGCGTTAAGAAGTCACAGTCAACGCGACGACACGGCCCACCTCCAAAGACTTTAAGGCTCTCTCAGAGTTCAATTCCAGTAGCCCATACTGGGCTTCCAAAAAATTACAATTATGCCCTTTTCAAACTTAAAATTCCCGTTTGCTCCTGCAGCTCCCAAATTTGCAAAATAACACCTAAACACAGCAAAAATATTCTTAAACGACTCGAAGATACAACAATTTAAACCCAAGTATATATGATTTATGGGTATATTACCCAATCATCAAATACCCCCAAACTTAAATCGTTGCATGTCCTCAAGCAACAAACACAAAACAATACTAACAATATGAAAACGACAACTCATGCAAATGCAACTAACTAAATGAACGTAATTCCAGCAATCCAATAGCTCCCGTATATCCATAGGCCTCAGAAAAATCACAAAAACATGCTGATACATCATGTGACACAGATCAATGATATCCCAACAATCAACGAATCTGAATCTGTTATTATTGAAATTGTGAGTGTGTGTTCAACAACCATGCTAACCCATGAAAGGCAAAAATATGAAAGATAATAAATTTCTTAGTAAGCATCATACAGTGTAAATCGAGAACTCATCAAATATACTTGCTTCAACTGAAATCAAACAATCACCCGAATTCAAGAGTCAAAATGGAATACTTATGCTTTTCTTTTCTTTATTTTATTTTTTTTTATAACGAGGGCTTTTTGCACTTTTCCCGCTTTATTTGCATTTATTTATTTTTTTTATATTTTTTGAAATATACATAAATGACTGTGCAATGTCTCATCCCATTAGGCTAATACAATGTTACCCTTAGCGAGCTTTTGACCAACGACTCCTGCACCATGAAAGACCTTAGAGGCGTTAGGTGTAAAGACAATCCCTAAGAGTATTTCTTTGCTCAAGTAACAAAGGCCCCGAAACAAGACTAGTCACCATATATATATATATATATATATATATATATATATATATATATTTTTTAGCTTATATATTCCAAATATTTTTCCCCAAACTCGAGTTTATGTATAAATTAGGTCTTCACTAGCTATTCAAATTGTCCCGTCATTTCACTAGCAATCATCCTTTAGAACTCTATTATCTAACCATTTAAACTATCATAGCCAATATGGTCATTTTTTCAAAGTGCTTTCCTATAATATCAGTGTCAAACAGATAAAGATTCAAATTTATGTCAAGAAAATCATATCACTGACTCAACAATCCTTACTAGACTTGTTCATGCAATTCTACTTTCATCATTGACCCCCAAATATACGTACTATCAAAAACTGGAATTAACATGCAATCCTAAATGCAAGAATAAACTAACAATCACAAACCAAATCCATAAACTAATAAAAAAACTACAACTTAGACATAAAACTTAACTACCCCCAAACTAATGTAGAGCAATGTTCTCATGCTAAAAATAAGGCAAAATAAAATAGAGGACTTCCCTGACGAGCTTATTCCTCAGGTGGAACATCATCATCCTCGCTCATCTCTTGATCGGAAGGGGGAAAGACTGGCAGAACTTGAGCAGTTGGGAAATGGCTAAGTTGAACGCCCGGATGTGATTGGACGGTCAGTGCATTCTGTGCAGCAAATTGGTCAACTAAAAATTTAAAAATCACGTCTTGACGTTCAGACAAACGTACATTCTGGGACTCCATGTTGTAGAACCAACCATTTATCTCCCGCTGGACTGCTTCGGGGACCACACCGCGATGAGCTGTTGTAGATGGGCCATATGTAGGTGGAGCCTGAGGTGGTGGGGCTTGTGTAGGTGTAACTTGGGGAATTATGAAACCCAATCCCCTAGGGTGATTTGCCCCACCTGTCCACACTTTATAACGGCAGATCAACTTATGGTCCAACACGGGCATAGGCATTTGAATCATCTCATCCGATTTCAATTTTACCCCAAACTTAACACATAAAACGCGAGATCGATGGCGGATGTGGTAACCCTCCTGTGGTCCCTCCGCGAGATGCTCTCGGGAGAATAGATTCTTTGAATAAGATGGGCCACATCAATCTTTAGGCCTTGTATGATTGAGTATAAGACCACTGACCCTTTCTCCGGTTACGTGGCTCACATGTGTGTGCAGGCATCAATTTGGCACAAATGAAGGCATACCATGCCTTTCCATAGAGACCGAGGTGTGACAATGGGAAAGTCATCTTCGCCACGCTCATGCACGCGGTCCATGTGGTGCCCGGTTGACATACTCCCAAATAATCTTTTTATAGTCCGGTCCATCACTCACGAGTCTAGCATATTCATCATTAAGGCCCTCGAATGGTAGTTGATAACACCCATTTATATCCTCCTCGCCGATTTTCAACTTTTTTCCTCGACAAATACCCCATAATGATCATGCTCGGGCAAGTTGGCATAAAATTCTTTTCACGACCGCAATCAATCGCCGGGTCAAAGTTGTTCGGTGAGGAGAACCGCTTTTCTTTCATCAATCATCATCGCTATTTCTCCATCCTTGGTTTGATCGGGCCTTAAACCACGTTCGAGGGGACTAATGAGCGGGTGGCCATCTTATTATAGCGTTCTGTGCCTCTACGGAGACAAACCAACGGCTATCAAATCTTGGTGGAGCGAGGCGGAACCAGAACCGTCGCCACGTTGTCGTTTGGAAGCCATGTAGAAAAATTCTGCACAAATTGATAGGCACATATAGTAGAATTTAGCATCATGTGAATATGTAAAAAATTGACCCATATCACAACCCCCAAACTATTTCTTATAAAAACTTTGTTGCTCAATAGTTGGAGACATGAGGAAACTTGGGACCGAATTACATGCAATATTACTAACATGGTTGATAGTAAATCAAACTTACGGCACATATAGAAATAATTATCCTCCAATTAATAAATATGATCATTGTATGTTATAGAGGAAGGACTTTATTCTAGTAGAGCAAATTCGACCCAAGACCAAAACTTGATACTTGCTGAATGATATAGAAACCGTTGATGCAAATTATCAAAGAAAGTTCACATGGGCATTTGATCAAACACATTGTAAGCGTACTAGAATATTGTCTGGGCATAACTAGTTGCAAAGTAATGCACCACCCATATCATAGGGTTCATCATGGTTTACAATCTCTATTGCAAGTGAGGCACACACGATTTACACTTACCCATAAATACTGAAGATATGTGGTGCAACAAAAATGGACATTGAAAGTTAAAACATACCTTGGGGAGGGTATAGTAATCACAATTTTATGAGATGATGGCTGGAACGAGCATGTAAGGGTTGAAGGCTCCACAGATTATGCAATTTATAATAAATAGAAGGGACCGTTACCATATTAGAGCAAGAGACGTGTAATGGAGATCGTGGGACACAAGTTGAGGAGACACAAGATGGAACCGAATGAAATTGAAAAGGGAATAGGAATCGTGAACCTGACCCCAGCGCCGGGGCGCTGGGTTATAGTATTGGCATAGCGGCTGGCGCTGGCGAGCAAGATTGTCATGATGACTATATAAGGGCACCTATGAATATTAGTTGGAGCGAGATGGCAGGAGCGCTGGCATGGGTTGTCGAGTCTGGACCTCGGCCAAGGCATTGAGTCCCTTTCATATATTGGGGCCGGGGGCAGGGCTTCGACTTGAGTTTTCGTCCCTTAGTCCAGGGCGCCATGAATCGCTTATATTGAGCGCGGAGGTATTTGAGCAATCATGCAAACTTGGCTTGGCTGGAATTTCAGCTCATCTATCATTTAATAAAAGTGCATGAAGTTAAATAAAATAAACTAGAATAAGAATTAAAAATAAAATACGATATATATATAAAAATAAAAATAAAATAAAAAATAAAAAACGAAAACTCTTGGGGTTGCCTCCCTATAGCGCTTGGGTTATAGTCATCAGCCCGACTTTGCGGTGTTGCTCAGTTGTCCACTGGTTCAGAGAGGTACTGGACCGTAGCTTGACGTTCGATGGGTCCACTCCAATAATGTTTCAAACGTTGACCGTTGACCTTGAATGTACGCTTTGAGTTCGGTTCCTCGACCTCAATGTTTCCGTGTGGAGCGACAGATATAATCACGAATGGCCCAGACCACCGGGATTTCAATTTCCCAGGAAATAACTGCAAGCGTGAGTTGAAAAGTAGTACTTGTTGGCCCGGTTCAAATGTCCGATCGAGAATTTTCTTATCATGCCAGGCTTTGACTTTCTCTTTGTAAAGCTTTGCGTTCTCGTAGGCATTGAACCAAAATTCATCCATCTCGTTTAACTGCAGTAACCTTTTCTCACCCGCCACTTCTAGATCAAAGTTCAGTTTCCGCATGGCCCAGTGTGCACTATGTTCTAGCTCGACCGGAAGGTGACACGCCTTTCCAAATACCATTCTGTAAGGTGACATACCGATTGGATTTTTGTACGCTGTTCGATATGCCCATAAGGCATCGTCAAGACGCAATGACCAATCTTTTCGTGACGGATTGACCACTTTTTCCAGAATTCGCTTGACCTCCCTATTCGATACTTCTGCTTGACCATTGGTTTGGGGATGATACGCGGCTGCTATTTTATGACGAACCCCATACTTTACAAGCAATTTTGTGAACTGCTTATTACAGAAGTGAGTTCCCTCATCACTTATTATTGCTCTCGGCATCCCAAATCGGGTGAAGATATTTTTCTTTAAGAATCGGAAAACAACGTTGGCATCATTTGTGGGTAAAGCTACGGCTTCTACCCATTTGGAAACATAATCGATCGCCAACAAGATGTATTGATTATTAAAGGACGATGGAAACGGTCCCATAAAATTGATTCCCCACACGTCAAATAGTTCAACCTCCAGAATTGTGTTGAGTGGCATTTCATTGCGCTTGGAGATATTACCTACGCGTTGGCATCGATCGCATTTCAGCACAAAGAGGTAAGCATCTTTGAATAAAGAAGGCCAGAAAAATCCTGATTGTAGTACTTTTACTGCTGTTCGATCACCAGAATAATGACCTCCGTAATATGAGGAGTGGCAATGGCCTAATATACTATCCATTTCTTCATGAGGCACACAACGTCTTATCATTTGATCTGCACAGGCCTTAAGCAGAAATGGTTCATCCCAATAGTATTGCTTCACATCGTGGAGAAACTTCTTTCGTTGTTGTGAGGTCAAATCCGGTGGTAACACTTTGGCAACCACGTAATTCACATAGTCAGCATACCAAGGTAATATTGTGGTTACTCGGAACAGTTGTTCATCCGGAAATTTTTCATTGATCAGTATGTTGTCTTCCTTCTGTACCTCTGCGTTTTCCAACCGAGAAAGATGATCCGCCACCTGATTTTCTATCCCCTTTCTGTCCCGGATCTCCAGATCGAATTCTTGTAACAACAGTACCCACCGTATCAAATGCGGTTTTGCATCCTTCTTCTCAATCGGATATTTAATGGCAGAATGATCAGTGTAGACAATTACCTTGGTGCCAATAAGATACGCTCTGAATTTGTCGAAGGCAAACACCACTGCAAGTAACTCTTTTTCGGTGGTTGTGTAGTTCAATTGGGCATCCGTCAACGTCTTACTAGAGTAGTAGATAGTGTGAAAAATCTTATCGTGACGTTGACCCAACACTGCTCCCACTGCGTAGTCACTGGCGTCTCACATCAATTCAAACGGTAAAGACCAATCGGGCGGCACAATAATTGGAGCAGAGACCAATTTCTTCTTTAATACCTCGAATGCCTCAATACATGACTGATCCATTTTGAACGTGACATCTTTCTCCAAGAGGGAACATAAGGGTATTGAAATCTTTGAAAAATCTTTAATGAAACGTCTGTAGAAACTCGCATGTCCCAAGAAGCTTCGTATTCCCTTCACAGATGATGGAGGAGGCAGTTTCTCAATCGTCTCAATTTTTGTTCAGTCCACCTCTAATCCTAATGTAGAAGCCTTATGCCCTAGAATAATCCCTTCTTGTACCATGAAATGGCGTTTTTCCCAGTTAAGCACCAGGTTAGTCTCCACACATCTTTTTAACACAAAGATCAAATTCTTCAAGCACAAGTCGAAACTATCACCGAACATGGAGAAATCATCCATAAATACCTCTAAATTCTGTTCGACCATATCGGAGAAGATTGCCATCATACATCATTGGAAGGTTGCAGGCGCATTACATAAACTAAAAGACATACGCCGGAATGCAAACGTACCGTATGGACATGTGAACATGGTCTTTTCTTAATATTCCAGAGCTATGGCAATTTGATTATACCCGGAATATCCATCCAGCAAACAATAGAATTGATGTCCCGCTTAACTCATCCAACACATCGATCAATAAAGCGGCAAAGGGAAGTGATCCTTGCGTGTGGCTTTATTCAACTTGCGGTAATCCATACATACTCTCCAAATTATATAATTGATTCTAGTCGGGATGAGCTCATTGGCTTCATTCTTCACCTTTGTCATACCCCCTTTCTTTTGGTACGACCGCATGTCAGGACTTACCCATGAACTGTCTGAGATTGGGTAAATAATATCGGCATCCAACCATTTTATGATCTCCTTTTTCACCACATCTTTCATTATGGGGTTTAACCTTCTTTGCATCTCAATGGTTGGTTTTGACCCCTCTTCCATTAAAATATTATGCATACAGAAAGATGGGCTAATACCTCGAATGTCCGCTATAGTCCACCCAATCACTGTTTTGAATTCTCGCAAAACCCGTAGCAGTTTTTCCTTTTGCGTGTCAGTTAACTCCGTAGAAACAATAACGGGTAGAGTCGAATCTTTCCCCAGATAAGCATACTCAAGATGAGAGGGAAGTGGCTTTAATTCCAACACCGGTGGCTCTTCTATCGAGGGTTTGCACTTTTTACCTTCCGTTTTGGGCCTATCGAGGGTATCGAATGGTTTATTGTTTTTTCGGAAAAATGATGTTGTATCTAGCCATTTGATCCGCTCAATGTCCTCATCAATACCATAGTCATCTGTTCCGAACAACATAGATTCTATCGGGTCCTCGGAGTATTTGCCGCAAAACTTGTGATTAACTAACTCATCCATTAAATCCACCCGCAAACACTCACCTTTTTCCTTCGGATAAGACATTGATTTAAACACATTAAAAGTGACTGCTGATCTTCAACTCGTATTGTCAATTCTCCTTTCTGTACGTCGATCAATGTTCTCCCCGTTGCTAAAAATGGTCGCCCGAGAATGATGGGAATTTCCTTGTCTGCTTCACAATCCAAGATAACGAAATCTGCTGGGAAGATGAATTTATCCACTCTTACTAATACGTCTTCAACGATACCTCGTGGATATATAACTGATCGGTCCACCAATAATAAACTGATATTTGTTGGTTTTGGTGCCTTGAGCCCAAACTGACTATAGACTGATAATGGCATCAAATTAATACTGGCCCCCAAATCACATAATGCTCTTCCCGAAAATTGGTTACCAATGTCGCACGGAATAGTAAAACTACCTGGATCTTTCAACTTCGGAGGCAACTTGTTCTGGATAATTGCGCTGCATTCTTCGGTTAGTGCTACTGTTTCAAAATCACCCAGTTTCCTTTTCTTTGACAACACATCCTTCATGAACTTAGCGTAGCTCGGCATTTGTTCTAAAGCTTCGGCAAATGGGATGTTGATATGCAACTTCTTGAAAATATCCCAAAATCTTGAAAACTGCTTATCTAACTTGGATTTCTGAAACCTCTGCGGATACGGTATGGGCGGCATTGTGACAGTTGGTTCTGGTGCATTCTGCTCTACGATTTCCTCTTTATCTTTCCCGGTTTCCACAACTTCTTCTATTTCAGCTGTTGCATTGTCCCCCTTTTCCTTATCCTTAACTGTTTCGTGCAAGTCCTTCCCACTGCGTAAAGTTACAGCCTTGCAATGCTCGTTTCTGCCCGGATTTATTTCTGTGTCACTCGGGAGCGTTCCTAGTGGACGGTTATTCAATGCATGTGCTATTTGTCCCACTTGATTTTCCAGATTCTTTAACGATGCCACATGGCTTTGCAAAGTAAGCTCTACTTGATTCAATTTCTTATCTTGTTCCTCGTTCTTTTTGTCAGAAGCTCTAATGAATTTTTCCAAGGCTTCTTCCAAACTTGATTTCCTCTATGGTTGTTGAGTCTGATTTTGAAATTCGAAGGTGTTTTGTTGTCTAGGTGGTTGAGCTGCACCTTGATTGTTACTCCATGAAAACCCCGGATGATTTTTCCAACCTGGATTATAAGCATTTTGAGTCGGATACGGTTGAGTTGAGCGATTATAGTTTCCTACGAACTGTGCTGATTCAGAATTTATGGCACATTGATCCGTAGCATGACCCCCAGCACACAACTCACAAACCATCGCTACCTGCTGTGTGGCTTGTGGACGCCATGTTTCCATATGCTTAGCTATTGCGGTCACTTGTGTTGTTAATGCTGTCATCGCATCCACTTCATACTTTCCCGATGCTTTCGGATGATTAGACCTCGTCATGGGCCACTGATAGTTGTTGGTGGCCATTGTCTCTAACAATTGATACGCCTCATCAAAACTCTTGGACATGATCGCTCCTCCTGTTCTTTGCATCAATACTAGCCCTCATGGGACGCGTGCAAACCATCACAAAATATCCCTAATTGCATCCATCTGCGAATTCCATGATGAGGGCACTTACGGAGCATATCCTTGAACCTTTCCCACGCCTCATATAACGACTCTGAATCAAATTGTGCAAAAGTGTGAATATCGTTCCGTAGTTTTGCCGACTTCGCTGGTGGGAAGAACTTAGCTAAAATTTTTTGAGCTAAGTCATCCCAAGTGGTGATTGAACCAGGAGGCAAAGAGTGTAACCAGCTTCGTGCTTTATCTTTCAAAGTAAACGGGAACATCCTCAACCTTGTAGCATCTTCCGATACATTGTTGAATTTGAAGGTATCGAAAACTTCCAAGAAACTCAAGATATGCTCATTAGGATCATCTATCGAATTACCCCCAAACCGACATATATTCATTTAGCATCCGAATTGTTCGGTTTTATCTAAAACTGTTTGCATTGATTGTCACCTCTTAATACTCGACTGTAAATCCGTGACATTCGGCATGGCGTAATCCCTAAGTGATTTTGTTTCGTTTCTCCGCCATGTTCACGGGTATTTCTGGTATGCAAGTTCTTCTTCCAAATATATAACCTCACTATTCAAACGCACTTTTTTGAACTTCTTTTCGATGTCTTCGTATACGGAAAAAGTTCCTTTTAGCTTTCGATCTAGTGTGCATACACGCACAAGAAATTCTCGCCAATCCAAGAAGAAAAATAAGTAACGTTTAAATTAAGACCGAATTGATTTTAACTAATATGAAATTAATATTAATAAAAAAAATTCCAAGAATCTGGCGCTTAAAAACTTGTTGGTTGATTTCATAATCAATAATTACGCAAGTATATACTACGGTCAACAAGTAATAAAGTGATAAGAAAAGTATCGTTCCCACAAGAGAATTCTAATTAATAAATCCCAACTACTAGCACTATATCAATCCAATTTTATTTAAACAATGATAAATTATGATTTTCGAAAAATTAAATTAAAAACAATTAAAGATATTATTCTAAAATAAGCAAATAAATAAACTAAGATTTGGTCGATGATTTCCAATAAATAAGGATTAAGACTCCAATATCCCCAATTATGAACTATAAATCAATTATCCAATTATCCCAATTATTATGTTTCCTGAATTGTTAATAGGAATTCTCAAATGTCAAAAGTCCTTTTCCAAGTAATCAGCTGACTTCTATTTAATCCAAATTATTCTTGCTATATTCCTATGCAAAATAAGTGAATTAAACTCTTTCAATTCCAATTCCTTATGTGTTACATGCGGTGAAAAGATATTTCCATTCAATTCACAAACCTAATTATTCACTATGCAAATAAATAAGTCACACGTTATCAAACCCAGTTCTAACCCTAGAATTCCTCTTTCAATTCCTTCTAGAATAACAAGGTAATTATTGGCCAAATAATTAATCAAAAGATGAAAGGCATGATAAACAATTCACTTCAACATAAATAATTAGAATAAACTGAATAACTAATTTATAGCCATAAAAGGTTCAATTGAAATCTTAATTAAAGAATTAGTTCATAACGGAAATAAAAACCAATAATTGTTTGCAAATCATCCTTAAAGAATTACAAATTAAAGATAAGGAGAAGAAGAAGAAGACTCTTTAGCCAATCCTTAGTCTTCAAGTAATCCTCGTGTAGCTTCCAATGAATGAATGAATAGATGAATCCCCCTTCCTTTTAATTTCATCACTTTAATCCCTTTTTATAGCATGCCACAATCCCAATCCAATTAGGCTTTAAACAACAATCAATTTAGTGGGTAAACGAAAAAGTCAACGTGCAAGTCCCTAGTCAACGCCTGACACGGCCTAGCTCCAGCGCCCCGATGCTCTTTGTAGTTCAATTCCAAGCGCCCCGGCGCTGGGCTTCCAAAAATTACAATTATGCCCTTTTCAGCTTAAATTCCCCCGTTTGCTCCTGCAGCTCCCAAATCTGCAAAATAACACCTAAACACAGCAAAAATATTCTTAAACGACTCGAAGATACAACAATTTAAACCCAAGTATATCCGATTTATGGGTATATTACCCAATCATCAAGAAAGCGTGAAACAATTTCAAGCAGGCATCATCATGGTGTCCACATACCCTGAGTGGCTATCCAACATAGTCCCCGTGCCTAAACCAAGAGGAAAGGTGCGAGTTTGCGTGGATTACAGGGATCTGAATAAAGCTTGCCTTAAAGATATCTTTCCCGTGCCATTTATATCCACATTCTCATTGACAAGATTGCTCAATATGGCATGTACTCCTTTGTTGATTACTTTGCGGGGTACCATCAAATCATGGTTGCTGAAGAGGATCGTGAAAAACTGCATTCATCATGACTTGGGGAACCTTTTACTACAGACGGTTGTCATTCAGCCTCATCAATGCCGGAGCTACCTACCAGCGAGCCATGATGGCTCTTTTCCACGATTTAATGCATAAGGAGATAGAGATCTACGTGGAGACATCATTGTCAAGTCCCAAAGGGAGGAAGACCACTTAGACCATCTTAAAAAGCTCTTCAACAGGTTACGTAAGTACAACTTGAAGTTGAATCCAGCCAAGTGCGCCTTTAGCGTTAAATCAGGCAAGTTGCTAGGATTCCTAGTCAGCCACAAGGGGATTGAGCTGGATCCCACCAAAATCTAGGCCATTACGGAATGCCCATTCCTCATACAGAGAATGAAATACGGGTATTTTTGGGAAGAATCAACTTCATTAGCAGGTTCATCTCCCAATTCACAGCAACCTGTGAGCCTATCTTCAAGTTGTTAAGGATGAACTCCTCCATAAAATGGAATGATGAGTGTCAGAAAGCCTTCCTTACAATCAAAGAGCAGCTAGTCAAAGCTCCTATTTTGGTACCACCCAGGGATGATGTTCCCCTGTTCATGTACCTATCCATCAATGACAATGTCATGGGCTGCATGCTGGGACAGAAAGATAATAGAAGCCAAGAGCGAGCTATCTATTGCCTCAGCAAAAGATTCAGCAGCAGTAAACACAAGTACACTCTAATTGAGAAAACTTGTTATGCTTTAGCATGGGCTTCCATTAGGTTACAGCATTACCTCCATGGTCACACAACCCATCTTATATCCCGCGTGGATCCTCTCAAGTATGTGTTCAGTAAACCCATTTTAAATTGTCGATTGTCCATATGGAAGTTAATCCTACAGTAATTTGACATAGTCTACGTGACACAAAAGTCCATCGAAGGTCAAGGAATTGCGGATCAACTGGCCGCCGCACCTTTAGGGGATTTCAAACCCTTGGAAACGTACTTCCCCGATGAAGGGGTAATGAAAGTTCAGCAACACCATCAGTACGATGCATACCAGACATGGAAGATGTATTTTGATGGAACTATAAATATAGAAGGTTCTGGGGCTGGAGAAGTTCTAGTATCCATTACGGGGGAGCACTATCCCGTCACCGTCAAATTGCAATTTGCCAACGCCAATAATACAGCTGAGTATGAAGGTTGTATCATGGGGTTAAAACTTGCTCAATCAATGGGCATCAGGCGGTTAACTGTCTTTGGAGATTACGAGTTGGTAATCAAACAAACCACATGAATCTATCACACCAAAGGTCTACATTTGCTGCCTTACTATCGGTAGGTTCTACAGATGGCCTCAGAGTTTGAAGAAATATCCTTCCTCCACATTCCTCGGGATATGAATGATTTTGCAGATGCGCTAGCAACCTTGGCCTCCTTAACCAACATACTTGACAAGGAAAACATGTCGCCCATCACATTTTCCCAACAAAAGGCTCCAGCCTATGGGAACTATGTTGGAGAAGTATCGGATGAGCTACCTCCCATCCAACACCCTTGGTATCAGCATATCAAGGAGTACTTGCAAGATGGATCTACACCAGCTGAGGTAAGCCCGACTGAAAGAAGGCGGATCCATCGACTGGCTATGAAATTCTACCTGAGCGGAGATGCACTCTACAAAAGAGATACACGACTAGGTCTCCTCAGATGTCTGGACAAGGACCAAGCTCAAAGGCTCATGGATGAAATCCATGGTGGAGTATGTGGCCCACACATGAGAGAGCCTCTACTTGTTAAAAATATCATAAGAACAGGGCATTACTAGATTTCTCTCAAGGCTGACTGTGATGATCACGTCAAAAGATGTTATCAATGCCAAATTCATGGGAATGCTATCCACGCCCCTCCAAGGGAGCTCCACAATATGAGTTCACCCTGGCCTTTCTCAATGTGGGGAATTGACGTGATCGGGCCCATCGAGCCCAAAGCTAATAATGGGCATCGGTTTATCTTCACCATGATCGGATACTTCACCAAGTGGGTAGAAGAAGCCTCTTTCCCCAGGGTTACCAAAGAAGTCATCATTGCTTTCATTAGAAACAATGTCATTTATCAATATGGGCAACCAAAGGTAATTGTATCAGACAATGCTAAGAACCTCAACAACAAAATGATGGAGGAGTTGTGTAGTAAATTTCACATCAAACATCTCAACTCCGTCATCTACCGTCCAAAGATGAACGGTGATGTTGAAGCGGCTAACAAAAACATCAAATAGATCATGCAAAAGATGTCCGCCAACCACAAAGGATGGCCTTACTTATTGCCTCTAACTCTGTTAGCCTACAGAACATCAATCCGCACTTCTATTGGGGAAACCCCCTACTCATTAACCTATGGGATGGAAGCAGTATGTTATTTCCCGAAGGCACAATAGTTATCTAGAAGGGGGGGGGGGGGTTGAATAGATATTTAAAATTCTTTTCATTTTAACTGTTAGTTGATAATGATTAAAACACAGTGGAATTAATATTTATTTTAATCTCCCTTAAGATATAGTGAATTAATTAGAGTGAGGCAGTTATAGCAGTTATGGCAGATATAGCAGTTATAGCAAGAATGTAATAGACACAACAGTTTTAAGTGGTTCAGAGCACTTAAAGCTCCTAGTCCACTCTTCTACTCCTCAAGTAGGAAATCCACTAAGGATGTCTTTTACACTTTCTGAATCTCACAGATTCCTTCTAGACCAGCAGTCTAGGAACTTCTTAGTTCACTCTTGAACTCTTCAAGTCCAGCAGACTTGGTTCTTCACTGTTCACTTAGAACTCTTCAAGTTCTTCTGACTTGGAACTTTTACTTCTGTTGATTGCTAGTTGTTGAGTTCTTGGTGGTGCTACTCAGTTGCTGTTAAGCACTTGTTCAAAAGAACTAAGTAGTTGAGCAAGTTTTCTCTTTTTCTCAAATCGTAGAGTTGAGCGTTGAGTGTTCTTGTGCATTTTGATCAATTCTTGCTTTTTTTATCTCATCTGCACATGTTCTGCATATATGTGATCCTTGAAATCTATCCGTGAAGCCATTTGTTGAAGCATTAAATGCGTTTGACATTTCTAAGCTTTGATGGAGACTTTTCGCACACTTTCTAACTTGCATTCTGGCCCACTGACACAACAGACTGCTTTCTCACCTAACACCTAAAAAGGTGTTTTCCTCTGTCCTATGGTCCTTTCCTTAGCTTCTTCATTACGTTTCTTTCGTTGTATACTAAGGATATCTTTTGGACCATCGGGACTGGTGAGGACTTCAACATTTAAAACCCATTCCACATTTGTTGGAATTTGTCTCCAAACAAAAGGTAGGGCTTGATGCTTCTGACACAAGGCAGATGATACTCTACGATCTAGATCGTGGTGTCTTGTCACCTTGGTGCTTGGTCTGATGCTATCAAATAGGAGCACTACGATTTCTCTTAAAGACTTGCACACTACGATCTTCACTTGCTTGTTTTGCAAGCTCTACGTTTTTGAGAGCACACTACGATCTCTGAGTTGGCTCAGCAAACGTTGGGACCACTTTACTAATTTTAACGAGGTCCTTCAAGGCAGGCACACTACGATCCTCGATGCTCTACGCTTTTGCCTTGACTTCTATAATCTTGATCAGCTTTATACACTACGATCTCTTCGAAGCCTATCTAATACATCTCAACATCAACCTAACAACTTTGATCTCTTTATCTATACATTCATTTACAAAATGATACACATTAAGAGTTTAGATCAATCTAATAAATTTGATCTATCACTAAGTCCTTGTACATATATTCCTTGAAGGACATTACATATAATCATGAGCATTTACTTTAAACATCAAATCAAAATATGCACTCTCCCAATAATCTCCCCCTATTTGATGTTGACATAAATAAGGAGATTTTGTTGTCATGATTATTAGTTTCTAGATGCATTTGCAGGTAAGTAAATATGACTTAATATTTCAGTGAGCAGTTAAAATTTCTAGAGAATAAGCATGAATTTATTGATAGAATAGATATTACAATCAAGATTTACATCAATAAGAATTTAAATTTTAACTTATCTCTATTTCTTTGATCTTTTGCGTGGAGGATTGGCATACTCCTCAGCTCTCCTATCCTGCTTACTTCATCTCTCCTGGCTAGATCTTCCAGCTCACTTGGGCTTAGCCTAGGATTGTGATCATGCCTATTCATGAATACAGGATCTCCAGTTGGCATTCTAAGGCCTGTGGTGGTCACATTTTGTGAGCTGATAGCTGGCCATAGACTTCTTATTGGCTGAGCCATTAAAATTTCCTACTGATCAGGTTGTTGAGTTTGATGGCCGGATCGTGGAGTCTGTTGGTGAGGCTACCTTATAGGAGGACTTCTTGAGGATTGACTTTGGTATTGTCCTCTACCTCTGCCTTTGCCTTGAACTCCTTTCCCTTTATTCTCCCTATTTATGTCAGCATCAAGGGTTCAAATGTCTTTGGATAGGCGAGTCACTCCTTGGATGAGCTCGTTGAGTTGGCTTTGGGTTTGGGCAATGTCCTCTATATTTTCCTTGATCAGAGCATCATATCGAGCTTCCCTATTTCAGAGGACGGTTAGAACATTGTCAGTCTGCTGTCCTTGGTTGACATAGAATTGTTGGAATTCTTTTATGGCAGTTTACAGATTGATGATGTTTTCCAACATAAGTTTATTCTGTGCATTTTGAGTTGTTTGTAAGGCAAGAACTGAATCCCAGTGTCTTTTAGCTGCGAGAAAGTGAATATCATCCCTGTCCTTTATGCTCTTAACCATTTCCTTGATGATCACCCTCAGCTTCTTTGTAAGCTCAGAGTTTAGGGTGCTTGAGAGATTATTTATAGCACTGATCATTTTTGTCAGTCTTAGATGAATGAGTTTTGTGTGAGCTTCAAGGCTATCATCGATGTCCTTAATCACTTTCTTCGACACTTCTGTTAACTCAGCTTTGGTAGGCAGATCTGACAGGAGTTCACTGAGTTGTGGAATGTGTGGAGGAGGGGATGTTCTCTTGTATTGATCATGCAAGGAGTAGAGGGCAAGATCAAGGTTGAAGTATTCATTGGTCGACGAAGAGGGAATATCTGATGGAGAGGCCTGTTTTTGGGTGTCTGGAGTGGGTGGCTCTAAGATTTGAGCCTAGGACTCTACGATGGGGCTAGAGTTAGCACTCGTAGAGATGATGGGAGTTGGGATCAATATGAAGTTAGGCACATTTGGTTCATCATTTATAGAATTTTTGGGATTCTGTAATTGGGAATTGACTTAGTGGATTTAGGACCACTTCCATCTAGCTTGGAAATTCATAAAATTTGCTGAAGAAAGATAGTGGATAATGATTAACTCTGAACAAGATTAGGACATATAATACCTCATGCACCATTCTTGAAGAGGGGCCGTTTGTGATCAGCCGTTTGGCAAAGTTGAAGTTGCTTGGGAATCCATGAGCTAGCATAGAGATGGCTGGATATTCTTTGAAGCTCTAAAACATGTGATTCCAGGAGTTTAGAATTTGAGCTTGATGAAAAGGCATCATGGGTAGATAGGAGAACAACTGCTCTTAGAGAAAACTTCTGTACCCATCACGGCCCACACCCGTGATCTCAAGTTCATCATCATCTTCTTCTTCCATTTCTTCTCTATCTTCTTTTGGGGATTCCATTATATCAATGACTTCATTTTGTTCTTACTCTGGTTCTTTCTCATTTTCTGCAGGAGTATCTTCTTCTATCATGGGGATGTCATGAGGCTCCCCCTCAACATGATCATCCATCTGCAGGACTAGTAGCTCCCCCTCAGCTTGAGCTATGTTCTTTGGATTCTCTAATTGGGAATTGACTTAGTGGATTTAGGACCACTTCCATCTAGCTTGGAAATTCATAAAATTGGCTGAAGAAAGATAGTTGATAGTGATTAACTCTGAACAAGATTAGGACATATAATACCTCAAGCACCATTCTTGAAGAGGGGCCGTTTGTGATCAGCCGTTTGGCAAAGTTAAAGTTGCCTGGGAATCCATGAGCTAGCACATAGATGGCTGGATATTCTTTGAAGCTCTAAAACATGTGATTCCAGGAGTTTAGAATTTGAGCTTGATGAAAAGGCATCATGGGTAGATAGGAGAACAACTTCTCATAGAGAAAACTTCTGTACCCATCACGGTCCACACCTGTGATCTCAAGTTCATCATCATCTTCTTCTTCCATTTCTTCTCTATCTTCTTTTGGGGATTCCATTATATCAATGACTTCATTTTGTTCTTGCTCTGGTTCTTTCTCATTTTCTGCAGGAGTATCTTCTTCTGTCACGGGGATGTCATGAGGCTCCCCCTCAACATGATCATCCATCTGCAGGACTAGTAGCTCCCCCTCAGCTAGAGCATTTTCTTGGGTGAGAACTTCAGGTATCTCCCCCTCAGCTTGAGCTATGTTCTTTTGGCTTTCTTTGGATAGTTCCTTCATTGACAAAGATGTACTTTTTAACCAATTTTCATCTTTGTTTTCTAGGCTGAGCCACAGCCTCAGGACTTTCTTGACCACTCATCACGTTGATCACCAAAACATCCTGGTGCAAAGAACTTCCTTGCTCGAGGTGTTCAGTCTGGTCTCTACGATCGGTAGAGACTCTACAATCGAAGAGACAGATGGCCTCTTGGACTTATGACTGATTTTGTTCTTCTTTAGTAGCTATAAGATGGTGGCTCTATCTTCATCTGCCTTAGCCTGCTATTCTTTTCTTCTTAGGATCCTTAGAGCTTCAATGTCAGAAGACTCTACAGGTATATCAGTAGTTGATCCCTGAGGTTCTTCTGCTATTATAGTCTTTAGCTTTCTCTTGCCCTTGCTTTTTCTGACTAGGGAAGTGGGTTCTCCCTTGTTGATCTCTTCCTCTTCTTCTTCAGTCTCTTTGATGACTGACATGTTTTCTGGAATCCATGATTCCTTTATATCACCAGTTCTTCCACTGGACTCAGACATCATACGTACATTTTCTGCTGGATTCCTTTTCTAGTTTCTAAACAGTTGCGGGGTCATCCTTCTGTTTGGATTGATGGACTCTCCTTCATCGCCCCCAATCTTATCACCCAGAGCAGACTGTAGGATGATGCTTATAAATCGCCCGTAGAGCATCTTTTGAGAGCTCTTTGTCTTCTTCGAGTTGGTGATCCATTTCCCAATCCATTCAAGCAGTAGAGGTCCATAGTTAAGTTGTATTCCATAACTTATGGAAGTAACGAGCTTGAGTTGCACCTAATTTATAGAATCGTGGCCAGAGCTCTTGCAACATATGCACTTCCCAATAATATCGGCCAAAAATACGTACCTCTGAGGAAACTCCTTTTTCTTGTATCCCTTGACAGTGGGGAATTTCTTGTGATGCATCTTCTTTAGGCCTTCATGAAAGTCAATGCCATCTATGAACGAGAACCCTTCATTTTTGAAGCCTAGGGCAAGGTTGATATTCTCAGTTCTAAGTTTGATTTCCACGTCCTTGACCCTCGTGGTGATAACGTTATATTCGAATGTCCCATTCCTGTAAAACTCCTTTATCAGCTTCGGGTAGATCCAGGTGCTCGTACCCAGGGCTTTTTCGAGACCAGCCTTCTTTATCAGTGTTAGAGTTTTGTGAAATTTGGGTTCAGCTGTCTTGAACTCATCAAAGCAGAGTCTGTAGCCAGAGATGATGTTGGAGGCTGCCATTGATTTCTTTGAAGGGAGTATGGTTGTTTGAGCTTTCTTTAAGAGTTAAGGTTTCTGCTTACAAAGAGAAGGAGAGAGATAAGCTTTTTAAACTTCTGATTTCAAAAAGGCATTTTCAAACTGTACTTGTAACTTCCCTCTCTCTGGTTTGCTTAGTGGGGCAGGTGTCGAATTCTGCTTGGCTCTACGAATCTTACTTAGGAGGATTGTACTGATTTGCCCTTAGCTCCTTCTGAGCTTATGTGTCTTTAGGAAGGACTACGATCGTTGAGGTAGCCTTTGTGATTATTGAGTCTTCTTTGCATTCTTCAAGTTTGGACTTCAATCGTTGTGTCAGGACTGCAATCATTGTGTCTGCTCAATAATCGTCGTGTCTGAACTACGATCGTCGAGTCTGTCTAGATCCTTGTGATGAATTTTTGACTTAGCATTCTTTTAAGGTAACTCAGGAAGGGCCAACCTCATAGAGTGAATCAAGGGTTAGGTTTGTTCCTGAGGTGCTTATCAGAGAGATTTCTTTGTTTTGAACTTTATAATCACAGATGTTCCTTCGTTTTGTTGATGGGACTCTGCTATCGTTGAGTCTGTACTACGATCATTGAGTCTTTGCTACGATCATTGTCTTTTGTCACTGTAGCTCTGTGATCGTGGACTTCCTTTGATCATGTCTATGATTTCAATCATAGCCTTTATATCTGTATGGTTAGCACACACTAGAACATGTATTTCATGGTTATAAATTAAGCATGCCTAGCTCACTTATTAACTTGTTAAACCTAGATTCATCTAGGGGCTTTGTAAAGACATCAGCAAGTTGATTTTCAGTAGGGATATATTGTAAAGATATAGTTCCATTTTGCACATGATCTCTAATAAAGTGATACCTTATTTCTATATGCTTAGTCCTAGAATGCATGATAGGATTATGAGTTATTGCTATAGCACTTGTGTTATCATAGTGAATAGGTATGAATTTGAATTCAAACTCATAATCTGCTAGCTGATTTTTCATCCATAGGATCTGAGCACAACAGCTGCCAGCAACAATGTATTCAGCTTCTGCAGTTGAAATAGATACTGAGTTTTACTTCTTGCTAAACCAAGACACAAGTCTGTTTCCCAGCAATTAACAGGTGCCACTGGTACTCTTTCTATCTATTTTGCAGCCTACAAAATCAGCATCTGTGTATCCTGTTAGTTCAAATGAGGACTCCTTGGGGTACCAAAGCCCTAAATGAGGTGTACCCTTGAGATACCTGAAAATCCTCTTTACAACAGTTAAATGTGATTCCTTAGGATTAGCCTGAAATCTAGCATATATGCATGTTGCAAACATTATGTCTGGTCTACTGGCAGTTAGATATAGAAGAAAGCCTATCATACCTCTGTATTGAGTTATATCAATACTTTTACCTTTTTCATCTTTGTCAAGCTTGGTTGCAGGAGCAATTGGGGTTTTCATGGGAGAGGCTGATTCAATGCCATACTTCTTAAGTAAATCTTTGATGTACTTGGCTTGGTTTATGAAGATTCCTTCATCAGTCTACTTTACTTGCAGTCCAAGGAAGAAGTTCAGCTCACCCATCATACTCATTTCAAACTTGCTCTGCTAAGAATCTCTTACATAGCTTTTCATCAGTAGAACCAAAAATAATATCATCAACATATATTTGAACCAATAAGACTTTGTCTTTATGATTTCTAAGGAATAATGTGGTATCTACTCTACTTTTAGTGAACCCATTTTTAATAAGAAAGTTAGTTAGTGTTTCATAACATGCTCTAGGTGCTTGTTTAAGACCATATAAGGCTTTTTCTAATCTATAAACATAATTAGAAAGAGATGGATTGATGAAACCTGGAGGTTTCTCTACGTAGACTTCTTCTTGAAGTTCACCATTCACGAATGCACATTTGACATCAATCTGAAAGACCTTGAATTTCATGTGAGCAGCGGGCAAGGAATATTCTGATGGATTCTAGTCTGGCAACATGTGCAAATGTCTCATCGTAGTCAATGCCTTCTTCCTAAGAGTAGCCCTTGGCCATTAGTCTTGCTTTATTCCTGGTTATTACTCCATCTTCATCCATCTTTTTTCTGAAGACCCAATTAGTTCAAATGAAAGGGTGACTTTTTGGTCTTGGTACCAATCTCCATACTTTGCTTCTTTCAAACTGATTAAGTTCTTCCTGCATGGCTTCTATCCAGTTGGAGTCTTCCATATCATCCTCTATCTTCTTCAGTTCTATTTGTGACAGGAAGCTTAGATAAAAACATTCATTTTGGGTGGCAGCTCTTATTTTGACTCTAGCACTTGGATCTCCAATGATTAAATCTTGAGTGTGATCTCTTGGCCATCTATTCCCTATTGGGAAATCTTTCCTGATGCCTTCTTATCTTAGGTCTTCAAGATCTATTTCTTCTTCTTGGTGTGGAGGTTCGTTATCTTGCATAGACCTCTCTATGATCTCATTTCCTTGCTCAACGATTTCATTATCTGGCACTACGATCATAGTGTTGAGCTCAATGACCTCATTCGTAGTGTCTAAAATGTCGGTCGTAGTATCTTGAAGCACTGTTTTGTCCAAGTCTGTCTCATCGAAGATGATGTGAATCGAGACTTCAACACTCAGTGTCTTCTTGTTGAACACTCTGTAGGCCTTACTGTCTGTGACATATCTAAGAAAGATTTCTTCATCTGACTTCGTTTGAAACTTTGTCAAGTATTGCTTTCCATTATTGAGAATGTAGCATGCACAGTCGAATACATGAAAGTAGCTGACACTTGGCTTTCTTCCTTTCCACAGTTCATAGGGAGTCTTCTTAATCGTAGAGTGTATGAGTGATCTGTTCTGAGTGTAGCATGCAGTGTTGATAGCTTTTTCCCATAAGTATTCAGGCAGATGGGCTGTTGGTAGTAGAGTTCTTCCAGCCTCTATCAAAGTCATGTTCTTTCTCTCAGCTACTCCATTTTGTTGAGGAGTTCGTGGAGCTGAGAAGTTATGACTGATGCCATTGTCTGTGCAGAACTGGTCCATTTTTGAGAAGTCGAATCTCTGTCATGATCACTCCTTATAGCCTTGATTTTCTCTCCTTTCTCGTTCATCATCAGCCTGAACATCTTGATCAGTTGGGAGCTTGTTTCATCCTTTGAGGTTAGAAAGAACACCCATGTGAACCTGGTGTAGTCGTCGACTATGACCAGTGAGTATCTCTTCCCTTCGAGACTTGTTGTTGTAATTGGCCTGAATAGATCCATGTGGAGCAACTGCAGGGGCTTGTCAATTGAGTTGGTAGTTTTGCTCTTGAATGAGCTTCTGGTCTGCTTTCCAGTCGGCAGGCATTCGTATGGCCTTTCTTTGTGAAAATTTGAACTTGGGTAGGCCTGCAACAAGATCTTTGGAGGCCAGTTTGGACATGCTCTTGAAGTTTAGATGAGACAATCTTCTATGCCATAACCAGCTCATTTCTTCATATGCTTTAGCTAGAAAGCATATTGTCTCGTCTGAGCTTAGTTGTCCAAGATTTACTATGTAGACATTTCCTTCTCTTGTTCGATTAACTTTCTGTTGAGATGTCTTGTGTCTCGACTTGACACTGATTATTTAGGAATGTTACTTGATGACCCTTGTCGCAGAGTTGGCTAATACTTAGAAGATTGTGTTGTAGTCCATCCACATAGGCCACTTTACTAAAGGACACTGCACCATTTCCAGCTGAGCTATATCCTCTTGTCTTGCCAGAGCCGTTGTCTCCAAAGATGACTGAGGGACCTTCATTCTCTATGTAGTTAGACAAAAGGGCTTTGTTCCCAGTCATGTGTCTTGAGCATCCATTGTCTAGATACCAGGTCATGATCGTGGAGCTCTTTTCATGTGGTAACATTAAATTTTCATTTTGGTACCCATACTTGCATGGGTCCTACTTTGTTAGTACCCTTGGGTACCCAAATCTGCTTGATTTTGGGTCTTACATACATTGAATTATAAAAGCATTTTTCAGCCTTGTGACCAACTCTATTACACATAAAACACCTAGTATGATGCATGCATGTGTGTGTGTGAGAATTCATTCTCCATTTGGACTTTTGTGGTTCTTTAGTCATCCTCCTGTTAAATTGATTTTCCTTCTTCCACATGTCCTTGGGTTTCATGAATTGTGAGGAATGTACCTTACCTCTACTGTACCTTCCCAGTTGATTCGTAGAGTTGGTTTTACTCGACTCTACGATCCTTCGAGGTTGGTGAGTAGTGGATGGGTTACTCTTCTCTTTTCTAAAACCCAGGCCAGCATGAGATCCTTTACTCCTTGGAGTATGGATTGAATCAGTAGAATAGGGTTGGGCTGGTTCTTCCTTCTGTGAGGATTTCATAAATGTAATGCTTCTACTAAAACTTGAAGCATTACTAGTGCTAGTTTCCTTTATCTTTTCCACACATGGCTCTGAGGTGGATTCCCCAAAGCCTAAGCATGTTCTATCAGATTCACTTCTCTGACTAGAGAGCAGGGAGTCCATGGATGATGAG
Organism: Panax ginseng; assembly: GCA_020205605.1. Taxonomy (NCBI): domain Eukaryota; kingdom Viridiplantae; phylum Streptophyta; class Magnoliopsida; order Apiales; family Araliaceae; genus Panax; species Panax ginseng. The sequence continues at coordinate 59,000,210 of CM035138.1, read as the reverse complement.
GATTTATTCCATGTAGAGATAGTCTTTTCTAGTTCTTCAATTTTAGAGGTTAGACTTGACTCTCTTTGTTCATTGAGCTCATTGGTCTGTTTTAAGAGCTTATTCTCAGCCTCAAGCTTGGAGATAGAGTTAGTACTTAGAGGGCTGTTTCCAGTTCTTCTTGAACTTTCTTTTTCTCCTGTTGAAGAAGTGAATAATCCTTTGACAGAACTCTTAACCATTTCATGTATTGATGCAGATCAGATGTTATGCCATGTAGTGCAGTCCTTAAATCATCAATGTCTACATCAGGAGAGTTAAAGTCAAATACATCATCGATACTTACTTCATGTATGTTGGAGTTCTGTTTGTCCTTTGCATGTTTGGCCATTAGGCACAGATTTGCCATTTGAGGATCTTCATCATCTCTAGAATTGGGAGTTAAGTCATTGTCTGAGTCACTCCACGATCCTCCAGCTACAAGGCCTTTGTCTCTCTTCTGAGGCCTTTTGTTGCCTTTGTATTCCTTCTTTGGATGTGATTTCTTCTTTAGTTCTTCTCTGAGAGGTTTGTTACAGTTAGCAATGAAATGGCCAGGCTTCTTGCAATTATAGCATAGATCATTCATTTGCTCCTGGCTGCTGTAGTTGCTGACCTTCTTTGGCTTGCTGGTTTTGCCTTGACGCATGAACCTTCTGAGTCTTTTTACCGGCATTACAAAGTCCTCGTCATCATCTTCATCATAGTCAAAGTCAATTTCAGTGTTAACCTTGGAGGTACTTTCAATTGCTTTGAGAGAAACACCCTTATCCTTCTTTTTTCCTTCTGATAGAGTTTCTGCTCGTTGAGTCAGCTCCAGTTCGTATGTAAGAAGATTTCCATATAACTGTTGAACAGTCATCTCATGGAGATTCTTTGACTCTCTAATAGCAGTGGTTTTGACATCCCACCTTCTTGGTAAGGCTCTCATGAACTTTATGATTAGATCTTTGTTTGGATAGATCTTTCCATAGGCTCATAGAGAGTTGAGCAGAACGTTGAATCTCTCGTAGGTGGCAGTGACGTTCTCTCCTTGAACGTGTGCAAACATTTCATATTGTTGTGTTAGGAGAGATTGTTTGTTTTCTCTGACTTCCTCCGTTCCTTCATGCATGATGAGCAGTGCTTCCCAAACCTCCTTTGATGTTTTGTTGTTGACCACATTTTTGAACAGATCATCTTCTAAAGATTGAAATAAAATGTTATTGGCCTTCTTGTCGAGTTGAACAACTCTCTTCTCGTTGTCAGTCCATTCTTCTTTGACCTTGATCTGTATTCTATTTAGATTGTCTGTAGTTGGTACAAGCTTTGTAGGAACGTAGGGCCCATTTTGAACAGTTTCAAATAGATCTTCATCTATTGAATCCATGTATGCTTGAATCCTAACTTTCCAGTTGGCGAATTTATCTTTGTTGCAGATAGGTGGCTTGCTGCCTCCTCCAGTCCTTGATTCGCTTGGTAAGTGTGCCATTGGATCTACTTAAGCTTTGTAGGCTATATAATAGAACCTGCTCTGATACCAATTGTTAGTTCCCGGAAGCACAATACTTATCTAGAAGGGGGGTTGAATAGATATTTAGAATTCTTTTCGTTTTAACTGTTAGTTGATAATGATTAAAACACAGCGGATTTAATATTTGTTTTAATCTCCCTTAAGATATAGTGAATTAATGAGAGTGAGGCAGTTATAGCAGTTATAGCAAGAATGTAATAAACACAACAGTTTTAAGTGGTTCAGAGCACTTAAAGCTCCTAGTCCACTCTTCTACTCCTCGAGTAAGAAATCCACTAAGGATGCCTTTTACACTTTCTGAATCTCACAGATGCCTTCTAGACCAGCAGTCTAGGAATTTCTTAGTTCACTCTTGAACTCTTCAAGTCTAGCAGACTTGGTTCTTCACTGTTCACTTAGAACTCTTCAAGTCCTTCTGACTTGGAACTCTTACTTCAGTTGTTTGGTAGTTGTTGAGTTCTTGGTTAGTGCTACTCAGTTGTTGTTAAGCACTTGTTCAAAAGAACTGAGTAGATGAGCAAGCTTTCTCTTTTTCTCAGATCGTAGAGTTGAGCGTTGAGTGTTCTTGTGCGTTTTGTATAATGCTTGCTTTTTTTTCTCATCTGCACATGTTCTGCATATATGTGATCCTTGAAATCTATCCGTTGAAGCCATTTGTTGAAGCATTAAATGCGTTTGACATTTTTGAGCTTTGATGAAGACTTTTCTTTACACCTTCTGACTTGCATTCTGGCCCACTGACACAACAGACTGCTTTCTCACCTAACACCTGAAAAGCTGTTTTCCTCTCTCCTATGGTCCTTTCCTTAGCTTCTTTAATACGTTTCTTTCGTTGTATACTACGGATATCTTTTATACCGTTGGGACTGGTGAGGACTTCAACATTTAAAACCCATTCCACATTTGTTGGAATTTGTCTCCAAACAAAAGCTAGGGTCGATGCTTCTGACACAAGGCAGATGATACTCTACGATCTAGATCGTGGTGTCTTGTCACCTTGGTGCTTGGTCTGATGCTATCAAATAAGAGCACTACAATTTCTCTTAAAGACTTGCACACTACGATCTTCACTTGTTTGTTTTGTAAGCTCTAAATTTCCGAGAGCACACTACGATCTCTGAGTTGGCTCGGCAAACGTTGGGACCACTCTACAATTTTCGACAAGGTCCTTCAAGGCAGGCACACTACGATCCTTGATGCTCTACGTTTCTGCCTTGGCTTCTGTAATCTTGATCAACTTTATACACTACGATCTCTTCGAAGCCTATCTATTACATCTCAAGATCAACCTAACAACTTTGATCTCTTTATCTATACATTCATGTACAGAATGATACATATTAAGACTTTAGATCAATCTAACAAATTTGATCTATCACTAAGTCCTTGTACATATATTCCTTGAAGGACTTTACATATAATCATGATGCATTTACTTTAAACATCAAATCAAAATATGCACTCTCCCAACACAGTACTCCCCATAGAGGTGGAAATGGAATCCCTCATAGTATTGATAGACGCTCAGCTGGATGAAGACCAATGGTTGCAAGACATGTATCACCAATTGTCTCTAATAGATGAAAGATGAAGTGCTGCTATTTTCCATGTTCAGTTATACCAACAGAGTATCGGCAGATCCTACAACAGAAAAGTCCGACTATGGCAGTTCAAACAAAACGACTTGGTTTTGAAGAAGATCATTGACAACCAAGATCAGTCCAAGGGAAAATTTGCCCCAAATTAGGAAGGCCCGTTTGTTGTCAAGGACGTATTGACAAGAGGTGTTCTCAGATTGCAGGAAATGGACGGCGATGAATTTCCACAGCTCATCAACTCGGACACCGTGAAACGGTACTATGTCTGAGGTTACCATCAAGTAAACATCCTGGTTTTGGATCACCATATCCCCAGTCATTTCAGGTTTTCTAACCCTTCACTACATACAACCTTTCATCACACTCATTTGCCCGATAAGGGACAAACAATCTTTTCCAACCAGTAACCTGGTTCCGGATCGATAGATCCTTCACACAACTTTGCCTTAAAAACTTTTCACACCTGCAGTTTTTTCCCATCAGGGATTATAACTTTTCACACGTGCAGTTTGTCCTGTACATGGGATCAAACTTTATCCCCCGCAGTTTGTCCTGAACATGGGATCAAACTTTTCATTGGCTGCAAACCATCCTGAACATGGGGCAAACTATGCCGACCTGATCTCCCCAATACACGGGAGTACGTAGGCAGCCATTTTATATGGTCCTGTCGCAATAAAACAAAAACAAAAACAAAAACATTTCTACACCCATTTTCCATATACATCGTTGAACCTTTACACCAGGTTCGAACTATGCAGACCTGATCTCCTCTTCAATAGGAGTACGTAGGTAGCCATTCATGGTTCAGTCTCACCCCCTACCAAAACACAAACACTTGTCAACGGTATTGGGATTAACCTTCAATCCACCACATTTCATCGTCTTCAGACCAAAGGGGTGGAACTAACCGACCTCTTCACGTAAATGGGAGAATCGACGACCATCTAAGCTTCGGTTGAATCCTTAAATAGAAACACCAATCCATAAGAGATGGAACTAACTAGGCTCCCCCATACAAAGGAGTACTTGCAACCATCTGTGGTACGGTCAACCTCAAAGAGGAAAGTCACACTCCTCTCCACATCTACATATAGAAACCAGTCTCAAGACACCAAAGATGGTAGGGAATACACACAGATCAATGATCCATTCTAAAAGATTCTGAGACATCTCAATGTTCATCTATCAAGGAGGAGTTCAGAATACATCGAGATCACGAGCCCTGAAGAAATAGGAAAATATCAAGCAAGTAACAATGCACAACTAAAAGGGAAGTGAATCAAAATATATTTCTCTGTCATATATAATGTTGTTTGATATATACAATATGAACTGTACATGACAAAATGGCTAAGCTAGTATGTGCAAGAAAATACAAGCCCATCTACCAGTCAGTGTATATGCGAGCTATCAAGTCTAACATGGCATCCCTCTCAGAAGAAGGAGGTAGCGCTGTGATCTCCTGTACAAGGGTCTCTATGCGAGCTAATAGATCTACAGCCATCTGCATGGTGACACTGTGCTCATCAATATATATACTCATCTCTGCAATGATGCCAGTAGTAAAGGACCTCAATGTGGTACTGTCTGTAATGGTTACATCTCTGGCTAATCTGGCCTCATCTCGCTCAATAATAGCGGTGTCTATACGAGCTAAGGCATCATCTCTCTCTAATAGAGCGGCATCTCTCCCATCAAGAGATGTTAACATCAATACCCTAGCCTGATCTCTCTCGAATGTCATCAAATGCAAACTCTGCACTAAATACTCTGAAGGGGGACTCATAGCTGTAGAAGTACTGGGAGAGTCAACAAGAGATGTTGTCGAACAAACAAACAGCTCCTCCTCGATGGGAAAATTAACAGCCACCATAGGCTCTTCACTGGCATACTCAATCCCCGGCACTGTGGATACTACCGTAGCCAATGAAGTCTTTGTCCACAACCACGCATAATACTCTGACGAACAGCCCGGATGGCTAACATAAAAATTAGCTCTCTCACGCTGATCCCAACAAGCATAAACCCGGGATCTGTCCTCTGCTGATAAATGGCGAGAAGCCACACGCTGACCTAATGCCCCCTCTAAAGGATGGAAGTCCTGAAACTAGTCAAACTGTGACATCACAATTACTGGGTGGTAAGTAGTCATGCCCCTCAAACCAGCAAGAGGGAGATAATCCATGCCAGGGGCATGAATAATAAAATTGTAGGGTGAACTAAGCCCTGTACATGGCAGAATGCCAAATGGATCTACAATCCCTGCCAAGAACACCGACCAGGATATAGCGTCTGTACACTCTGTTGGCTGAAAGGAGTAAGACATGGCTATCTCATGGGAAAAGCAATACCCATGCCGACGGAACGTGCCAATCGGTCTCAAGTGTGACATGAACCACACGTACAACAAGACCGAGCTGCCTATAAACACCCATGTAGGATATGTGTGGCAATACGTGGCTAACCTCAATGTCTCTGCCACAATCATTAGAATAATGGTCTGACCCTCCCTGAGAGCTCTCACCGCCATGACAACACCGATGTCCAGCTCATCCATGTACAGTGGCATGTATACATATGCCACTATACACATCACGAGTACATCTACTCTGGCCACATGCCACTGATCCTCTGGCGTGGTGAAATCCCCGGAGTGCCGCACATAGGTGTCCAATGAGCAAAATATGTCTATCAGAAAATGTTGGGACAAGACATGGTCAGATGTAATCTCATCCTGTACTACTCTACACTGCAACCCGGTGAGGGTCATGAACTACCGGCACATATCTCCAACAGCCATCCGAGCACAAGGTTTGTCTAAGGGCAAAGCCGTCAATCGCTCATACTCCTCTAAGGTAGGAGTCAACTCATGGGTCTCAAACTGGAAAGCCTACCTCTTCGGTACCCAATGCTCTAGCATGCCATCTACAAAGCCCAATGGAACCTGGAATGTCATGAGGGTCATGGAATGCTGCAATAGCTGATCTACAATCACCATGTCTGAAGGGGAGACACTATCATACCAAGATCTTAGACGGGAGGCCACCAATACTGGTGGGGTGTGATCAATATGGCTTACTGTCGAAGAAGACATCTGTATGGGCCATAACATAAGACCATCCAGGGGTCAATGCTGAATATCTCTGGACATACATATGCATGACATAATACATGCATGACAATTAATAGATGGCAATATGATGTAGGGAATGGAAATATAGTATATACATTCTTAAGTACATCATCATCTTTGTACAACTGAAAAATACATGGAAATGGGGCACAGCTGCCCTACTACTAACAGAGGTCTATCAAAAGATATAGCGAGAATGGGGCATAGCCACCCAGTATCTAACAGAGGCATATCAAAAGATATAACGAGAATACACATCAAAAGAAGACAATGGTATCAATATCTACATCATTAATCATGTCCACCTGATGTAACTCCTCCTGAGTCACTAGATCTCCATCAATGGGGATGTCAGGCCTATACAGTGGAGGATCTACACCGGCAAAGCCATATGGGTCACCTAAGGGGCCAGAACCTGAGCTGGAAGGATCAAAATTATCTGCCTTTAAAGGATCTCTACCCAGATGTCGGATGAAAAAATGTGTCCGGTCCAACTGTCGGGTCAAGCTGTTAATCAATGTCAAATGAGTCGGATCTCGAACACAGGCCATCCAATCCATCATCATCACGAATCCAGGAACCATATCCCCCATGAATTGAGTGGCACGGGTCTGGGCTCCGATGGTACGAGGGGACCACCAGCGGTATATTGCCTCCTGGGTAAATAAACCCTCTAACAGAGTGTAGCCGTCAACGTCCAACAACGAGATATCACTAACGGGCGACTGCAACACGGGCCAATAACGCCTAGCAGGAGGCAAGATCGGTGCACAAAACTCTCCTGTGGTGCTCCTAATAGCACGCTCTCCTAAATAGAGCTCCCATCCTCCATATGTGAGAGATGAATCTTACGGGTGGATATCACGTGCTTGACACCAGTCGGGAATCCATCCTCAAATCCAATGGTCAAGTGTTCCCCAGAGTAGGGAACCCAAGTGATGACATCAGCTGTCAACAATTCCAACTATAAGTGACAATGGATGAAACCCTCAGCTCCAGGAACCTCCTCCAATATGCAGTGATGCCATCACCATACTCATGGATAGGTTTCCAAACCTAGCACACTCACAGGACGCAAACATGGGAGCCTCTCATAGGCCCAAAACTGCCAACACAAAGGAAAACATTTGCTATCAGTAAACACTCTTAACCTGTACATGGGAAATCAAAAGAGAAATACTCACCAGTAGAAATGAGTAAAATCCTAGTCAAGCCTTTGTCAAGCCCTACAAACGTATGTGCATTCCCTTGAAGAAATAGGTAAAGGTATAGGAGCCCCAATCATACTCTACAATACGGTCCACCTCACGAGTGGCGCTAATCAGAGTGAATGATACCATGGAAGAATTATCAGCTCTGAAGCAACCCCTGATAATCATCAGGAACAATCGCCGAAGAATGCGATCCCTGACTCTCACATCAGCGGGAATGGGCTCACTCAACAGCCCACTCATAGTATATATGCTTAAAGGACCCATACGGACGGTCCTACCCTTGAGCGCCTCAGTCGGAACTCCTAACAAGGATCTGTTGGCAGTTAGGGTAATGTTCACCGTACATGGCACTTGCGCCCCACCAAACTCTATACTATTAATAAACTGCTAATCCATCTGCGTCATCGTCACCTCACAATCCAACAAATTAGGAGACCTAGTCTGGTGAAACCAGCGCTCAGACAATGCCCTGAGGTAACCCCAAAGACAATGACGGGGAAGAATGAAAAAGAATGCCCCAAAACCCCAATCATACACAATACCTCGGTAATATGGATGCAAAGCCTGATACAGGGAGTGTATGCTAAACTAGTTCTCTCGAGGCTGCGTAAAGCCGAGAACCTACACCATAAATGCAGATCAACATCAAAATCCTTACTCCTCGTTAATAGGAAACAGGAAGATTAAACCCAGCTTTTACCTCATTTGCCTGCAAGTAAACTGAGGGGTGGCGACTCAAATCACCAAGAAGATCTGAAATCATAATAACAATGCCTGGAAGCTCCCTACGAGGAGCCTAAGCAGCTGGAGCTAGAGCCGCAACCAGTACATCCTCCTCTTCGTCCTTAACATCCGATACATCAACCCGGACAGGACGAATCACTGCCTCCACCAAACGATGAGGCTAACTGACTGAAAGGGGTTAAGGCACTTCAGAAGCCCTCCTCTGCACATTTGCAGTGGTCCTGCGGGAACTACTCAACTGATCCAGATCCATAATATCTGGATATAAGTCTCCAAATCACCTCAAAAAGGGTGTGGTAAATTCTAACCTATAGCTTTTCAAATGCATTTTATGACTATATGCATGCATGCATTACTTTAACATGTGCCTACAGTAGAGTTAAAAATGCATGAATACCCAATGCTTAGGCACATGGAATTTTTTTGCCAGAGTCTCCTTTGTAACAAGGACTATCCACATGCACAATAGGCATGACTAGGTGGTCATTCAGTAGCACACCTATCCACAGTCATAAACATCCTATATGCATACAAATGTCAAAGTCATCAATCCATAAGGGTAGCCTAATTACCAGGATTACTTTAATTTACTACCTTTTGCTCATTTGTCATCAAATAGGATAAGAAATAGCAGAAAAAGGTACCAATTTGACTGTTTCAAAAGTCAAATTTTTTTCACATCATTATGTTCAGCATGGTTAAATAATAACATTTACTATATTGAATATTTTTTATCAAGACATATGTACATGCATATTCACTACTACGTGTTTAGACGCATTTCATATGATAAGTCATTTTCCAACGGATAGAAACTGGAAAAAAAGACATGCATATGTTACCAGGGCAGTGTAGAACACATGTACGGTGATAGATTTTGCAGAAAGACGCCCGAACTCAGCAGATCTGAAGAAGAGCTCTCAGATTCTTTGTGTGGCGCAAGTTGAAAATGACTTATAAAAGCAACAAGTAGCTTAAAACCACCCACGGTTGGTTGCAGGTGTACCTGCGGTTCCCCTGGGTGAGGCCCACCCATATGGCTCGGTCCAGTTCGAGTTACAAAGGAGATCTCACAAGCTGAAAAAGCCAAATCATGAAAAAGAATGCTACGCGATTGAGCGAAAAAGCCTGAAATCCTAGTTTTCATGGACCATATTACAAGTCTACATATCACTCATTGGTATTCGCCCGGACACAGGCTTACTATACCAATAATCACAACTATTGCAAACTACATTTGGCAATACCTCACGAAGGTCTGATGCCGTCAGTTTGGGGTCGGAGCTCCAAAACACTTCTCCCCAGCGGGAACTTCATATATTTCATCCGTTGATGCACATGTCGATGAAGGTCAAGCAACCTTGACAACACTCAGATGATGGCAAGTAAACCCATCGAAGCATTGAAAGACATTCGATGATTTCAGTCGTTGATGCACGCGTCAACGAAGGTTAAGCATCCTTGATGTCATCCCCAGCAGGGATTTTAGCCGTTGATGTACATTTCAGCGAGGGTCAGGCAACCCTGACAAACACAGATTGTTGGCAGTAACTCTGACAGACCATTGGAAAGACCTGGCGATACAAACCAGGGAAGACCATCTTCATCGGGGAGGACTGATGATGGAAACTGTTATACGAAATCTTCATCAGACAAATGCTCATTTCCGCAGAGTCTCTTGCACATAAGAGGAACATCTATGGTGGAAAGTCTATACCAAGGATCAAGGACTTTGGTGATAACCCCAACGCCAACATCCTGGAAGTTCCTGAGAACTTTGGAGCACACATCCAAGCAATTCATCAGGGTTATCAATGATAACTCCAAGCCCCATCATAAATTATGGGAGCAAACAGTCATCACATACCATTGGAAAATGGTCCAACAAACCACATACATCATACATTTGCATCTTGCTGTAGTACATTGCATCATGAGTATCTTGTTACATTTCAAGTGTCTAATTTTCTTTATCCTATCCACGCCATTACATTTCATGAATATGATAAAGAAGGGCATCTGTAGACACTCGAAAATTTGCATTCCTGTTACTAACCTTGCCGGAGGGAAAAATTGTCCTCCAAAGATACCCTAAAAGTCAAATCAGCACAGTCCCGGAGACAACCCCAAGATATACAGTTACAGTCTCGGAGACAACCCCGAGATCTTTAGTTTCAACCTCGGAGACAATCCCGAGGAATACAGTTCCAGTTCTAGAGATAACACCGGAGAAGTTTGCCATCTCAGAGACAAACCAGAGATATTCAGTTCCAGTCGTTGAGATAACCCCGGGTGTTTCAGTTTCAACCTCGGAGACAACCCCGAGGAATGCAGTTCCAGTTCCGGAGACAACCCCGAAATCCTCTGTTCCATCTCAGAGACAACCCCGAGATCTTCAATTCCAATCCCGGAGATAAACTCGGGAGATATAGTTCAAACATCGGAGACAACCCCGAGGCATGCAGTTGTAATTCCGGAGATAACCCAGGAAATGCTTGTTTTAAACCCCTGCGATCAGCTTCAACCTCGGTGATATCCCTGAGGCACTCAGTTCTAAATCTGGAGATAACCCCAGGAGGAGAAGCATTCAAAGACTTGCAAAAATTTCAATCTCAAAGATAACCACGAGCAACGCATCGCTAAATCACCCGAGCAGAGATACCCCGGTGAGGGGTAAAATTGTCATTTTGCCACCTCGATCCCACATTTACGTCGTCTTAACATTTCAACCTACATGATACACAGAAGTGTCCTACAAGAGCCAATAGCTCTAATCCTGAGTGACAACTACACAAGACAGCACACCGAATAGAATTTGAAGCTCGAAGACCTGGTCATGGTCCCATCTTCCCGACTTCGTACAACCTCTTATCCCATGTCATTGTGTAGCTCTCGAAAATAGCATGTCGTAAAAGGTCTTATACACCTCGATCTGATGCCCAAATTAAAGTTCTGAAAGTTCGAGCAGACAACACGTTGCACGCATACACGTACTTCGAGACGGCGGGACCCACAGAGCTCAGGGCACCCTGTGACAGCAAGTGTAGTCTGCGGCTCCCCCCCTCTATAAAGAGAGGGCTTGGGGCAGCCATTTTGAAAGGAAAAAAAGGCGACGAAGCCCTGTCCAATTTGCTCTGTACACACTATAAATTTAGTGTTTTCTCATTTCAAACACTTGTGAGCTTATATTTGGCTACTTTTTATCGGTGGGAATCGAGTGTTCATCCATTTAAAGCTATGGAAGTCTTCTTTGGCAGTCCACTGTAAGCCTTCTTACATCATTTAAAGTCGTTTCTACACTTCTTGCACACACTGTTATCCACATTGATAAGCTAGTGTGTGCATGCGTGTGTGTTTCGGACTTGAAGGCATGACTTTTTATTTCTTATATATATATATATATATATATATATATATATATATACTGACATTATCGAGTTATGCCTTGATTGAGCCTGGATTTACATCCGGACCGTTTATTGCTTATATATATACATATATATAAATTGTTGTCGAGCTCTGTTCTGTGAGCCTAGATTTATATCCGGAGCATTTATTTCTTTTATATATATATATATACATATATATAAACTATTGTCAAGCTCTGTTTGACGAGCCTGGATTTATATCCGAAGCGTTTAATGCTTATATATATATATATATATATATATATAAATACTTATATAAATATATTATTTCCATCAAACTACATTTGATTGAGCTCGATATAACATTCTATCGCTTATCATATATATATATATATATATATATATATATATATATATATATATACACACACATTTCTATCAGTCCTGGAGTTCACTTCGTGGCCTTTTACTGCTTTCTTTATATGTAGTCCCGCCAGGAGTTTACTTTGTGGTGGTTGATTGGTTTTTATTGCTTTATTTACATTTTCAATCCCCCATGGAGGTGTTTCGTGGTGGTTGATTGTCTGTATATATATATATATATATATATATTTACATCTTTTATATATATAACTATTTACAGCTTTCATACAAATTGCTACATCATGTGAGCCTAGGAATCATGTGATCACAGATTCAGTCTCCTGAATCTATATTCGGTTCCCGTAATGGACATTTTCAGCTGTACATGGCTTGTAAATTATTCACAGTGTTTGACTTTCCTTAGATGGCTCTCATACCCATAAGGAGTTCAACACTACTATATATTTTATTTTCTCGAGGATGCCTCGCATCTCGAAAATAAAAACAATCCAGTCAAACCCATAATAAAATGGAAGTATCAAAGGCCTCAATTACTATTGAGCATAAGGGTTTGAAAAACCTCTTTTTATAAAATGCCATTGCTATATCTTGTTAAAACTGAACTTTTATACAAAATTCAAACCCTTAGTATATAGGTACAAACGAGGCATAGCACTGCTTCTAGATAATTGCACATTGACCCACACACACACGCATTCATATAACAGTTTAATTGAAAAGTGGCGGTCATCGTGGTAACACGGATGTCGGGGGGTCCCTAACACCTTCCCTCCGCATAATCAAGCCCCCGGACCCTAACGAATCTCAATTTCACAGACCGGTTAAATAGTGTCACAACACTAGGTCAATGTGCAAATCTTTTCTCGGTTGAGTTGGTGCAACCATTTAAAAATACCAACTGGCGACTCTTACAGTCCAATCGTCGGCATATAAATGTTGGACCTTTTCACAACTTGTTTTTTCAAACAAATCTCACCTAACATGAGAACACCAAAAGACAAGAACAAAAAAGGGACAAATAAAAATCCCGACGTCGACATTGAAGATCACGATACATTTTGGTACTTCCGGGATGGATTGCAAATGGTGTGTTCACAGCCTCCATCATAATTTTATACTTCAAATCAGAGTCGTTAGGAACACAAAGTCTGGAGTTGACTCGAAGTATTCCTTCTTCATCGATTATTGCTTCCGGAATAGCACCTTCTTGTACTTTCTTCCTCATACGCACTAGCACCAGGTCCATAGCTTGAGCAACTTTACCTTTATCGATTAAAATCAGTTCTACTCATATATTTGACATCATCACATGGGTCCCTAAAGTCTTTAACTCTATCTTTATCCTTTGTAAGTCATACAAAATGGGCATTTGCGTTGACAATATCGCACTCATACCCGCATATGATCTTCTACTCAATGCGTCAGCAACCATGTTCACTTTTCCAGGATGGTATTAAATAGTATGATCGTAATCTTTCAACAGCTCGAGCCAACGTCGTTGCCGCATGTTGAGTTCATTTTGGGTAAAGAAATATTTGAGGCTTTTATGATCTGTATAGATCTCCACTTTCTCCCCATATGATGTAATGCCTCCAGATTTTAAGCGCAAAAATGACAATTTGCTAACTCTAGATCATGAGTAGGATAATTCCTCTCATATTCTTTGAGTTGTCCTGAGGCATAGGCTATGACTTTCTCATGTTGCATGAGACACATCCTAAACCTCTCCCTGAAGCATCATTGTAGATGACAAATCCCTCCGAACCTGATGGTATTGTCAGAACAGGTGCTGAAATGAGTCTCCTCTTGAGTTCTTGAAAACTCTTCTCACATTCCTCGCTCCAACCGAATTTTATATCTTTTTAAGTTAGCTGAGTTAATGGAGTAGCGATTCGAGAAAATTCTTCCACGAATCTCCGATAATAACCAACTAAGCCCAAAAATCTACGTACTTCGGTTACTGACTTAGGTTGCTCCCAACTTTGTATTGCTTCAATCTTCGTTGGGTCAATAGATATTTTATGATTTGATATCACGTGCCCAAGTAATGCTACTTCCTCAAGCCAGAACTCGCATTTCTTTAACTTGGCGTATAACTTATTTTCACGAAACTTTTGGAGTATCAACCTCAAGTGTTGCTCATGATCTTCACAACTTTTGGAGTATATTAGGATGTCATCAATAAAGACAAGCACAAAATGATCCAAATATTCCTTAAATACTCAGTTCATCATATCCATGAAGACAACAGGAGCATTAGTCAATCCAAAAGACATGACTAGGAATTCGTAATGCTCGTACCGAGTTCTGAAAGCAGTCTTTTGAATGTCATCAGTTTTAATCTGTAACTTATGATATCCAAAAAGAAGATTGATCTTTGAAAAGAATTTAGCACCTTGCAACTGGTCACACAGGTCATCAATTCGAGGTAATGAGTACCTATTTTTTATGGTGACATGATTCAACTCCCGATAATCAATGCAAAGTAGTATACTCCCATATTTCTTCTTTACAAATAGAACAGGAGCACCCCAAGGAGACGTAGTAGGACGAATGAAACCGATGTCTAACAACTCCTGCAGTTGGGTTTTTCACTCCTAAATTTCAATAGGAGCTATTCGATATGGGGTTTTGGAAATGGGTTTTGTACCAGGTTCAAGGTCAATATAAAATTTGATTTCACGCCTCGGGGTAGGCTGTAGAAGTTCTTGAGGAATACGTCAGAAATTTATTAACAATAGAAATATCATTCAAATCTGACGTATTTTTGTTTAAATCCGTGATATGGGCTAAGAAAGCTTGACATCCATTTTTTAATAAACAAATGACTTTATGGCTTGATATGACAGTGATTGAATTTAGTAGTTTGGTTTCTTGAATTTGCATAATAGGTTGGTTAGGAATATGAAAGCTAACAACCTTACGAAAATAATCAATTTTAGCATGATGAGTAGTTAACCAATCAATCCCTAAAATCACATCAAATGCAAGTATTTTCAAAGAGATAAGATTGATAGGTAATGTGAGGGTGACGATTTGAATCAAACAAGATTTATAAACAGTGGTTGTAATGACGGTTTCTCCTAACGGAGTTTCAACAGATAAGTCAAAGTCTAATTTCTCAGGAGTCAAGTTCAAACGTTGAGAACAAGCAGGTGAAATAAAAGAGTGGGTAGAATCAGTATCAAATAAGGTATAGACTTTGCAAGAGTTTATTATTAGCTTACCCATGATAACTTCGTTCGGGTTCGTCGCTCTTTGGGAAGTCATGACAAATGCTCTCCCTTGAACCACCGACTTTGAACTGTCCGGGACAGCTTTTGGTGTTACCATTTTAGCTGGACTTAACTTCGCTATATGGCACATTCCACCCTCAACTGCTTCGTCGTACTCCTGATCCATGATCTGAATCATTAATCTTCGATCCATATCGAATTGGGGTTGACCGCTCCGTACAGGATAATTCCAAACTCGATGTTGGGTTCTACTAATTGTTGTCCAAAAAGTTAGATCCATATCATATATTTTGGCCTTTTTGGATTGGACGTCTCTTTCTACAATATCAACGCGTCGGTGCGGCTTTTACCCATGCATCCTCCATTCTCACTTGTTTAGTTGTTTCTTCTTTCAGCTGATCCTTGACATTTGAATTCTCATATTCCAACTTTATTATCTTATACTCTTCCAAAGAGAGATTTTGTTCAAGCATCACATATCGGGTAACAAAATCTTGAATTGTTGCATCCCTTTGCTCCACGACCGCCTGCCGTTCTTCAGCCTGGTCTTCTAACTCACGAATACGATTTTGCAGTTGTATTTTCGATCAAAAAAATTTCCTAATAAATCCTACTAAGGGTCTTTGTTGGATAAAATCTAATTACACACAACAAGCAAGTATACGTGGTCAACAAGTAATAAAGTGAAAGTAGAGTATCGTTCCCACAAAGAATTATTTAATAAAAATCACCAAGTACTAACCCGTAACCAACTCAATCTTATTTAAACGAATGAATTTCAATTTATAAATAAACTACTATTAAATTCCACTACTTAAATTAAGATTATGGAGATTTAAGATCATAACTTCACTTATTGCTTCATTTAACTTAACACACTTCTCATCAATTATTTTATATCCTGAATTGTTAATCAAGAACACTTTAGCATATAAAACCACCTCTCGATGCATAATACTCATACTCACTTAAATCCACAGATGATAGAATTAAGTAAGACACCCTAATTAACTAATCCACTATATCTCTATGTGAATTACAATTAAAAAGCATTTAAAGCACAAGTTCTCTATAAGATTACATATGGCGTAAAGGCATATCTCTATCCTAAACACGAATCATGAATTCCATCTAAGTAGAAATAACAAACACATGCTATCATGATAAGATCTAAATCAATACTTCATCTCTCGATTTCATATAGATTATCACGGTAATTGTTAGCTAGGCAATTAAGTCCAAATCACAATAGACAATCCTCACGATAGAACATAATAATTGATAGTGAAGCGTATTAAAATAAACTACACAATAAGATCCATTGTAATCTCAAACAAAGAATTAGTTTATGATTATTGAATTAAAAATAAAAATCCACAATTGAATACACATTAAAAGACAAAGATAGAAGAAGATAAGATAATAGAATCTATTGTCTGTAGATTTGATGCTCCCTCCTTGCTCCTACTTTGAATCTTCAACGGTCTCCAAGTTGCTTCAATCTCCAAATCTAACAAGAACTAGGGTTTTGGTCTAATTTACTCTAATCTAATCTAATGGAATGCTCTCTCCCTCTCTAATATCTTGGAATGCTCTCTCTAATCTAGTCTAATCTCCCCTCTAATCCTTGTGATTCTCCTCCTTTTATAAGTCTCTTCATATGTCTTTAAGTCCTCTTGGAAGTCATTGAGTCAATCGGATCAAAACAATCCTTCCCGAACTCAAATTTGGACAAAATTTGTATTTTCTGGGCATACCCCCGCCCCGGCGGGGGTCTAGGCTTGTAAAAGGCCCGCCCCGGCGGGCTAGGGGCCTGTTTTGTAGATGGTATGCCCACCCCGGCGAGGGTTTTGTGAAGGAACTTTTCTGCTCTGACGTCCTTTGGGAAAACGGCCATAACCTTTGATCTGTGAAGAGTTCCAAGGCCTGCTACCTATCAAATTGAAGATATCGACGAGGTCTACAAATTTCATTCTTTGATAATTGAGAAATAATGGATGAATAAAGGTAGAAATTGGGCTGGAAGTTACTTTTATGCAAATGGCCACCCAAAACAGTGACGTTCGACGTCTGTTGGTATAAATGTCATAACTCTTGCATCCGAACTCCGATTGGAATGATTCAAGATGTTCCGGAAAGCTAAGAAGAAGCTCTACAATGTAATCTAAGTTCCAAACCAAGAACATGAAATGAACATGAAAGCCCAAACGATGTCTGGATTGCTTTTCTCTGCGATTTCATACCGATTCTTTGCGATTTCAGCTCTCAAGCATATAATCTACAAAACGAACACAAAATGCATGAAAAGTAACTAAGAAATATGAGATTAAGTAACTAATTCAAGTAACAGATACCGGATAAGTAGGTATAAAACCTACTTATCAAATACCCCCAAACTTAAACATTTGCTTGTCCTCAAGCAAAAACACAAAACAACAATGCTATGCAATGCAACTAATCTACATGCTTACGAATCCAGCAGTAATGATAGAAACAAGTCTATTCAACCGGCCTTAGAGAAATCAAGTAAACATGATCATACATCATATCAAAACCAATCAATAACTTCTCAATCAATCATCAAATCTTAGACTGTTATCACTAATATAGTGCGTGTGTGTTCCACAACAATGTTAACTGATATAAAATCAAATTTAACACATAACAAGTCTCTTCGAAGGCATCATACAGTGTAAACTCAAAAAATCCAAAAACAAGCTAGATCCAACTAAAATCAAATAATTACCAATATCGAGGGTCAACATGTGATACTTATGCTTTATTTTTCATCTATGGGGGCTTTTTGCTCTTATTTCCCATTTTATTTATTATTATTTTCTTTTCTTTTCTTTTTCTTTTTTTTTCTCTTTTTTTTGAATAGTGAGTGCGTTTTACGCTCCATCTCACGCCTGTGTTTATGAGGAGTGCATTTCAAGCTTTTTCTCGACCCACCACATGACTCAATTTATTCAACTCAATATCTTTTGTTTTCTTTTTTTTAGAAGCTTATATACCCCATTTTTCCCCCAAACTTAAGTTTTTGTCTAAATTTAGTCATCTACGCCTTTTCATGTCTTTCATTCATTCGAACTAGTATTATTCTTAAGAAGTCAATTATGTATCAATTTAAACTTAATTATTCAACAAAGTTGTCACTACTATCCTATCCTTATTATATCGGTTTCAAATAGAAAAAGACTCAATTCATAACAAGAAATCACATCAAAGCTCTAATGGTCAGTACTATACTTGTCTACCCAATTCCAATCTCATCATTGGCCAAAATAAACTTAAACTATCAAACAGCTGGACTCATGCAAGATGTACTAAATGCTATATAAACATAGTAAACTAACTACTAATTTTTCAATTTTTCAATTTTTTTATTTCAAGAAACTGAATGCCAAAACAAAATGTAACTATACGAACTACAATGCGAATAACTAACTATATGCAATATGACACTAAAATGCCCCCCAAACGTAAACTAGACATTGTCCTCAATGGCTGAAATAGAAAAAAGTTAAGCAGATGACTTCCCTAAAAATATAGCAATCATCCTCATTGTCCGCTAAGTTTGGAGAATAGGTTAGGCATATAGAACACTTGAATTGGACTTGAATAACCTTTTCATAATCTTTTACCTGTCCATTGAACCTCTAATACCTACAATTAAGAGAGACAACATGGATTAGAATAGCACTTGGATTGGTAAGAGAACTTAATAAGAAAATTAATTCTTATCTACTAAATAAATAAGTAAAGCATATAAATATAAAAATTCCTGGGTTGCCTTCCAGTTAGCGCTTGAATATAGTCTTTCAGCCTAACTTTGTCTGGTCAACGCTATCCAATTTCTCATCGGTTATTGAGGAACCCTCCATCTATCGGAAATAATATAGCTTTTGGTAGGTTCCCATTTGTGATAGCCATTGCATTAAAGTCACCTAACATGCTCTGATTTGGTATGATCTCAATCAAGAACTTCCCACAGCTAGGTGTTTTCTCCATTGTGTATGTGATCACTTTGGGGCATGGAAGCTTGTCAAACACAATGGGCTCTTCGTCTGTCTTCTCTTTCTCGTCCCACCATCGATTCAAAATTGTACTCGCTCTTATGTCATCAAGAGCTTCGCCGACGACATGGCTACCAAGTGGGCATGATTTTGCAAATCTGACTGACTCTTTGATCTTTGGTGGAGACCCATTTAGATCTTCGACGACCTCTATTTCATTATCCCCAATTGTCTCCACACTTCCGATATCTTGTGGCTCATCCAGTCGCAGATTTGGTTCGGGTTCTCCGTCAATTTCGTCATCCATGTCATAAAGCCAAGTGTTTAGAGGAAGGTTACTTACGGCTTTGGTCTATTGATCTATCTTATTCTGAAGATTTTGAATTGACCGCTCTTGATTAATCCTCATCTCCTCATTTGATGCTATGAACTTGGACAATAATTCCTGACCTTGAATTTTCATTTGAGGTCACCGGAAGCCATGTATTGAGGACCATTGGTTGAGGTAGTGACGAGTTGTTCCATCTGATTATTGAAATTTTGGGTTGACAGCTCTTGGCTAATCCTCATCTCCTCTAGGTTTGATATGCCCTTCAATATTATATCCCTCGGATTTGGCTTTTCTTCTTGTGGCAATGGAGGTGGACATGAAAATTCCGGTGTGTTTGATGGATTTGGAGCGTAATATTGGTCATCATAAATGTAGCTCCCTGACGAATCTGGGTGATACCCCCAATCTTTGTGACAGTTAGGATCAACATAGTTGTTGAGGTAATCACCACTATATTGTCTGGGTTCAAAATCGATGATTGCATTGATGACTTTGGTGGTTGCCAGCACAATAGTCACACGTAACTACCATCCTTCGACTCCGTTGGGCTGCGATAACCTCCAATGTCTTCGAATTTGCCTCAATTTGTACTGACTCTGCAGAAAATGCATTAAGTCCATCAATCCTTGTTTCCCTTGGTTGAGTCATGTTCGTGTATGGCCATTGATACGCAAAGTCATCCATGGTACCTGAAAAGAGAGAAATATAGGAAGAGAAATAAAAATAAAAATAAAAATGTTTACATTAAGACTAATTTGATTGAAATAACTATTGGTAAATAATTATTAAATTAATTCCCCGGCAAGGGCGCTAAAACTTGTTGGGTAAAATCTAATTACGCACAACACACAAGTATATGTGGTCAACAAGTAATAAAGTGAAAGTAGAGTATCATTCCCACGAGGAATTGTTTAACAAAAATCACCAAGTACTAACCCGTAACCAACTCAATCTTATTTAAACGAATGAATTTCAATTTATAAATAAACTACTATTAAATTCCACTAGTTAAATTAAGATTATGGAGATTTAAGATCACAACTTCACTTATTGCTTCATTTAAGTTAACACATTTCTCATCAATTATTTTCTATCCTGAATTGTTAATCAAGAACACTAAAGTAGATAAAACCACCTCTCGATGCATACTACTCATACTCACTTAAATCCACAGATGATAGAATTAAGCAAGACACCCTAATTAACTAATCCACTATATCTCTATGTGAATTACAATTAAAAAGGATTTAAAGAACAAGTTCTCTATAAGATTACATATGGCATAAATGCATATCTCTATCCTAAACACGAATCATGAATTCCATCTAAGTAGAAATCACAAACACATGCTATCATGATAAGATCTAAATCAATACTTCATCTCTCGAGTTCATATAGATTATCACGGTAATTGTTAGCTAGGCAATTAAGTCCAAATCACAATAGACAATCCTCACGATAGAACATAATAATTGATAGCGAAGCATATTAAAATAAACTACATAATAAGATCCATTGTAATTATCTCAAATAAAGAATTAGTTCATGCTTATTGAATTAAAACTAAGAATCCACAATTGAATACACATTAAAAGACACAGATAGAAGAAGATAAGAAGATAGAATCTAGTGTCTGTAGATTTGATGCTCACTCCTTGCTCTTACTTTGAATCTTCAACGGTCTTCAAGTTGCTTCAATCTCCAAATCTAATCTAATGGAATGCTCTCTCCCTCTCTAATCTCTTGGAATGCTCTCTCTAATCTAGTCTAATCTCCCCTCTAATCCTTGTGATTGTCCTCCTTTTATAAGTCTCTTCATATGTCTTTAAGTCCTCTTGGAAGTCCTTGAGTCAATCAGATCGAAACAATCCTTTTCGAACTCAAATTTGGACAAAATTCGTATTTTATTGGCATACCCCCACCCCGACGGGGGTCTAGGCTTGTAAAAGGCCTGCCCCGATGGGCTAGGGGCCTGTTTTGTAGCTGGTATGCCCACCCCGGTGGAGGTTTTGTGAAGGAACTTTTCTGCTCTGACGTCCTTTGGGAAAACGGCCATAACTTTTGATCCGGGAAGAGTTATGAGGTCTGCCACCTATCAAATCTAAGATATCGACGAGCTCTACAACTTTCATGCTTTGAGAATTGAGAAATAACGGATGGATGAAGGTCAAAATTGGACTGGAAGTGACTACTATGCAAATGGTCACCCAAAACAGTGACGTTCGACGTCCGTTGGTACAATGTCATATCTCTTGCATCCGAACTCCGATTGGAATGATTCAAGATGTTCCGGAAAGCTAAGAAGAAACTATACAATGTAATCCAAGTTCCAAACCAAGAACATGAAATAAACATGAAAGCCCAAACGATGTCCGGATTGCTTTTCTTTGCGATTTTAGCTACCAAGCATATAATCTACAAAACGAACACAAAATACCTGAAAAGCAACTAAGAAACATGAGATTAAGTAACTAATTCAAGTAACAGATACCGGATAAGTAGGTATAAAACCTACTTATCAGTCTTCTTCTTCCTCACTCTCAGCTACTACCTCTGCAACTAGCTCGGGTGCAACTATTAATTCTTCACTTATCACATGGATATCTCTAATTTTTTCTTAGCCTGACATTCTACAATCAAGTTTAATAACTTAATTAGTACTCCCAATAAAATCTTTGTTATAACAAAACATTATACTACAATATTTATTCTTTAAATGAATCTCCTCGATTCATCACTTAAAACTCTATATGAGTTCATCTCTTGATTTTCAGATGTCATTTTCAAATACTGCCACAAAATAATGGTTAATTAACATGCCATATATTATCCATATATCCTGACAGACCAATTAAATAACAAATAAGCTTAGGTAGGTGTGACACCCCCAAACTCAGGTACTTCATTCCCACAGGATTTAGTGTTCACTTGATTAAACATTCATTTCTAACTACCCAATCACAATAAAATTGAATAATAAAAGAAAACCTACCCATACAGGATTAAACTTAAATAAAAATCTCTTAGGGTATCTAACCTTTAATTACAAACATTCAAATGCGGAAAATTAAATAAACTTCATTACAATCTTTAAATCAAAGTCTGATAATAAAACTATCAAAACTATTACAAGTCTTCACCACTTGTACATTTTTCCCTTTCCTTTGCTAGTCGAAGGTTCACCTACCTTCTCTTCTTTAGCTGCAATGAGTTTTTTTAAATATGCAAGAGTGAGCAAAACAATTTCTCACTGGATATAACATGGAATCAACAGACGTATAACAATAATAACTGTCGAAATAGGCTCATCAAAAGTGAATAGTACTCTATCAACAATAATCAGAAACTGAAATCCCAAAATATGGAGAATATACATTACCGAGGGTCATAAGACCATGAACTATGTCCACAGTTGCAAGTAATCTTTCAACTCCAACTTTAATAGTCATAAGACTATAAGGACCTCGTACTTAGGGGGATCAGCCCTTCGTACAATGTATTGTGCACAAACATTTTAACGTTATGCGTAAGTTAACCCCTAATCATAACAATAGGGTTGTTCATCTCAGTATTTAGAGTACAAGTCCGCACCAAAGGAAGTTTGGTTTGGATAAGCTTTCATGGTAATTTGGAATTCAACGAACATCAACTAAGGAGTAGTTGAATAAAACCAATAACACTATACTATAGAATAAACGTGATTGAATCAATCATAGTAAACTAAAGTCATGCTTTAGGAATAATCTAATAGCATACAATTTGAATAACTATAGCATACCTTGCTTGAACAATACTAAGCCAAGGTTAATTAGAATTGAATACTATGCATGCATAGCAATTTGAACGATAGAAATGTTCGACATTAGTATATATAGTTGTGCATGCTAAACAACAAGTTAAATACAAGAATAACTTGCTCCAGAATAACTTACATCATTATATTGTAATCGAATTGAAAACAGTAATTGAATTAACAAGATAATAGATTAGAAAACTTGCTCAAAGATAGCTAGATACTTGCACAATTATAAAAGTAGAGTTAGAGAACTTGCCTCATGCATAGGTTAAACAATTACTACTCACGTTCACCCCAAGTCCTACACAGACCATATGTATTGACAATACACATTAGTTACACTAACATTACCTTTATGAGTTACTTTATTACTCTTAGTATATCTACTAACTAAGTTTAAGTTTAAACAACATCACATTTTTTCATGAACATTACTTTTTTTTAGCTTTATTACAACTACTTAAGTGATCATGTTATTGCACCACATGCACATTAACAACTTGATACAACATTCTATTACATGTCCAACATGTTATCATTAAGTTATACTAATACACAAAGGGTTGCACTTGCATTTGCGCATCCCGACGCCCTCCGATTGGCTCCAAATACACAATAGTCCTAAAGATGGCCATTTTGACCCTTCACAACATGTTATAGGCCTATTCGTCCTCTTTCCGAATCATCTTGAATCAACTCAATTGGAGTTCATATGAAAACGTTATGGCCATTTTACTATAGGAGGTCAAAACTGTCCGACCCATACCACTTTTTTCCAAATATTTGGTCATGAGAGATGTGGGCTTTTGAGTGCGAATTCCAAATTTGGGTGCGAACTTCTAGCCCTTTTTTGGTATTTCAAGTATGAAATTTGGCGCTAGGGCTCCGAACTACAGAACACCCAAAACCAGAAACCAAACCAAGCTACTATGTCTTAATTTCTAACACCAATTAACATGTATAACTTATGCAAATTACACATAAACTTCACCAAGCATACAAATACTAAATTCACACAAATTAAACCATAATTCTAGAAAAATTAAATACTAGAATAACATAATTTAAAACCAAAAACTCCATTTTTGATATTTCTTGACACAGTGAACACTGTAATCATAATGATACACCAATTTGATTCTTTTGAACTAAGTTCTCTGTAATTCTTAACAAACTAACTAACATAGTCACAGTTCAATTTCACACACTAAATTGATCATCATAATTGTTACTTACATAAGCCACATAAGAAATACATATACTGACATTATTTCTTCCTACTGTAAACCCAAAATTTGCATGTGATTATTGTTTAAACACCATATCTAATCACTATAAACATGTATAACCCCCATGACTTAATTACATAACAACAATTTGAAAGAAATAGAATTCACAGAGTATAGAAAATTTTTGCCGTAGAAACCCATATATGCATAATAAGAGTATAGAACATACCTTTTTCTTCTTAACAGAAATTCTTGCTACACACTGGAATTGTTCTTCTCTGCACAAGCTCTCTCTCAAATTCTCTCAAGTCTCAATTCTCTCTATTGCCTAACACAACTAGAATGAAGTTCTAATAGCTAGTATGCGTAACATAAGAAAACACAAACTGATATGGCCTTAATAGCCATCATCAGTTATCAAAATAACGTCTACAACATCAATACGTTATATTTATTATTTATTTTATTTTATTTATTTTATAAATTAGAAATATTAAAAGCCATAAGGCTTGTTTGGCAAACCATTTAAAATTTAAAGAATTTATATCCTTAAGCATTGTTTGGGTAAAACTAGATTAAAACTACTTTAATTTATTTTTAATAACTCCTTATACTATAGTTATTTGTCACACTTTATTTAATCAAGCTTTCATATTTAATTTAATTAATTCAAATAACCATTAATTAAATAATTTATTTAATCACATAACTCAATACAAATAATTAACCATCAACTTGAAATATAAATATAATAATAATTTCCTTAACTCATTAATTATTTATTTAACACATAAATAATTAATCAATTCAAATTAAACAAATATATATTTAGCAATAAATACACCAATTAAATATTTATATAATTCAATAAATATTTAAAATTACAATTTAAATTTTTGGATTGTTACATCCTTCCCTCCTTACAAGGATTCTGTCCCCAGAATCACAACTCAAACAAACAAATCGTCACATTCTTCCCTTCTTACAAAGATTCTATCCCCAGAATCGAAGACACAGTTTAAACAAATAACTCAGGATAATTCTTCATTATATTAGCTTCGAGTTCCCACGTAGCCTCTTCGACATTGTGGTTCCTCCATATCACCTTCACAGAAGGTATCACTTTATTCCTGAGCACTTGTTCTTTCCTGTCGACTATCTGGATAGGAATCTCTTCATAGGACAAGTCTTTCTCAAACTACAATGGTTTGTACTCAATTACGTGCTTATAATCAGATTTATACGGTCGTTACACTGACACGTGAAAAACATTATGAATGTTTTGCAATTCTGGAGGTAGAGCTACCTCGTAAGCTACCTCTCCAACTTTTCTCAGCACTTCAAAGGGTCCAATAAACCTCGGACTTAGTTTCCCCTTTTTACCAAATCGAATTTTCCCCTTCCAAGGAGAAACTTTTAGGAATATGTAATTTCCTATGTCAAATGCACGATCTTGTCGCGTGTTGATCAACATATTTCTTTTATGCATCTTGAGCAAACTATCAATCTTGTTACGATGAGTTGGACAACATCGTTAGATTTGTTGTACCAGTTCTGGTCCTAACGGTTGATGTTCACCGACTTCGTCCCAGCACAGTGGAGTTCTGCACTTCCTGCCGTATAATGCTTCGTAAGGCGGCATGCCGATGCTAGCGTGGTAACTGTTATTATAGGCAAATTCCACCAACGATAATTGTTCATCCCAGCTTCCTTTGAAATCCATGACGCATGCTCTCAACATATCTTCCAATGTCTGAATTGTTCATTCACTTTGGCCATCTATTTGCGGATGATATGCCGTACTCATTCGCAACTATGTTCCCATACATTATTGTAGTCTCTTCCAGAAGTTTGATGTGAACCTCGGATCTCTGTCTGACACAATTGACACTGGAACTCCATGTCTTGCAACGATCTCTTTAACATATAGTTTTGCCGGTGATCAAGATTGAATCGATCTTTATTGGCAAAAGTGTGCGATTTTTTCAATGGCCCACTATCACCCAAATCGCATCGTATCCTTTCGAAAGTTGTTGGAAGACCTACCACAAAATCCATTGTGATATGTTCCCATTTCCATTCCGGGTATCTCCAATGGTTGAAGTAACCCGCTTGGTCTTTGATGCTCTCTACCTTGACTCTACGACATGTTAAGCACTTTGCAACGATTCTCGCAACGTCTCTTTTCATATTTGGCCACCAAAATGTCGTCGCAAATCTTGATACACATCTTCGTACTTCCTGGATGAATTGAATATCTCGAGTTATGAGCTTCGGTCAAGATGTCTTCTTTAATATCCGGTATTCGCAGAACCCATATTTGTCCTTCAAATCGGCATCCCCCCAGATCAACTTTGTACTTTATTTCTTTCCCTCACCACACTTTCTCCTATTTTTTGCATTCCTCATCCCGCAGCTTGAGCGTTCTTCACTTTGTCCACCAAAGTTGGGTCGGCTTCCATCTGGTAACATCTTTCATCGATTCTCTTGGAAATTTGATTTCCAACTCTAATGATGACATTCATTGAAATAAGCTCCTCCTTGTCGATTAACAACATTAACTTTTCTCGCGCTTTTCCTACTCAAGGCATCTCTGCAACCACGTTTGCTTTGCTCGGATGATAAAAGATCTCACAATCATAATCTTTTATCAGTTCCATCCATCTTCTTTGACGCATGTTCAGATCCTTCTGTGTGAAAATATACTTCAGACTTTTATGGTCTGTGTAAATCTCACATTTCTCTCCGTAGAGATAGTGTCTCCATATCTTTAAAGAAAACACAACCGCCGCCAACTCTAAATCATGAGTCAGATACCCTTTTTCGTAGTCTTTCAACTGTCTTGATGCATACGCGATGACTTTCCCGTTCTGCATAAGACACATCTAAATCCCTTGTGTGAAGCGTCACTATACCCCACAAAATTTCCTGTATTATCCGGTAATGACAACACATGTGCCATACTTAGCTTCTTTTTCAATTCTTGGAAGCTTTCTTCACACTTCTCCGTCCAAACAAATTTTACAGATTTCCTCGTCAAATTTGTCAACGGAGTGGCAATCTTGGAGAAATCCTGGATAACCCGTCTGTAATACCCTGCTAATCCCAAGAAACTTCTTACTTTCGATGGAGTTCTTGGTTGTTCCCAATTTATCACAGCTTCAACCTTTGATGGATCCACTGAAATTCCATCATTGTCAATTACATGCCCAAGAAATTGTACATGTTCCAGCCAAAATTCACATTTAGAGAATTTCGCATACAACTTTTCTTTTCTTAGCGTCTCCAGCGTTAGACGTAAGTGTTCCACATGTTCCTCTTGAGTTTTAGAGTACACCAAAATATCATCGATGAACACCACCACAAACTTGTCCAAGAATGGTTTAAACACCCTGTTCATCAAATCCATGAACGCTGCAAGGGCGTTTGTCAAACCAAAAGACATCACCAAAAATTCGTAATGTCCATACCGAGTTCGGAATGCCATCTTCGGTACATCCTCCTTTCTTACCTTCAGTTGATGATACCCACTTCTCAAATCTATTTTCGAGAAATATCTAGTGCCCTTCGATTGATCAAACAAGTCATCTATTCTCGGCAATGGATATTTATTCTTAATAGTGACTTTGTTTAACTCCCTATAATCAATGCAAAGACGATTGACCCATCCTTCTTCTTCTGAATAACACCGGTGCTCCCCACGGTGACACACTCGGTGAATATATTTCTTGTCCAATGACTCTTGTAGTTGTACCATCAGGTTCTTTCATCTCCACCGAGCCATTACATTCAGACGGGCCTTCGATATCGGAGCAGTTTCTGGCGCTAAGTCGATCATTTAAACTCGATCTCTCCGTCGGCGGAAGTCTGGTAAATCCTCCGAAACACATCCACAAATTCCCTAACTATTGGTATTTCTTCCAGCCAGACCTTCTTCCGAGTATCGACTATGTAAGCTAAATAACCCACACAAACCTTGAATCAACAATTTCTTAGCCTGCATAATCGTCAGACATCTCATTTGTCTAAGCGATTTGCTGCCATTGAATACTACCTTTGACGGAGTCAAAAGGTTTACACATTTCTTTTGGCAGTCAATTATCGCTCCATTATTGAATAACCAATCCATTCCCAAAATAACATCAAACTCTCCTAGCCTGATCGGAATGAAATCTACCATCAAAATATTTTCCTTAATATTCACCCTACAGTTCTTGTATACGAACCTAACAGGAACTACTTCCTTATTCGTAATTTCTATGTTTAAAGGGAAATTCAATTCTTCACTAGGCAATCCTAATCTCATAGCAAATTCATCAGATATAAATGAGCAAGTAGCATTTTGAATCAAATAATACATAAGCATCAATATCATTGATCGGATAATACCCGACACCACATCCTTTGATTGCACAAAGATCTTCGCATATCATGTAGAAGGTTACGGGTCGTGGGTTTGGTTGATGTCGTCATTCAAAGAATGGCCCAAGTACCTCCACCGCTTCTCTCCTTGCTTCCTGTTGTTTCTCCGCTTTTTCTTCTTGGGGCACTCACGAGCAAAGTGATCCTTGGACCCGCAAGTGTAGCAAATATTCTTCTTGGGCTGATTGCAATTTGGGGCGATGTGACCCTCCTGGCCACAGTTAAAGCATACTCGTTTCCCCATTAAGCATACACCTTTGTGAAACTTCCCGCATGAAGCACATGCTTCAAACTTCTTATTCTGCTGGTTACCTTGCTGATTCCCAACACCCACATTTCCATTCCACTTTCTTTTCAGGTTGTTGTTACCATTTCCATTACCACCACCTCCATTCTTCACCTCCACTTCATTCTTCTTCTTTTTCTGTTCTTGATAGAACTTGGTTACAGCCTCGCCTCCACCTTCGGCGAGAATTGCCTTTTCCATCACGGCTGCAAACTTCTTCAACTGGAATAAAGAAACCCTACTAAACAACCAGGGCTTCAGTTCTACTCAAACCTCTTCGCCTTGCGTTCGTCTGTGTTGACTTGATATGGCGCAAACCTCGCCAACTCATTGAATTTCGCGGCATATTCGGACACCGTAATTGTTCCCTGCTTCAGTTCTAAAAACTGTACTTCTAACTAGCTTTTCGAACTCTCTGGGAAATAGGTCTCGAAGAACATCTCCTTGAACCTATCCCAATTCATAATTCCTGGTCCCTCCCGAGTTTTATTGTCCTGCCACCAATAACTAGCCTCTGCTTTCAACATGAATGTTGCAAAAGTAGTCTTCTGATCTTCCCCTACTCCCGCAACATCAAACACTTTCTCTATCTCCATGACCCAGGTCTGTGTCTCAATCGGGTTCATGGACCCATGGAATTCTGGTGGTCCAACCGCCTTGAAGTCCTTAAATGTAGCACCTTGGTTCTGAGATCGATTCTGCGGTTGATTTTGCAGTGCACCTGTCAGTAAGGTCACCAGCTGCTGAACGGAGTTAGCTTCAACATTATCATTGTTGGTTCCTTCGGTGGTTCTCTGACGAGGTGGTTAACGTCTTGGAGGCATTTTCTGTTAAGAATACATTCATTAGATTATTACTCAACTCTTTTCAAGTAATTTCTACTTAACTTGCCCCCCATAAAGTAATCACTTCATAACACATAACACTTTGGATAAAAGAAAATAATAACTTTTATTCATAACTTCTTTGAAAACATCATATCAATAGCATCACTGCTATTTACATTATTTTCCTGAACTACTAAAGTTTCAGGACATCATCATCATATCCCATAGATTGCATAACACTTAGGATTTATAAATTATTTATCATAACATAATTCAAGTACACTCCCTACGATGTCCTATTAAGATATCGCAAAGCCTTACGACGCTCTTCTTCCATAACTCTAACATGGTTCGACGATCTAGTATGAACGAGGGTAGCGTCCTCAATCGAATTGGATAACCCATGACCCGGTCTTGAGCTCGATTGATCGCGATGTTGAACACGTTATCCATTTCTTCCATCTTCCTTCTCTTTGCTTGTGCGTCTCACCTTGCTATTTTGACTTGTTGATAAACTTCACTCAGACGCTGCGTCTTGGCTCTTGCCCTTTTTTGCATTCTTCTCTCAACTTACTCTTCAACTCGCAACCTCCGCCTCATTTTGTCGTTTCTTCTTCAAGTGTGAACCCGACCTTCTTCAACATTGTTCACCGTTTCTTCTCGATCCTCGGATCCGGTCAGTCCTTCCGTGCCATCGAGGTCTCGTTGTTCAAACCTACTATCTCTTGTAACTCCTTGATAGTATCTTGGAGTTCCACATTGCAGTCATGCACCTCCTCATATATATACTGGCCACCATCGAATTAAGTGGAATCCTTTCCTCCTCGTCCTCTTCATCTGTCTGTGGCAGCTCCACGAGATCTTCCTCATCTATTTCTACATCATCATCATCATCATCTTCTACCACCGTGAGCAATGGGGCTGACTCTCATGGAAGTAGTTGTTCCTAAACCACTTGAATGTCACGAGATTCCTCCTCTTTAGGCATCTGAAGTCCTTCCTCCCTAGCCTGACTGGATCCTCCTATATAAGTCATCCTGTCAACCAAAGTTTAAGTTTTAATTATTAATCATTACTACTCGACTCTCACGAGCACGTAAGTTGTAAACACATAAGCACACAAGTGTTTTATTACTTCCTCCTTAAAACTCGATAAGAGTTTATCATTACTAACTTTTCGAAGGTTACTTCCTAAGGCTTTTCCCCCACCTAAGGTTCATAACCTAAAGCTTTGATACCAACTTGTGACACCCCCAAACCCAGGTACTTCATTCCCACAGGATATAGTGTTCACTTGATCAAACATTCATTTCTAACTACCCAATCACAATAGAATTGAATAATAAAAGAAAACCTTCCCATACAGGATTAAACTTAAATAAAAATCTCCCAGGGTATCTAACCTTTAATTACAAACATTCAAATGCGGAAAATTAAATAAACTTCATTACAATCTTTAAATCAAAGTCTGATAATAAAACTATCAAAACTATTACAAGTCTTCATCACTTGTACATTTTTCCCTTTCCTTTCCTAGTCGAAGGTTCACCTGCTTTCTCTTCTTTAGCTGCAATGAGTTTTTTTAAATATACAAGAGTGAGCAAAACAATTGCTCACTGGATATAACATGGAATCAACAGGAGTA
Source organism: Panax ginseng (assembly GCA_020205605.1). Lineage (NCBI taxonomy): Eukaryota > Viridiplantae > Streptophyta > Magnoliopsida > Apiales > Araliaceae > Panax > Panax ginseng. Next base: position 58,968,447 of record CM035138.1, on the reverse strand, counting down.
TAATAATAATAACTGTCGAAATAGGCTCATCAAAAGTGAATAGTACTCTATCAACAATAATCAAAAACTGAAATCCCAAAATATGGAGAATATACATCACTGAGGGTCGTAAGACCATGAACTACGTTCACAATTGCAAGTAATCTTTTAACTCCAACTTTAACAGTCATAAGACTATAAGGACTTCGTACTTAGGGGGATCAGCCCTTCGTATAATGTATTATGCACAAATATTTTAATGTTATGCGTAAGTTAACCCCTAATCATAACAATAGGGTTGTTCATCTCAGTATTTAGAGTACAAGTCCGCACCAAAGGAAGTTTGGTTTGGATAAGCTTTCAAGGTAATTTGGAATTCAACGAAAATCAACTAAGGAGTAGTTGAATAAAACCAATAACACTATACTATAGAATAATCGTGATTGAATCAATCATAGTAAACTAAAGTCATGCTTTAGGAATAATCTAATAGCGTACAATTTGAATAACTATAGCATACCTTGCTTGAACAATACTAAGCCAAGGTTAATTAGAATTGAATACTATACATGCATAGCAATTTGAATGATAGAAATGTTCGACATTAGTATATATAGTTGTGCATGCTAAACAACAAGTTAAATACAAGAATAACTTGCTCCAGAATAACTTACATCATTATATTGTAATCGAATTGAAAACAGTAATTGAATTAACAAGATAATAGATTAGAAAACTTGCTCAAAGATAGCTAGATACTTGCACAATTATAAAAGTAGAGTTAGGGAACTTGCCTCGTGTATAGGTTAAACAATTACTACTCACGTTCACCCCAAGTCCCACACATACCATATGTATTGACAATACACATTAGTTACACTAACATTACCTTTATGAGTTACTTTATTACTCTTAGTATAACTACTAACTAAGTTTAAGTTTAAACAACATCACATCTTTTCATGAACATTACTTTTTTTTAGCTTTATTACAACTACTTAAGTTATCATATCATTGCACCACATGCACGTTAACAACTTGATACAACATCATATTACATGTCCAACATGTTATCATTAAGTTATACTAATACACAAAGGATTGCACTTGCATTCGTGCATCCCGACGCCCTCCGATTGGCTCCAAATACACAATAGTCCTAAAGATGGCCATTTTGACCCTTCATAATGATTTCAAATTGAAAACCTTAAAGAATAAAAGTTATAGGCCTATTCGTCCTCTTTCCGAATCATCTTGAATCAACTCAATCGAAGTTCGTATGAAAACGTTATGGCTATTTTACTACAGGAGGTCAAAATCGTCGACCTGCACCACTTTTTCTGTATCGGGCGCTAAACAAGGCACCGGCGCTGAATTTCAATATTGTAGTATTGAATTCCAAATAATGGTATGCGAACTTGCCTATTTTTGGTATTTGGTAAATTTTACATGTTGGGTCTCGAACTACGTAACACCCAAAACCGTAAACCAAACCAAGCTATTATGTCTTAATTTCTAACACCAATTAACATATATAACTTATGCAAATTACACATAAACTTTACCAAGCATACAAATACTAAATTCACACAACTTAAACCATAATTCTAGAAAAATTAAATACTAGAATAACATATTTTAAAACTAAAAACTCCATTTTTGATATTTCTTGACACAGTGAACACTATAATCATAATGATACACCAATTTGATTCTTTTGAACTAAGTTCTCTATAATTCTTAAAAAACTAACTAACATAGTCACAGTTCAATTTCACACACTAAATTGATCATCATAATTGTTACTTACATAAGCCACATAAGAAATACATATACTGACATTATTTCTTCCTACTGTAAACCCAAAATATGCATGTGATTATTGTTTAAACACCATATCTAATCACTATAAACATGTATAACCCCCATAACTTAATTACATAACAACAATTCGAAAGAAATAGAATTCACAGAGTATAGAAAATTTTTTCCGTAGAAACCCATATATGCATAATAAGAGTATAGAACATACCTTTTTCTTCTTAACAGAAATTCTTGCTACACACTGGAGTTGTTCTTCTCTGCACAAGCTCTCTCTCAAATTCTCTCAAGTCTCAATTCTCTCTATTGCCTAACACAACTAGAATGAAGTTTTAATAGCTAGTATGCGTAACATAAGAGAACACAAACTGATATGGCCTTAATAGCCATCATCAGTTATCAAAATAACGTCTACAACATCAATACGTTATATTTATTATTTATTTTATAAATTAGAAATATCAAAAGCCATAAGGCTTGTTTGGCAAACCATTTAAATTTTAAAGAATTTATATCCTTAAGCATTGTTTGGGTAAAACTAGATTAAAACTATTTTAATTTATTTTTAATAACTCCTTATACTATAGTTATTTGTCACACTTTATTTAATCAAGCTTTCATATTTAATTTAATTACTTCAAATAACCATTAATTAAATAATTGATTTAATCACATAACTCAATACAAATAATTAACCATCAACTTGAAATATAAATATAATAATAATTTCCTTAACTCATTAATTATTTATTTAACACATAAATAATTAATCAATTCAAATTAAACAAATATTTATTTAGCAAAAAATACACCAATTAAATATTTATATAATTCAATAAATATTTAAAATTACAATTTAAATTTTTGGATTGTTACAGTATGTCATACTAGCGAAGGATTTACACGTCTCTCCCCTCATAGTTCTAGCCTCAAATCTCAACCGGAGATCATATCCCTAAGCTTTGATACCAACTGTGACGTCTCCCAAATAAGTATACACAACCCATTCTGAGTCGCCAAATACATGGTACAGAATTCAAATACAAACTTTATTTACACATTTATTAATTGTCGTGAAGAATACGACAAAACATAAGCTGATACTGTTTACCGTATTACCGAATACAGGGTCCCGTATTGCAAAACCTACTTTGTGTTTACATTTTCATAACCTTTAGCTAACTTTTAATTGTTAAACTTAAGGTTTTAATCATCATTTAAGATGTTACTTTAAGTTTAATTAAGGTTATAATTCATCTTCAATCAACTTACACTAGCTGTGTCCCGTGCTCCGGCATTATATGGATGGTGGGATTTATCTCAAACTTTAGACAGCTTAGATATTTTATTAGGGTGAGCGGAAGATTTAAAATCAATTGTATTTTGTTAGATGGATTCATTCTTCTGTCAATCAATTGTGGTAATACTCAATAATCAATCATATCTTTTTAATTCTCTTTCCATATAAATACCCAGAAACAGAAAATAGCAACAGAATCATCAAGCCCAAAGGGTCAAAATTTCTCTATATATATGAATGTATAGTTGATGGGTTTTGTGATAGACTGCCATCCGGACTAGAAGCTTTGACAAAGTTTTGATTTTGGTTTTTGTATGTGTTTGAAGGTGTGTTTGCGAGGGTATTTTTTTGGTAAAAAGTGGTACCGAACCAGTTTATCAGTTTAATCAGTATCGATTTCAGTACGCAATTCTAACTATATTCAGTAACTAGTCTGGTCCGGTTCGAATAGATCTAGTTCCGATGAACAAGCCTAGCCAACTTAACTTTTAATGACAACAAGGCTTTTTGGTGGATTTTGGACTTCACTATCTATTGGGCCTATTACATTTCCTTAATGGTTCTAACAAGCATTAAACATCCATATTGTTGAAACTATTTGCAAATAGTCATTAAAAACTAGGGAAATTTTAAGAATAAAAATGTTAGTTCCACAAGATCTTCTTTATATAAATAGTAAGTGGGATCCACTCTTATATGAGAGAGAATCTTGTGAAACTAATATTTTCACTTGTAAAAATATCAATTCCCATATTTATCCTCCTGTTGAATTCTTGTTGATGAATATATTCTTATATTTTTACTTAGGAATGTGTATTCAATAAAGACTTTTAAATATTTTTTTTAAAGTTACAGACTTTTGTAGAGTTTATGAATTTTAATGACTTTTAAAGACTTTTAAAATTACTTTTAAAGACTCCATGAAATAAGTGACAGACTTTTATATACTTTTTACCAAGAGTTTGATAGACTTTTGTATACTTCTAATATTTCTTGCACCTTATAATAATTGTTAAAAAGTCAACAAAGATCTTATATTTTAGATGAAATGAGTGCGATATTAAATAATATTAAAATATTTTGACCATATCACAACCTAATTTGAAATAAAAGGCATCGTTGAATTTGAATTATTAGATCATACTAGGTCTATTACAAGAAAATATCATATTTCATAATTTTTATGTTTCATAAAAAGTATTTTTTTTTACTAACAATAATATAAAATAACAATTTCGATTTTAAAATTGTTCATTGTCGTTTTCCTATCAAGTCATTATTACTAAACTAACAATTTATAATTTTCAACAAACAACAAAATTAACAAATTTATTACTTTTAAAAATAAACATAAAACAGAATATCTTCTTAATACTTACAAAAATAATAAATGAGATTTTTTTTATAGAAGAGAAGAAATATAAAATGATATTAAAATATTTGTTATCTCCATTTATACTATTGGTTGTATTTGAAACATTTAACGATATTCCCTCTTTTTAATCATTCCTTCTTTTTCTCTCTCCTCGCCTAGTATATATAATAATTCTATTTTCTTTTGGGGCTTTTATTTTAAGAGAACTTAGGTAGAGAGAGAGAAAGTGAGAAATATATTTTGTTTAATTTTCTTTTATCTTCTTTGTTTGATCTCTTCTCTCTTTCTCTTTCTCTTTCTCTTTCTCTTTCTTCTTTGTTCATCTTCTCCCTTTTTTAAATATTTGGAAGTCTTTAAAAGTCTTTAGAGATGAGGTCAGACTTTGAATATTAGTATATCTTCTTCTAAATTCTGTCAAACTCTACCATTTGATAGAAATCTAAAAAATATATGACTTTTTGAATACCAAAATGCTTTTATAGACTTTATAAAAGTCTCAATTCAATAGCACTTAACTTTTAAAGACATTATAAAAGTTGTAATTGAATACCAGTAAACTTTTATAAACTCTTTAAATGTCTTGATTGAATACAACCAAACTTTTAATGTCTTTAAAAGTCTTTAAAAATATTTAAAAATCTTAATTGAATACACCCTCCTTAAATCTTGCCAAAACTTCTCCCACTATAACAATTCTTTTAAAAATTACTTCCTCCATCCCAAAAAAAAAAAAATCCCATGTGATAAATGTAAATTTTAGATACAATAAATTTTATTATCTGTATTTTTTTAATAGTTCAAAATTGTGGAAGCTAAAATCAAATTAATTTATATATATCAATATTGTTTTTTAAAAATTGGACAAAAAGTTAAAATATGACTATTTATAATTTTATATGGAAAGGTGGAGTATATTGCAAATGCTATGACTTTTTCCCCTAAAACACTATTTTTCTAGGTTTATATATTAACTGTGTGCATCCCTAAAAAAACAAAACCTCCCTACACTATTTAAGCCGGTATATATGTATGTTAAAATGGGTGATAGGCTACCTAGTACAATTTTAAAACTATTTTTTTTATAAACTTTATTTCCTTTATTAAATTATATATTTTTATAACTGAAAAACCATAAGAAAGCCAAAATCTACTCTTCTCAGTTTAATATTTTCGTTTGTTTTTTTAGGATGGAGGTTGTATTAAATATATAGTATCATGCATGATATCCTAATTTAGGGAGAAGAAACCAAACATATTTTGGTAAAGGAAACTGGAATTAATTATATAATTACAGTCAAACCTTTTTAGGAATAGACTTGGGACCAAACTATTTGTATTCTAATTAAGAGGTTATTATTAAATAGAGGTATTGGTAAAAAATATTTTTCGAACACCCAAAAATATCCACTTTAACAAAAATATCAATAAGAACTCCCTAATAATTATTATTCAAAAAATATTTATGCAGAGTAGTCTTTTATAGGAAAATGTGATCTTTTATAAGAAATGTAGTCTTTTATAGGAAAATGTAATCATTTATAGAAAATATAGTCTTTTATAGGAAAATGTAACTCTTTATAGAAAATATAGTCTTTTATAAAAATATAATGTTTTAAAATTAATATTGTCTCTCTCTCTCATATATATATATATATATATATATATATATATATATATATAAGAAATTATTATTATATAGAGGTATAGTTTAACTTACTTGAGACTTAAAAAGTATATAACATATTACAATTTAAAGGTTATTCCTATTTATAACTGGTCCAAATTGATTAAATTTTTTTATAATATTATAGATGTTATTCTTATATAGAATATTCCTAAATAAAAGTTTTACCGTAATATAACTCCCTCCCTCCATTTTTAGTTTATGTGACCTTTTGAATTACATGTCATGTCTTTTAAGATAGGGCGGGAGCCATCAACTCTCTTTATTATTTAATATGATCAGAGCAATTCATTTATGTCTAAATATATTTTTTATATATCTTAACGATTTGGGTCCAATGAGAGTATAAAATAGTACAGTGGAAAAGTATCAACTGAATTATATTAGCCTTCCACAGACTTTAAAAGTTGTAACACATTATTCACGCTCTTGATAGTAGATTCTAATGCGGAATTAGGGTATTACATAAAATTTATGTCTAACAATGTATTCGTTGTCATGGCAACCACTCGATAGTAGAAACTTGTGACCCTTCAATTCCCTCAGGAGCCCCATTATGGTGTCCATGGAAATGTCCGGCCGAGCGATATTTCTCCGGCCATAGAAACTTGATGCATTGAATCCACCATTAGTGTAACTATAGCCGACATCATTGCAACAAATCCGGTAAACGGAAACTTATGCCATGGATTCTCAGCCAAGGAACTTGAGGATAACATGTCAAAAGAATCCAGCAGCACGTGCATGAATCCGGTAGCTAGAATAATTCCGACAGCAAACGCCTTCACGATGACAAATAGGCTTCTTTAGGGGCTTAATTAAGCCGGTATTGAACGTGTAACAAGAGGCAAGGAGACACCAATTAAACTAGTGATGAGAATTGAGAAAATGGCTATTATATATATCTTGAGTGACAAGGCACGGTGCTTGTTGTTGCGGCTGTCGTCAGATTCCGCCTCGCATTCTAATGAATTGGTGAGGACTCGGATTGAGAAAATGGAGATGAGGACGAAGAAGATGGAGATGAGCTTGAGGAGTTTAGTGGTCATTGATTCTCATCTCTATCTCTTATAATCATTATTGTTAACGCCAACTTTCGCCGGCGTGTCCAATCACCAAATCCACGCTCTGATTCCTGCACAATAACAGATCACACACGAAGCTTGACGGCTTGTGCCGCCGGGACATAACTCCGGTGTGAGAATAAGTACAGGTCGTTCACAAGGTTTAACAATGGAGGCTTAAGTGTTTAGTGCTCAAAGATGTATTACCTCTTGATTGAAACTCAAGCCTTGTATTTATAATGTTCTCGTACCTTAGAATCCCTTTCCGAGTCGGTTTAGGACTCCTAAAAATGGTAGTTACCTATATTTGGGTCCAACACAATCTCCTTAAAAGGTGTAAGTGGAATTCCATCCAAACACTACCTTTGGAGTTACCTTATTCAAATATGGTTAGGACTAGAATCCATAACAATTTAGACTCCTTATTACTCCGAACTCCATATGTGGGCTACCACCTTGTACAGGCCCAATCCAGTCGAGCTTATCATCTAGTCTAGGTTTTGACCCAAAGGACTCGAAGGCCCGACCCCAAACGCCATACGCCAGATTAGGGCTCCGGCCCAAGGGGCTCGGATACCCGAATATCACCCATCTGGATAGGGCTCCAGCACAAAGGACTCGGATGCTCGACTCCGAACACCTTCAGCATCTTCAAGGGCTTCGGCCCATTGGACTTATAATCCCCTACTTGTGTCAGGCCTTCGGCCCACCCGGTGGTTGGTAAAGCACTCCCGAACATTGCCCCCCCAGTCTCTTGTTATAATTTATTTATAATTAGAGACTTGAAAGGTCATAAATTCGAAGAGTCATGACAGCTAATGATGAATTGTCTGGGGAACCCAAGCGATTTCTCCTCGCTTTTCAAAAATTCACATGCTTCCCCAAAGACGGGCCCCACCTGCCATAAATAGCCGCCCTTGGGTTTCGTGCATCTATACTTATAAAACCCCCAACCCCACCATCGATGTCACTCTTTTCAGACTTCTTCATTTCAAAATCTCTTTTCAAACTTTCCGGCAAAGGCAATTGTCGACGAACATCTCACTTTCACCAAACTTCTTTGATTTCAAGCTCATTTCAGCTAGTTTTTGCTTCAATGACTGATTTTACTCCTGAATAAACTTCCAGCATCCACGCGCGACACCTCCGTTCCTCCTTCCATTGGTACCCCTGACCTGCTACTGGTCGATTTGTCGGCACCTCCGCCTGATACCACTACCTCTTCCATTCTTCTCACTCCGATCAGTACCGAAGCTAAGATTCGAAATGTCTATCACTCCGAAATGGAGTTTGCTCATATCAACACCAAATCTATTATCATCTCTTCCCAACTGTCCGACATCCGAACTCTATTAAATATTCCGAAAGAGTACAAGCTCCGGGTGCCCAAATCTAAAGAGAAAATGTTCTGGAGACCCGACGACGAGTGGGTTGCCGTTCCCCTATATGTTCTGAAATACGGGGTTTGGTTCCCGCTTCATGAATTCATCTCGTCCTTTCTTTGCTGTGTGGGGATCAGGTTTGCACAACTTATGCCGAACTCGTATATCCACTTGATATCCTTTATCGCTTTGTGCCAAGAGGTCGGGATCACTCATGGCCTTGACTTCTTTTTCGCCTTATTCACCGTCGGCAGGTCGAAAGAACCTAGTTGTGAGACCCCAGATTTTATTAATAAAGGTTTAATTTTCTCGAAATAAGTTTTTGAATATTATGGTGTGGATTTGAGATAGTGTTATAGTTGTGGGTAGTATTTATAAATTTTGAAAAGTATGCAAGTTGTTGTATAATATTCGATTGGTCGGGAAATATTCTTTTTGTCGGGGAATATCCGTACGAAGGTACAATCATTGGTGGACCCCACAATGGAATTATTGTCGGATTGAGAAAACGACAAAAATATTTTATAAAAATAACGGTGGAAGTTTTACCATTAATACTGTTGAACTACTCGGTAGTAAAAATACAATAATACGCGTGGTTGCATAGTAGCTCACGGTATTGATTATTGATGCTTACGTGATAAGTCACTCAGTTTTGTTTTATTAGTATTATTAATGTAATAAAACAGAAAATCTTTTTATATAAAACAGAATACTTTTATAAAGTTATTTGTTTTATTAGACTATAAATAGAATATATTATATTATATTATGCATAGTGTTGCATAGTGCCTGCGTAGTGTTGCATAGTGTCTGTATAGTGTTTTGCATAGTAAAATCTTTTTATATAAAACGGAATACTTTTATAAAGTTATTCGTTTTATTAGATTATAAATATAATATATTTTATTTTATTTAAAAGATTTTGATTTAAATATCGACCGTCCAATTAAAAGTAAATCAATCTGGACCGTTCATGAATTAGTTACTATGCAGTCCATTCTTCTATAAATAGAAGCTCATTCATTCATTATTTCTTACGAATTCACTGAAACTCTAGAGAGAGAAACTATAGAGAGAGTTCTTCTTCTATAATCTTGAGCGTATTTCTTTAGAGTTTAAGAAAGCTTTGAGCGTAGTGCAAGTTTTTTTCGAGTATATCCTCGCCCTACCAGTCGAAATACTCTTCTTTCAAAGGTAAGTGATATTATTTGTTGTACTCGTAAGGGGTATTCTTTCTTTCTTATTTATGAAGAGAACTTCTGTTATTCCATTCTTTATCATTATGTTGGAATAACATGTTTATGCGAAGTACCGCATACATGGTAAAATTCTTCTGTTATTCCATTCATTATTATTCTGTTGGAATATCTTGTCGGTGCATATTATGCCTGACCTGGTTCCATTATTTATTATTCTGTTGGAATATGCTGTCTGTGCATTTACGCATGACCTGGTTCCGTTCTTTATCATTCTGTTGGAACATCCTATATGTCCTTTACGCATGACCTGGTTCCGTTATTTATTATTCTGTTGGAATAATCTGTCTGTGCGGTCTATCGCATGAGCGTATGCAATCGCAGGGTTTAACTGAGGCTTAGTTAGGATTCTACATATTTCTGCTGGTGAGTATTTCTCTTATTATTTCCCATTTACAGGTTAAGAGTGTTTACTGACCGCAGATGTTTTACCATTATGTTGGCAGTTTTGGGCATATGAAAGGCTCCCATGCTTGCGTCCGGTGAGCGTGTTAGGTTTAGATACCTATCCACGAGGACGACGATGGCATCATTCCATATTGGCAGAGGTCCTTGTAGCTGAGGGTTTCACTCATTGTTGCCTACAGCTGGAGTTGTTGACAGCTGACATTATTATATGGATTCCCTATTCTGGGGAGCACTTGGCCATGGGATTCGAGGATGGGTAGCCGACTGGGGTCGAGTACGTGATTTCCACCCGTAGGGTTCCTCTCTTCACTGATGGAGGATGAGAGCTTTGATACCAACTGTGACGCCCCCAAAATAGGTATACAACACCCATTCTGACTTGCCAAATACATGGTACAGAAAGCAAACTACAACTTCAATAATACAATTGTCGTGCAAAATACGACAACACATACTGTGAGTTTAAATACAAATATTGTCTTCTAGACAATATCCACACTCAAATAAGTCCTCATTACAATTATTCAAACACTATTTTTACAGAAATAGTGAGGACTGCTAAAACATTTTTCTAGAACCATCACTCCATACCCCGACTAGATCCTGCTATGTTCTCACCTCCTGAGAAGAAAAATGGAACAAAAAGGAAAAGGGTGAGCTCAACTAGCCTAGTAAAGAATATTATGACTAAGATAATATACAACAAATTATCATTAGTCCTCAACAGGGAAAAATCTAATAGAATATAATAAACAACAAGTTTTAGATCAATATTCTACAGCGAAAACAGCAATCCATTAGAAGAGTCAAGTAGAGAATGAGTTCTACTATCTTCTAAGATTTAAAAGTCCATCATCAATATTTTATTCCTGTAACAACAATCAATATACATCTTTAATCAATATTCATCTTTGCACTACAGACCAAAGATATTCATTTGTATCACCAGTTGGTCATGTTCATCTCAACACCTGTTCATCTTTGCACTACGGGCCAAAGATATTCATCAGTTAATCATTTATCTTTGCACTATAAGCCAAAGATATTTAGTAATATCATCATTTAGGACTGAGGATGATGAAAAATATTTTAAAGAAAATAAATCCAGTGAGACAGAAGGACAAATAGTAGGGATTCGTATAATAGTTTATCCAAGATCAATAATACTCCATAATAACCAATTTTAAAGCAAAATTAAAGAATAAAGATCAAAACATGGATACAATCAAAGATAGTAACCATAATAGACATCTTGGACAAAAAGAAGAAAATTTCAATTTTCGGTGAATAGTGACGTATTCGTGAATAGTGCCGTATACGTGAATAGTAATCTGGACACAAAAAGTTCCAAATTTGATAAAAATTTCAGATCAATACTTCGGCATAATGATATTGAAGAAGTAATATCATATATGAAGAAAATAACATCCCTTACCTCAAAATAACCGTACTTCTGACTGAATTTCGGATATAGTCGATGTAAACTTGTAATCAAAAAATAGAAACTCACAAAGTATCTAAATACTCACAAAATACGCTCGATAATATAGAGAGAAAGAGAGAAAGCTTATGTTTCTGGTGTGATTTTCAATTCTAACTTAGCCCTCTATTTATAGGAAAGTGTTAGCACGCCGAAGCAGACTTGACCTGCAACCTGATGGCTTTACCTGCTACTATTTCCACCCACCACATTTGAAATAAATTCCAGCACATTTCTTCACCAACCACAAGTGGGGCCCACCAATTCTAGAATTTTCCACTAAAATGATAAATTCTGAAAATTCAACAATTTTCGCACTACCACCTCTTAAAATTCATAACAAATCATACGCTCATTTTAACGGTTCAAAATTTGTGGACAAATACTCAACTTATATATGTATAACATATCCAAAAATCACAATGATCCAACTATTCGGATTAAATATTATAACTCACTTAATATATCTCAAAAAACATCGGTTTAATTTTTAATACCTCCATTCCGACAAAAAATACTGATAAAACACCTCAACATTAACTCCTTCATTTTTAACCACAATAAATATATTCAACATTTATATCCACATAAAATAAATATTTCCTTATCATATGAATCAATAATTAATTATTCATAAATAATATTACAGTAATCACATTTATGACAACCTGTGTCGCTCCTGTGAAAGAGGGGCTTCCAATAAGAATTTCTCTTTCTTGGCGCAATTAGGTGACCAAACCTCTCCTTGATGTAACTTTCTAGACATTGCCAATAATGCTATCTAATAATATTATTCAAATAATATGAATTATTGATCCGATAATGGGAAATATCGTGCGTTGACAATTATTGAAACAACAATAATATAAAATATCAACGCAAAGAATTATTGAATCAATAAAATAAAATATTGAACAAGAAATATCGTAATAATTATTGAGTAGTGCCTTCACGTAAGGATCAATAATTCATCAATATCGTGCATCCATGCGTAGACATCGTATTTTAACCACCGGTATTCCAAATAAAGGTTAACGATAACAACTACGCCGTTATTCAACTTTGTCGTTTTCTTCATCCGCAGCTTATTATTCGTTATGGGGCCCATAAATGATCGCTGGCACACATACCTAATATTCCCCGACAACAAGAATATTCCACGACCAAATGAATATTCCCCGACAAATGAATATTTTATAACCACTTGCTTATTTTGAAAATTTTGCACATTTCACCCATAACCAAAGTATTATATCAAATTAATATCTTATTATTCACAATAATAATTAGAGGAAATTTGATTTTATTAATTAATAAGTTGGGGTCTTATATTGCGTGCATATGGCTTTGGGGACATAAGTCGATGGTTCATGACCCTTACTGGATTGAGGCGTAGGGTGGTGTAGGATGAGCTTACATCTAGCCACGTTATATCCAAAGTGTTTTCTGTTTGACAGATTTGGCTTTAAGGATAGTTATACACGACATTCTGGGGATTTCACCACACCGGAGGATCATCAAGCGTCGCCGTGGTGGATGTATCGCTACTATGCAGATCGTCATATGTCTATATGCCACGGTACATGGATGAGTTGAACATAGGAGTCATCATGGCAGTAAGAGCTCTCAGGGAGGGTCGTACCATCATACCGATGAATATAGCAGAGACTCTGAGGTCAGCTACACACTGCTGCACTTATTCGACATGAGTGTTTACGGGCAGCTCGGTCATGCTGTACGTGTGGTTTATGTCATACATGAGACCAATTGGGACTTTTAGACGGCATTGGTATTGTTTCATCCATGATATAGCCATGTTATACTCCTTTCAGCCTGCGGAGTGCTTGGACGCTATGTCTTGGTCGATATTTTTGATGGAGATCAGTGATCCGTTTAGTATATTGCCGTGCTCAGGGCTCAGCTCACCTTACAGTTTTATTACTCATGCTCTGGGCATGGATTACCTCCCTTTGGCTGGTTTGAGGGGCATGACTACTTACCACCCGCTGGCCGTGATGTCGTAGTTTGACCAGTTTCAGGATTTTCATCCTTTCAAGGGGGCGTTGGGTCAGCGTTTAGCTTCTCATTATCTTTTAGCAGAGGACCGATCATGTGTGTATGCCTGTTGGGATCAATGTGAGATAGCTATTTTTTCTGTTAGCCACCTAGGATGTTTGCCAGAGTATTCAGCGTAGATGGAGATAGAGACCTCATCGGCTGTGGCAGTATCCACATTGCCGAGTAGTGATTCAAACGATGTAGATCTCATGGAGGACATTGATTCTCACATCGAGGAGGAGTAGTCTACTGGGCTGCCATCATCTCCTTTAGATTCTTTGAGCAGAGTCTTCTTCTGATGACCTTCTAGAGAGATCAGGCTAGAGGCTTGATGTTGACTGCCCTTGATGGGAGAGGCACAACTCTATTAAAGAGAGACGAGGAATTATCTCGCAGAGATGCCGCTGTTATTGAGCGGGATGAGGCCAGATCAGCCAGAGATGCAGTGATAGTTGAGCGGGATAGTGTCATATCTGCCCAGGATGTAGCCGTCACAGATAGTACTACAGTGAGGTCCCTTACCACTGGCATGATTGTAGAGATGAACACTTACATTGATGAGTATATGGTCACCATGAAGATGGCTGCAGATCTATTTGGTCGTGTGGATACCCTCGTACAGGAGACCATAGCTTTGCCTCCTTCATCTGAGAGGGATGTAATGTTGGGCTTGTTAGCTCGCATATACCCTGACTTGTAGATGGGCTTGTATTTTCCTGCACAAAGTAGCATAGCCATTTTGTCATGTACAATTTACATTGTGTATATCAAATAGCATTATATGTAGGGAAATATATTTTTGATCACTTCCCTTTTAGATATGCTCTGATACTTGCTTGATATTTTGTCTGCTGCTTCAGGACTTGTGATCTTGATGTATTATGAATTCCTCCTTGATGGATGGATATTGAGTTGTCTCTAGACAGCTCAGAATGGATCATCGATCTGTGTGTATCCATACCATATTTGGTGTCTTGGGACTGGTTTCTATATGGAAATGTGGAGAGGAGTGTGGCTTTCCTCTCCGAGATCGACCTGCACTACGATGGTCGATAAGTACTTCTATTTATGAGGAGCCTAGTTAATTCCATCTCTCATAGATTGGTGTTGCTCTTCAAGGTACAACCGCAGCTTAGATGGTCACCGAATCTCCTATTTAGGAGGAGTTCAGGTAATTCCATCCCTTTGGTCTGAAGCCAATGAAATGTGGTTGATTGAAGGATGATCCCAGTACCGTTGACAAGTATCTGTATTTTGGTAGGGGGTGAGACCGAACCATAAATGGCTGCCTAGATACTCATATTGAAGAGGAGATCAGGTCTGTGTAGTTCGAACCTGATGTAAGAGGTTCAATGATGTATGTTGCAGGAATGGTGTAGGAATTTTTTTTTTGTTTTTTTTTGTAAGGAGAAGGGGGTAGAAATGTTTTTTGTTATTTTTGTTTTATTGCTATCGGGCCATATGAAATGGTTGCCTACGTACTCCTATTGAAGAGGAGATCTGGTCGGCCTAGTTCGCCCCTCAGGACGAGTTGAAAAGCGTGATCCCATGTGCAGGTTAGACTGCGAGGAAGAGAAAGTTTGATCTTAGGTTGAGGATAAACTGCAGGTGTGAAAAGTTTGATCCCATGTGTGGGGGGACAAACTGCAAGCGCAAAAGGTTCAATCCCTGGTGGGATGACCGAAGTGGTAGGAACGTAGTGAAGCCAGGCTGCTGGCTTGAAAAGTATGTTTCCCTGAGGGGCAAAGTGTGGAAAAGAGTTGTATGTGGTAAAGGGTTAAAGAACCGGAATGAATGGTGATCTGATGATCCAACACCAGGATGTTTTCTTGATGGTAACTTTAGATATAGTACCGTTTCACGGTGTCCGAGTTGATGAGTTGTGGAAATTCATCGTCGTCCATTTCTTGCAATCTGAGAGCACCTCATGTCAATACTTCCTTGAAACAAATGGGCCTTCCCAGTTAAGAGCGAATTTTCCCTTAGATTGATCTTGGTTGTCAATGATCTTCTTCAAAACCAAGTCATGTTGTTTAAACCGCCAGAGTGGATTTTTTTCATTGGGGATCTCGGCGATCCTTTGTTGATATAACTGACCATGGAAGATAGCCGCGATTTGCCTTTCGTCTATTAGAGACAATTGGTGATACCTGTCTTGTACCCATTGGTCTTCATCTAGCTGAGCGTCTATCAACACTCTGAGGGATTCCATTTCTACTTCTATGGGGAGCACTGCTTCCATCCCATAGGTTAATGCGTAGGGGGTTGCCCCAGTGGAAGTGCGCATTGAGGTCCTGTAGGCTAAAAGAGTAAGAGGCAATAAGCCAGGCCATCCTTTGTCATTGGCGGACATCTTTTGCATAATCTTCTTAATATTTTTGTTAGCCGCTTCAACAACACCATTCATCTTCGGACGATAGATGACAGAGTTAAGATGTTTGATGTGGAATTTACTGCATAATTCCTCCATCATCTTGTTGTTGAGGTTCTTAGCATTGTCTGATATAATCACCTCTGGTTTTCTATATCGACAAATGACATTGTTTCAGATGAAAGCAATGGTGACTTCTTTGGTAACCCTAGGGAAGGAGGCTGCTTCTACCCATTTGGTGAAGTAGTTGATCATGGTGAAGATAAATTGATGTCCATTACTGGCTTTAGGCTCAATGGGCCCGATCACATCCATTCCCCACATTGAGAAGGGCCAAGGAAAACTCATATTGTGGAGTTCCCATGGAGGGTCATGGATAGCATTCCGAAGAATTTGGCACTGATAACATCTCCTGACATGGTCATTGCAATCAGCTTTGAGAGAGAGCCAGTAATGTCATATCCTGAGGATCTTCTTAACAAGGAGGGGGCCACTCATGTGCGGGCCACAGACTCCACCATGAATCTCATCCATGAGCCTTTGAGCTTGGTCCTTGTCTAAACATCTGAGGAGACCTTGTCATGCATCTCTCTTATAGAGGGCAACTCCGCTCAGGTAGAATTTCTTAACAAGTCGATGGATCCGCTTTTTCTCATTCGGGGTCGCCTCAGCGGGTGTAGATCCATCTCGTAGGTATTCCTTGATATGCTGATCCCAAGGATGCTAGATGGGAGGTAGCTCATCCAATACTTCTCCAATGTAGTTACCATAGGTTGGTGCCTTGTGTAGGGTAACTGTGACTCTTGGCAAGTGTCCCTTGTCAGGTATGTGAATCAAGGAGGCCAAAGTTGCTAATGTGTCTGCAAAGTCATTCCTATTATGAGGAATGTATAGAAAGGAGATTTCTTCGAACTCCAAAACCATCTGTAAAACTTGTCGATGGTAAGGCAGCAAATGTAGCTCTTTGGTTTGATAGATTCTCGTGGATTGTCTGCCCACTAACTCCGAATCTCCAAAGACAGTTAACCGCCTGATGCCCATTAAACGGGCAAGTTTTAGTCCCACGAGACAGCCTTCATACTCAGTTGTGTTTTTTGGTGCTGACAAACTGCAATTTGATGGCGACGGATATCGCTCTCTGCATGGGATACTAGAACTACCCAGCCCGTAACCTTCCATATTAACGGCTCCATCGAAATATATTTTCTATGTATGGCATGTATCGTATTGATGGTGTGGCTGAACTGTCATTACCCCTTCATCGGGGAAGTAAGTCTCCAAGGGTTTGAAGTCCCCTGAAGGTACGGCGGCCAGTTGATCCGCAATTCCTTGACCTTTGATGGACTTTTGAGTCACATAGACGATTTCAAATTGTTGTAGGAGCAACTGCAATCTGGACAGCCGGCAATTTAACATGGGTTTATCAAACACGTACTTGAGAGGATCCACGCGGGATATGAGATGGGTTGTGTGACCATGGAGGTAATGTTGTAACCTCATGGAAGCCCATGTTAAAGCGCTAAACAAGTCTTCTCAATCGAGTGTACTTGTGTTCACCGTCATTGAATCTTTTGATGAGGTAATAGATAGCTCGCTCTTGGCCTCTATCGCTTTTTTTTGTCCCAAAGATGCAAATTTCATGGCATTATCACTTATGGATGTGTGTATGAACAGCAGGGGAACATCATCCTCGGTGGTACCAAAACAGAGCTTTGACTAGCTGCTCTTTGATCGTAAGGAAGGCCTTCTGGCAATCATCATTCCATTTCATGGAGGAGTTCTTCCTTAACAGCTTAAAGATTGGCTCACAAGTTGCGGTGAGTTGAGAAATTAACCTGCTAATGAAGTTGATTCTTCCCAAAAATCCCTGTATTTCCTTCTCTAGGCATTTCCGTGATGGCCTGGATTTTGGTGGGATCCAGCTCAATCCCTTTGTGGCTGACTAGAAATCCTAGAAACTTGCCTGATTTAACGCCAAAGGTGCACTTGGCTAGATTCAACTTCAAGTTGTACTTACGCAACCTGTTGAAGAACTTCCTGAGATGGTCTAAGTGGTCTTCCTCCTTCCGGGACTTGACAATGATGTCATCCACGTAGATCTCTATTTCTTTGTGCATTAAATCGTGGAAGAGAGCCATCATAGCTCGCTGATAGGTGGCTCCGGTATTGATGAGGCCGGATGACAATCGTCTATAGCAAAAGGTTCCCCAAGGTGTGATGAAAGCAATTTTCTTGCGGTCTTCCTCAGCAACCATGATCTGATGGTACCCCGCAAAGCAATCAGCAAAGGAGTACATGTCGTATTGAGTAGTATTGTCAATGAGAATGTGGATAAATGGCACGAGAAAGTTATCTTAAAGGCAAACTTTGTTCAAGTCCCGATAATCCACGCAAACTTGCACCATGATGATGCCAGTTTGAAACTGTTTCACAATTTCTTCTTTCACCTTTAAAATCCACTCAGGTTTCAATCGCCTGAGCTTCTGCTTGACTGGCTTGAATACCTCTTTAATGGGAAGGCGATGAAGGAAAATGTCAGTGGATAAACCCACCATGTCTTCATGAGACCATGCAAACACATCCTGGAATTGGGTTAGTAGTGTAACCATGTCATTCCTTTGGTTTGGGGTAAGGTCGGAACCAATCTGGATTAACTTAGGGCTTTCTAAGGTTCCGAGATTGAAGGAAGTGGTTTGATCAAGGTTGGGTTTAGGTTTTTCTTCGACCCATTCTTGAATTTCTGGAGGCACCTCAATGTCCTCGTGTATTTCCATCAAGGCTAAATTCATCTCTACATCAAAGTTACAATCTTTGTGGAGAAGAGGCACCATATCAGCAAGTACAGGCACATCTAAATTCAGGGTCCAGAAACAAAATATGCTTTCACTTAGTATATATGAAATAGTTTTATCATACAAAGTGTTAGCATGTACTGGCAAAACGACTGCTAATACTGTACAGAAAAGTAAGCAGTTATGATATCTACAGGGCAAAAAGAGTTCCTGACCATTTTACCCTTGTCGACCAATGCAAGGAGTGTTGCTCCAATTGGCAAGGGCAAAGTCCGGGTGGACTGCAGTGATGGAGGGGCTGTCATCGTCCTCCTTATCCTGAATGATGACCATTACGTATGGGCAATCATTGTCTGGGGTGTATCTATTTGTATGTTCATCATGAACGATGATGCGTATGCCTGACATCATTCTGACGATGTCTTGCTTAATTCTTTTTTTCTCTTCCTCAACTCTGGGGTCTGGAACAAAGTCTTCTTTCTCCTTTACCGGTATCGGCTTGGGAAATAACATAGCCATGACTTTGGCTGGCACCTTTTACTGTGAGAGGTCAGGCGGACTCAAAGAGTTTGAGGTAGAGACACACGTCATGGTAATCAAGTCGGAGGAATCGATAATGCTTATGTGGATTCTCGTGGATCGAATCAAGCGGAATAGTCCAGTCTAGCTATCCCAGTTTGACTGACAACTTGAATTGGGTTCTTAATACTCTGATGGCTTTTACCCAGCCCTTGTCCCGGCTGATGACCCAAAGATATCATTTCTTGAGTAGCCGACATTACTTCGGCAGAAATCTTGGGTGTAAGAGGTGGCGCCCCAATAGCAGGGTACTGAGTGTTGCTTCTTCCAAGGCATGAAAACTGACCGGTTCCACATCTGAATTGACGTTGATGTATGGTATGACACCATGTTGAGGACATTCCGGTTCAACGTTGACCGTGACTAGGCTATTGCTGATAATGTATTTCAGTTGTTGATGAAGGGTTGAGGGGACTGCCCCAGCCATATGAATCCACGGTCTTCCCAAGAGCAGGTTGTATCCTGAATCTATCTTGAGTATGTGAAAGGACACGCAGAATGTATGGGGGCCAATTTCGATTGGCAGCTCAATTACTCCGACCGAATTCTGGCGGGCTCCATCAAAAGCTTTGATAATCGTATGGCTGCTCTAGATTCGGTTGAGATTGACATTCATCTTTAACAATGTAGCGTATAGATAGATATTTAGAGATGAACCTCCATCTATCAAGACTTCAACTAGCATATACCCAGAGGACAAGACCGCAATGAATGCGTAATTGGCAATAACCGGCCCCTTTGCCAAGTATATCATCATCGATGAAGGATATCACATTGTTGTTAAAAATGTGATCAACCAAGTGTTGAAATTTTTCTGTATCCACTGATGTCGGTAAGTAGGCTTCTTCCAAAACCTTCATTAAGATTCTCCTATGATCCTCGGAAGTTAAAACCAAGTCCAGGATTGAAATTTGGTGTGGAGCTTCTCTTAAGCTTAAAACCACCTTGGCTTCGTTATGACCCATAGTGCGGATGAATTTTTCAATCTTCTCCATGGGTATTTTCCCCTTTGACTTGATGGTAGAATTCATCACCCGTTGGGGAAGATACAGTGGATTCTCCTTCGACACTGCAGCAGTCGTATGCGAGGTGGATCCTTCACCGTCTCCATAATTCTAGGGAACTTTTTGTAAGCTAATAATAGGATATTGTGTTCTACATGGTAAGTTGATTGGCTCTGGAGCGGCCACTTTCAAAGGATTGTTACTTCCTTTGAGTTGAATTGCTGGTATTATGAGTGGTTTTCCAGTGTCATCGGCCTCAGCTGATATAACTGCTACCAATTCCTTCCAGTTAGTAGGATAGGTATTCTCACTCTCACGTAGAACAGTATCACCATCTGTTAGTTGCAGGACACCACTGTCAATTAGATTCTGGATAAGGTGGCGGAGTGCCCAACATTCTTCTGTGCTGTGACCGTGAGAATGGTAGTGATATTGACATACTCCATCAGAATTGAACTGTCATGAACAGGGATTAATTGGAGGTAGAAGGGAAGTGATCCTTCCTTCATTGATTAACATCTAAAGGATTTCCTCTATAGGTTGGCCCATGTATGTAAATTCCCTTCTATTGGCAAAATCCCGATGGGCTTTGGCATTCACTCTCTTTGTCACTTTGTCCTCCAGCGTTTCACTTTCTGAAGGTGACAAGGGAATATTCATGACAAGAGGAAGAAGACTAGCATGCTCCTGGCTGACTAACTGGTGTGTAACTTGATCTTGATAGATCACCAGTTCTGCCAATTGCTCAATTTGCTTGCACAGAGCTTTCATCTTACGTTCCATTACAAACTGGAACTTGGCATAATCCCATTTGTCAGCACCGTCTTTGGTGGCATGTGATGACTCACCGTTGAAATTGGAACTCTGTCCATTGCTCCAATTAATCATGTTGACCTCTTCTTCTTTGTGTTGAGGAAGAGGATTGTCTTGTATGTGAGGTATATCTAGTTTGGTATCCACGATCTCCCCATTGTCTATCAGGTCTTGGATCTTATGTTTCAAGCCCAACAATCCTGAGTATCATGTCCAGGTGCCCCGGCATGATAAGCACATTTCCGCGCAGCATTTAAACCCCTCCTATTAGGGCTGGCTGGTGGAAGAATATGCATGATTTTCTTCTGCGTTGTCAGAAGAGTGAGAATATTCTCGAGTGAGTCCCCTAAGGGTGTGAACACTCGAGGGCGTTTAACTTCTCCACCTTTCGGTAATGTAAGGTTCGAAGACTAAGCTTTAAAGGGAGTGTAATTTCTCCTCTGGATAGGCATGGTCTGATTGCCTTTTTGACCCTATAGTATCAGGGAAACATCCTCCTCTTTCTTTTTATGGACCCTCCGGGGGTTGTTTCCATAATTTCCAGATTGGATGTGCTCAGCAACAGCATTAAGGGAAGCTAGGTCTTGAATCTTTCCTGATTTCAATCCCATCTCAGCAATTTCCCCGTGTTTGATCATTTTAGAAAATGGTTTACCGATGCCGGCTGAGACTCTCTCATAGAAAGGAGCTTCTTGTATGTCTATGAAGGTCATGACCATTTTTGATTCCGTCATGGAAGGAATAACTTGAGCAGCAAGGCGCCTCCACCTTTGAGCATACTCTCCAAAGACTCGTTGGATCTGCTTTTGACCTTGGTAACTGGCACGGCCAGAGCCATCCGAGACCGGAAGTCAGATTGAGTGAGGAAGGTGTGAGCTAGCTCCTCCCAACTATGGATCTTTGAGTTGTCTAACTCGGGTATACCACGAATGGGCTTCTCCAATGTAGACTTTGTAGAACAACAGATCTCGAGCTTCGCCTTCTCGTGATAAGACCCGAAGTTCTCCAATAAATACCTTCAAATGTGTTTAAGGATCTCCTAACCCATCATACTTTTTGAAGTCGAGTCTTAAACTTTTTGGATAATGAACAATGTGGATATATATGGTGTCAAAGATATGAAACACTCTCGTGTGCTCCAATTCCTTTGATAGCACGAAGGGTTTCATCCATTAGAAGGACTTTCTTTCGGATGTCACCAGTGTCTAGATCTCCTGCGAGATGGGTGGCATTATGAATTTTGTTGGTCGATTCAATGCGCAGCTTCTGTATCAGAATGGCTTGATCCCCCTTGTGTAGAGGATTCAAGCATGTATGGGTATCTTTGGACCCCGAGTAGACTGGTGTAGTTCTTTAAGCATAACAACCAAATCTGTGATTTGTTTGCTTAATCCGTCGAATTCTTTGCGAGAAACAAATTCTAGGAGAGGAGAACGACCGCCAGTTAGATGCTACAGATGCGGAGAGGAGGGACATATAAGTCCAAACTGTCCACAGCCTTCCAAGGTATGTTTTAGTTATGGAAAAGACGGTCATATAATTTGATTTTGTCCTGTAGGAAAATCAAGTTCAGCTGGGACGGTGGCACCAAAGGCGGATACGGACAAAACAAAGTCGGTGGTTTCAGGAAGAGCATTTTTCGTGACTTCTTAAAAAGGGAGTAACCCGAACGAAGTTAGCACAGGTTAGTTAATTATAAATTCTTGTGAAGTCTATACCTTATTTGATACCGGTTCTACCCATTCTTTTATTTCTCCTACTTGCGCTCAACGTTTAAATTTGACTCCGAAGAAATTATACTTTAACTTATCTGTAGAAACTTTGTTAGGAGAAACCTTCATTACATGTGCTATCCAAGTCTTGGATGAGAGTCACAGTTTTGAATGATAGTTCTATAGTTAATAAATTTCTTGACGTATTCCCTGAAGACTTCCTAGCCTACCCAGAGCGTGAAATCGAATTTTTTCTAAAACCCTTAAATATTTCTTCAACCAAAACGAACGTATAATGCGCTAAAGACGTTGTCTAGAGCTGTTGAAGATTACGAGCATACCATTTAGTATTAACGTGGAAAAATGAACGTGGTAGCTGGCGCATTGATTAGAAGATCGTATACGTTTACGAGTGCGATATTGTTAACACAATAACCCATTTCATATGACTTACAAATGTTAGAGATAGAGTTAAAGACTCTAGGAACCCACGTGATGATGTCAAATAATACTAGTAGAATCGACGCTAATCGATAAAGTTAAAGTCGCTCAAGCTACACACCCGGAGCTGATGAATGTGAAGAAGAAGGTTCAAGAGGGCGTTGTTCTAGAAGCAAGAATCGACAAAGAGAGTAAATCTCAACCCTCGATTTAATTGGGCCATTCAAAATCCTCGATTGAGTAAGAATTGTGGCCTATAGACTCGTTTTACCACCAAGTATGTGGCGTGTTCATAACGTTTTTCACGTATCGATGTTACGTAAATATGTGGATGACCCGAACCACATTATTGAATTAGAACCGGACGAGATAGCGAAAGATTTAACGTATGAATAGGTACCTGTTAAAATGTTGGATAAGAATGAATATATTCTACGCTCAAATGTTATACCTCAAGAGTTGGAATCTGACGAGGTATCCTCATCTCTTCGACATACTAGGTACGTATGTAAATTTCGAGGGTGAAATTTTATAAGGAGGGGAGATTGTAAGACCCCGAATTTTATGTAATGAAAGTATTCAATTTTCTTATAATTATTATTTTATTTAGTAAATGGTTAAATTGATAAAGGTTAAAGTTAAGGGTGACATATGAAAATTTTGCAAAGTAAACAAGTGGTTATATAATATTCGATTGGTTGGGGAATATTCGTTTTAATAGAATATTCGCAGACGACAACACTATCATTGGTGGACCCCACAATGGAGGTATTGTCGTAGTTAGAAAGTTTAATCAAATATTTTAAAAATAATCATTAAAGTTTTACCATTAAACCTGCTGAACTACGCGGTAGTAAAAGTACAATAATACACGTGGTTGCATAGAAGCACACCAGTATTGATTATTGATGCTTACGTGAGAAGTCACTCGCTTATACTCAATTATTGCTACAAGAATTTCGTGATAATATCTATCATATTATTGATTCAATTATTATCACAGTATCATCTGCATAATATTTTATATTATTAAATCAATAATTGAGATGACAAAGTTATTTATATTATTATTTACAATATTGACAATGTCTAGAAAGTTCTGTCAAGGAGAGGTTTAGTCACCTAATTGCGTGCCAGTAGGGAGAAATCCTTATCGGAAAGCCCCCTCTTTCCTGGGAATGATCTAGTTATTAAATATTGTGAGTTATAATATTAATGATGAATAAGTTCGTGTTAATTAAATATGAAATTGATATTTTCATTGTGTTGGGATTATTAGTGTTAATGGAAATCAACATCTATTTCGATAATAATTGATGTCTTGAGGTTATATTGACCAATCGGGTAATTAATCGGATAAATGAGCAATTAATGACTATAAATTCACATGCGTATAACTATCTGTTCACATGTTTGTACTATTGATTCACATGCATGTACTATTAAGGGAGGTGGTCCAAGATTGATAATACTTGTATGACTAAATTAAAAATGGAGGTATAGATGAAGGTACTATACTGTAATTATTTTTTTCACATGTATAGAACTATTGAGTCACATGAGTGTACTATTGATTCACATGATATACTATTAGGGGAGGTGGTGCAAGTTTGATAATACTTGCAGGACTAAATTAAAAATGAAGGAAAAGATGAAGGTATTATACTTTAATATTTCGAGCCCCAAAACGTGCAATTATCGAAACTATATTTTACTATAAATAGAAGCTCATTCTTCCTTCATTCTCACCAATTCACTAAGACTCACAAGAACAATTATAGAGAGAGAAGCTATTGAGAGAAAGAAGAAGAGTAGTCTGCTACTTCACTATTCTAGTTGTAAGACCCCAACTTTTATGAATAAAGATAAATTTTATATAAATATCATTTTTGAATATTATGGAATGAATTTGATATAATGTTATAGTTGTGGGTAATATTTATAAATTTTGCAAAGTACACAAGTTGTTATATAATATTCGATTGGTCTGGGAATATTCGCTTTAATCGGGAATATTCGCATAACGACATTAATAATCATTGGTGGACCCCTACAACGGAATTATCATCGGATTAAGAAAATGACAAAATACTTTATGAAAATAACGGCGGAAGTTTTTACTGTTAATCGTTGAAACACGGTGTTAAAAGTACAAGAATACGCGTGGTTGCATAGAAAGAGACACCAGATTGATTATTGATGCTTACGTGAGAAGTCACTAAGTTTTGTTCAATTATTGCTAGAGTAATTGCTGCATAGTATCTCATGTTATTTGATTCAATTATTGTCAATATTTTATATATTCTTAAATCAATAATTGAGATGACAAAGTTATTAATATTATTATTTGCAATATTAACGATGTCTAGAAGTTCTGTCAAGGAGAGATTTAATTTGGTCACCTAATTGTCCGCCAATATGGAGAAATCCTTATTGGAAAGCTCCCTCTTTCCTAGGAACGACCTGGTCGATTAATATTGTGAATTATAATAATGATGATAAAGTTTGTTTTATTATTATTATTATAAATGTAATAAAATGAAAACTTTTATATAAAATGTAATACTTTTATAAAGTTATTTGTTTTATTAGATTTTAAATAGAATATATTATATTTTATTATGCATAGTGTTTGTATAGTGCTCGTGATAGTGTTTTGATAGTGCTCAAGATAGTATTTTCATAGTAAAATCTTTTTATATAAAATGTAATACTTTTATAAAGTTATTTGTTTTATTAGATTTTAAATAGAATATATTATATTTTTTATTATGCATAGTGTTCAGATAGTGCTCGTATAGTAAAAAACTTTTTATATAAAACAGAATACTTTTTATAAAGTTTTATTTTATTTTATTTGATTATGATTAGAATATATTATATTTTATTGCATAGTGCAGCATAGTATCCTTTCCATTCTCCTATAAATAGGATGCTTAGTTAGAATTGAAAATCACACCAGAAATTCAGAGAATTCTTCTTCTATAATCTTGAGCGTATTTCTTTAGAGTTTAAGAAAGCTTTGAGCATAGAAAATAGTATAAGTTTTCTTCAAGAATATCATCGCCCTACCAGTCGGAATACTCTTCTTTTTAAGGTAAGGGGTATTATTTCTTCCGTATTCATGAAGAGAGCTATTGTTATTACATTCCTTATTATTATGTTGGAATAACATGTCTATGCGAAGTACCGCATACATGGTGAAATTCTTCTATTATTCCATTCTTTATTATTCTGTTGGAATAACCTGTCTGTGTGGTCTATCGCATGCCTGGTGAATTCTGTTGTTATTCCATTCTTTATTATTCTGTTGGAACATCATGTATGTGCATATTACGCATGACCTGGTTCCATTCTTTATTATTCTGTTGGAACATCCTGTCTGTGCGGATTATGCATGACCTGGTTCCATTCTTTATTATTTTGTTGGAATATCATGTTTGTGCGGGTTACGCATGACCTGAATCCATTCTTTATTATTCTGTTGGAATAATCTATCTACGTGGATTACCGCATGGCGGTAAAAATTCATTTGCGGTT
This sequence comes from Panax ginseng, assembly GCA_020205605.1. Lineage (NCBI taxonomy): Eukaryota > Viridiplantae > Streptophyta > Magnoliopsida > Apiales > Araliaceae > Panax > Panax ginseng. Next base: position 58,941,385 of record CM035138.1, on the reverse strand, counting down.
TCATATATTCTATTATACTTAGTTGGTTAAAGTTTTGGCTTCTATACTCCATGAAATTATTGGAATATCCTTGATATTTGCGCTTCATCCAGTATCTTTTCATGGAAATATTCTTCTGAGCATTCTTGAATTTTACTCCACAAAGCAGTATCATGTTGACAATTTGGACGTTATTGAGTTCAGGATAAATTAACTTATAAATCTTTAAAATTTATTCTTGAACTTGTTTTATTGAATTGTCATCATCCTCATGTTTATAATATGTTGAAAGTCATTTGTGGCATGTAGTACATAGATGGACTTGGTATGATTATGACCAGGGATTATTCGATATAATCATGACCGTAATGTTACAAATGATGTGGGTAAAATCCTCATCGCCAGAAAGTGCATTGATGGACGCTTGTTGGCAAGATCATGACAATTGATGAATGCACGAATATCCTTGGCCCGTAGTGCATGGATAATTTGTGGTCGTGATACTAATGAATATCATCGTCAGAAAAGTGTGGATGATGTGGATTATTTATTGTCGTCGAGTCTCACGATAAAAGTGATGAAAACCTTTTAAATCATAGAAGATAATAGATTTTATTCTCTACTTGACTCTTTCTAATGGATTGCTTGTTCTACCGCAGATTAAACTTGATGTTTGTTATATTTATCAGTTTAACACTGTTGAAGGCTAATGATAATTTATTTTGCATTATCTTAGTCATAATATTTCTTATTGGGCTAGTTGAGCTCACCCTTTTGCTTTCATTGTTCTCTTCAGGAAATGAGAACGTAGCAGGGACTAGTCGGGGAACGGAGTGACGGTCCAGATGATAGCATTAATAGTCCTCACTATTCTATGAAATAGTGTGATAATAAATGTATTGAGGACTTATTTTGAGTTTCATTAATACTGTCTAGAAGACAATATTTGTATTAAAACTCACAGCTCATGTTGTATATTTAAGGTTGTATTTGTATTCTGTACCATGTATTTGGCGACTCGTAATAGGTGATGTATACCTATTTTGGGGCGCCACAGTTAGTATCAAAGCTTAGGATATGATCCCCGCTAAGATGTGAGACTAGAACTAGGAGGGGAGAGCGGGAATTCTTTTTCACAGATGACCTACCTAAGTTTATTTGGTATTTAATTGGCCTCCGTGAGTATAGGGATAATATGTGATATGATAACTAACCCTTGTTTTGTGGAAGTATCTGAAAATGACATCCGAGAATGTTGAGAATAACAATGGAGCACAGGAGACCGTTGAGTTTACACATATCAATAATCAGGATAATGTGCATCAGGAAGGCGACAATCCTCATGCAAACAACAACACTAACCAAATGATGAACGATGGAATTTTCAGAGGCTTTATGCAATTCATGCAACATCAGGCAAGAGCGGCTCCTGTCCAAAATGTAGGTGGAAACACTGGAAACTCTCGGACGGTCACCGCTAAACAGTTCAAAGAGCTGGGACCACCGGAGTTTATTGGAGAGCCAAAACCACTTAAGGCAGAAGCGTGGATAAAGCAGATCACCAAGATATTTGATGTATTGGGATGCTCCGAGGAGCAAAAGGTTCCCTTTGACACCTTTATGTTGCGAGGAGATGCAAATTACTGGTGGGAATCGGTAAAGTATACTCAACCTGCCGCACTGAAGATGTCTTGGGAGAAGTTCCAAGAACTATTCAACGACAAGTACTTTTCCGAAAGTATTCATCACATTAAAGAGGTAGAGTTCATCGAGTTAGAGAAGAACAATATGACTATGTCGCATACAAAGCTAAGTTTGCCGAGTTGTCCCGGTTTGCGTCTCACTTGGTTGATCATCGTAGTTAAACACATGTTGATATATATATATATATAAGCCGCCTAAGCTATTTGACCAGCTAGACACAGATTTAGAAATATCATTGAATATGATAAAACCTTATTGTATCCAATCAATTTGTTTTGGTTAGAATTCCAGACTAAGTATGAACATCCCGATCAAGGAAAAACTTTTATGCGCCCAAGGCGGACAGAGTGAACGATAACATCGTTCTTGTATGTAGTATTGATCAATACAAGGCACATTTGGCAGATCACCCTCGTGCCTGTAAGTTATGATGGTTTGCAGATGAAGTTCTGCTAAACCTTAGCGAAAACTAAAAAAAATGTTCATAGCCTGTCAACTAATACCCATTTATAGCTGGTACATAGTTTCAAAATTGTGAGATAGAGTTGTTATGTTATTATTATCAGTTTAGTTTATTTCACAACCATTGAATCGTTGTAGAAGTGATGTATAAAGAAAACATTTAATCCTTTCAGCTAATATTTATAATTGTTATTACTTGTTGGGCACTCAAATGCTCATCCTTGCTTAATTTAAATGTTTTCAGCTAAGTGTGATCAACCAGAAGGTTCAAGCAAGAACAAGGACAAAGGAAAGCAAACAATATAAGTTTAATGGTATCTTTTGTAATAGTTATATATTATTAAGGCAATGATATTTATTATCTATCATGTAATGAAGTGTAGTAAACGTCGTGTACCTGGGATTAGACTTTGATATATGTAAATTAAGTTTGGTATTTATATTATTGTTATTATTATTAGTATTATTCCGCTCATAGAAATGGTATCGTAAAGCACCGAGTTCGGGTTTTAAGTACCTGAATTTGGGGGCGTTACAGGTTGGTATCAGAGCTTAGGGTTAGAAACCTTAGGTGGATTAGACCTTAGGCAATAACCTTAGAACAGAGGGAAACGTCAAAAATACAAATAACTCATATAGAGTTTATTAGGAGATGAATTGAATAAATTCATCGTTAAACGAAATAAAAGATAACTTATATAAAATAATTATTTGTTGTGTATATACTACGTGCTAATTAGGATAATTTATGTGTGTAGAGGTTAGATAGAAAGAATTAGGATATCCTCAGATTGTAAAGAAGGAGTCAACCTCTATAACCGAGCCAATATCAAAGCTAATAGCTGAAATAGAGGCTCACTTTTAAAAGCAACCCTGATGAGGTGATTATACTGGGAAAGTATAGTACTAGACCCAGAAATGATAGTATAACTAATAGGTAGAGTATAGTTAGAGAATATATGGTCGAGCTCGAGTTCTTAAACTCATATGTTTGTGGTGAGTTCTTAAACTCATAATGTGTGATAAGTTTGACGAACTAGGTATAGTTATGTGTCAATGGATTAATGAGGATAATGGGAATAAATAGATTACAAAGCAATTGATCCTTAATGGAGGCGTAAGAAATAAGTAATACTAGTATTACTTGAATATGTATGATTCTATGTTATGTATATGATAGGTATGTTTGTATAAGGTAATATTTTTCAAATTTGTATAAGTTGTGGCAGCGATTCCTGACTTTTGAGTCAAAAATAGATAGCGGATGATTAAAGCAGTATGTGTTATGGTATGTCAAGTGTTATGAATACGAGTCTATGTTGGATTAATGAAATAACTTGGTATAAAGATAGTAGATATTTATCTGAACACTGATTAATTCAGTAAACCAAGTTTTCAAAATCTAATATTTTGAGTACATGACTATTTGAATAGAAAATTTTGCGTTATATGTTAAGCGTATACGATAAGGCTTAGAATGTAAGTTAATGAGAATAATTTATGATAATGCCGCCAAGGAGACGAAAATGAAATACAGACGACGTAAGAATCATCAACAAAGTTTGGAAGACAACCGCATCTGACATGTAATTTTGCGAATATGGACGATCAAGCTATGCAGAACGGAATACCAGCTGCGGGAAATTAGCCAGATAATCAATTAGTGAACTTCAAAGACTTCAAGGCATTCAGACCGCTAGGATTTAGAGGATCAACTGACCCTGTTGACGTGTTGGTGATAGCTAGGATAACGAAGGGGCAAAAGACATCTTTTGCCACCTATACGATGAAAAGGAAGACGAATTTCCGGTGGGAGGCAAATCAAGCTAGAATCAGAGAAGGGAGAATGTTTAAAGGATAAGATTTTATGTTACAAGTGTGGGCAGGAGGGACATGTCTCTCCCAACTGCCCCAATCCAAAAATGTATAGTGGGTGTTTTATTTGTGAATCAATGGAGTATAAGGTGAAAGATTGTCCAAGAAGGAGAAGGAAGTCAAGGAATGCGAATACAGAAAAAGGCGGCAGGACATTGGCAACAATGGGACCAACTTCAACAAACGAACCAACAGAATCAACCGCAAGAGTCTTCAACGCGACTGTTCAGGATTCGATAGCAGCTGGGGATACAACTCCAGGTATTATTCAATCAAATTTTATTTTCTTATATATGATTTTCTTATATATAGTAAATTATTTTATAAAGATATTTTGAAGGAAGAAATTGAGTTCTATTAGAAATCAAATTTTCGTGTAACCAGATAGATAATCTTTATGCTGAATAGTTAAAGATCTGTTCGATCAATTATGATCGAGATCTAATTGTAATGATTGTGTATGCTATGTACCCTGGTATATATAGGTTTTAAAACAGAGATTCCGGGGACGGAATCTTTATAAGGGAGGGTGAATGTAATAACCCGATATTTTCTATTTATTTAAAGCAGAAATTTTGCGTATAAATTTTTTATTATTATTATTTTATTTATCTTAAAGAGGAGAATGCGTGCAAGGTAATGTGTATGTATTGATGTGACGAGTATAAAATATATTTATTACATGAATGATTATAAATAATTTTATTTTAGAATTATTGATTATTATAAAGTATATTCTTATAATAATTAATTTTATAGTAGAAATGTTTTTATTAATTATTTTCCATGAAATTATAATTATATATTATTTAAATAATATATGAAATGATTTTTAGAATTATTATAATAATTATTTATTTTATTATATGAATTTAGGCTAGATTAATTAAGTTAATTATTTTAACTTAATTAATAATGTTAAATATGAAAGATAAATCGAGATATGGAATCCAAACCCTAATTTTGGATTTTTATCAAGGAATGAGAATAATAATATAATATTAATTATATTTTGAATTTTCAGTGCTATAAATATGTACAGTATGTACGTATTAATAATGGTTGATCAATTATGATGTATAATGTCAAAATCCTAGCATTAATTTGTTTAACTTTATTTTTAAATTCAAATGGAAAATTCAAGACTGTTATATAACTGTGTTATATGATTTATGTTGTGTATTAAATGATTAATTAGGTAAACCCTAATTGAAATCTAGAAACCCTAATTAATCTTTAGAAAACCCTAATTATATAATCCTAATTTCTGAAATCTAGAAACCCTAATTTGAAACCCAAATTAGAGTACAAGATTGTTTTGTAATCATAATATATGATTTATTACATTTATTATAAATATCAATGTTAATTAGGAAAACCCTAATAAATTTTGGAAACCCTAATTAACTAGAAACCTTAATTGTAAAATTAGTAACCCTAATTTGCTTATTGAATATCCTAATTACTAAATTAGGAACCCTAATTGCTAAATTATAAAGCTTAATGCTAATTCTTGGGCTTTAAACCCTAATGTTCCTGAATATTGTAATTAAGAAACCTAATCTAATTAAGTAAACCTAATTTGTAATTTTTAGAAACTAATTTTTTTTTTGCATAATTAGAAATCCTACAAAAATAATTGTGAAAGACCTTAGGGTTAAACCCTAAGGGTCAAACCCTAAGAGTTTGGGACAAGTTTACACAAATGCTATTAAAATTCCAAGCAAAAAGACTAAAATGCCCCTCTTACATTATTTGAGCTTACTTGCATATCTAGCCAACATGGGAGTTGTTGGCCAACCCTTGACTTGCCAAAGTGCTGAAAATCAATACATATCAGCCATTACATGTGTCTAACACTTCTATAAATAGATTAAGAGAGAGAGAGAAAATCATTTGCTAGCTCATTTTGCACCAAACACTCAAACATTTTCTCTCAACCCAAACCCACGAAAATTTTGTAGCATATCAGTCACATAATCAAGCCCCACGAACTCCATTAACAAATCAGAAGGTCAAAATCAAAAAGTCAAAGCTTAGAAAAGGTATAAACCCTAGAATTTGAAAATCCTTTGATCTAATGTTAGATTTTGTTGTTTGTTGTTTAATGTTGTGTAATAAGATGTTATTTAGTGATCTGGGTTGTTATATCCCAGATCCACAACATCAAAGTGCTCGAAATTGAAGTTTTTTAAAATTTGGAAATTTCTATTTTTGAGTCTAACAGTCAAATGTCAGTCCTCATAGATCTTTGCATGTTATGTGTTTTTGTTGTTTAAAGGTTGAATCTTGTAGTATGCTATGAGCTCTTTAATCTAGAACTTGATTCAGAGTTAGATCTGTTGTATATTGTAATTTATTCATGGTCAAAGGTCGTTGAGCGACCATGACCGGGCCATTTCTGGTCAACCCAGAAACCATGAACCAGCGTCTGACAAAATTTTTGCACGCCTTGATCTGTCAGTTAATCAAGCGATTTGATGTTGTTTTTGTTATCAGTTTGTAGCCTAACATATGTACTTTACATTTAATGCTTTAGATCACTTAGATAAATAGTATAATGAAAGTAATCGTTGGTCAAAGTAGCCTTCTCGTTCTGATTTTAAGTTTCTAGAATTTCCAGAAATGTGATGAACATCATTTCTGACATAGGTTGACTGGGCGCTAGCTTGTGATTCTGATGTTGATTGTTTAACCTAATGATGAATAATTTTACTCTGTTATGTGGACTACAACTCTAAACATTAGAACACATTAATCGTAACCAAAACCCATAGAAATATAAGCCACAAAATGGACCCATAAAGCTGCCTGGGTTTCTGGAAAACCCAGAAGCTCTGACAGTGACTTTGCCAGGCCAGATCTTGCATCTATGTTGCTTTATGACCATGATAGTTGTTGTATTGTGTAGTGTTACAACCCTACTACAAGACCATTACAAGACCACCTTAAAAAAAATAATCGACCAAAGAAGTTACAGAGATGGTCAAAGTAGGCACCATGAACATCGATCGCCGTTGTTCTTGAGCCTCAAGAACACCTATCGCGACAGAAATGTCCATATTGCCTATAGCGACAGTTTCTATTATTTTTATTTTCTGAATTTCTGAAAAATGATTAAAAAAAAATAAATTCTAAAAATTACAAAAATGGTTTTAAAAATTATTTTAAATTATGAAAATAACTTTTAATTATTTGGGATATTTTTCATTAATATTTATAATTATTTGAATATTAATGATATTTAATTTATTTAATTAGTGTATTAAATAAATTAGAGAAAAATGATTTTATTATTATAAAAATCATTTTAAATAAGAATAAAGTCTTTAAAAATATTTTTGAGTTATAAATGTAACTTTTAATATTTTGTGATGAAATTCATTAATAAATTAATATTAATGATAATTAAGTTATTTAATAAATGAATTAAATAAATAAATTAAAAGTGATTTATTATATTAAAAATTATTTTAAATATTAATAAGGTATTTAAAAGTATTTTAAGTTATAAAATATAACTTTTAATATTTAAAGGTAAATTTTATTAATTAATTATTATTAATGATATTAAGGTTATTTAATAATTATATTAAATAAATTAGTTTAAAAATGATTTAATTATTATAAAAATCATTTAAAATGAAAATAAAGTATTTAAAGATATTTTAAGTTATAAAATATAACTTTTAATATTTAAAGGATAATTTTATTAATAATTTAATATTAATGATTATTAATTTATTATACATGATATTAGAGTTATTTAATAAAAATATTAAATAAATAATTTAAAAATAGTTTTATTGATTTAAAAATCATTTAAAAAGGAAATAAAGGGATTAAAAATATTTTAAGTTATAATTAAGGACTTTTTATATTTTGATGAATAAGAAATTAATAATTAAATATTAATGGTAATTATTTAAAATAATTTTAATTCTTTTAAAAATCATTTAAGGATAATATTAATACTTGAAAAGTATTTTGAGTTATTATAAATAACTTTAACATTTAGGCAATAGTTTCATTAATAGTTTAATATTAATTAAATATTAATGATAATTGAATTATTTAATATTTAAATTATTTAATAATGATTCCGGTGTTTGAAAATTGATGATAAATTATAATAAATATTTAAAAATTATTATAAGTCATTTAAAAATAATATGACTGATACTTATAGATATTGAACAACATGATAGAGTCTTAGACTCGATAATTCCCCGGTAAAGCCATCGGTACACCGGCATGTTTCCGAAATTGATCTGGACTTAAATATTTTGACTGTATTAATGTTTGTTTGTGATTCAATGACTGTTAAACATATGTGACAATGTGATTAGGTTATGTACTGACTGCAATAAGCAGTATTATGTGTTACGATATGTTATTCTAATTAGTAAAATGATCTTATTACTGATAGGTTGCTATATATATAAAAGATAAATCTAAGTTGCGTATTGTAAGCAGCAGGCCAGACAAGTATCCTACCTTTGCATTTCCTTTATGCAATGGACATGAGTAAGAAGATTCAGATTTATATTATTATTGTACTATATTATTAACCCTATTATCATATATATTATATCTGATCCTTGTTTATCAACATGATATTATATTATATAACTCATATATATATATATATATATATATATATATATTCTGTTCGTTAATTTCGAAATATGGTTATACAAGTGTCCTCACTTGGATAATCATCGTAGTTAAACACATGTTGATATATATATATATATATATATATATATATATATATATATATATAAGTCGTCTAAGCTATTTGACCAGCTAGACACAAATTTAGAAATATCGTTGAATATGATAAAACCTTATTGTATTCAATCAAATTATTTTGGTTAGGATTCCAGAATAAGTATGAACATCCCGATCAAGGGAAAACTTGTATGCACCCAAGGCGGACATAGTGAACGATAACATCGTTCTTATATGTAGTATTGATCAATACAGGGCACATTGGGCAGATCACCCTCGTGCCTGTAAGTTATGATGGTTTGCAGATGAAATTCTGCTAAACCTTAGCAAAAACTAAAAACAATGTTCATAGCCTATCAACTAATACTCATTTATAGCTGGTACGTAGTTTCAAAATTGTGTGATAGAGTTGTTATGTTATTATTATCGGTTTAGTTTACTTCACAACCATTGAATCGTTGTAGAAGTGATGTATAAAGAAAACATTTAATCCTTTTAGCTAATATTTATAATTGTTATTACTTGCTGGGCACTCAAATGCTCATCCTTGCTTAATTTAAATGTTTTCAGCTAAGTGTGATCAACCAGAAGGTTCAAGCAAGAACAAGGACAAAGAAAAGCAAACAATATAAGTTTAATGGTATCTTTTGTAATAGTTATATATTATTAAGGTAATGATATTTATTATCTAACATATAATGAAGTGTAGTAAAGGTCGTGCACCTGGGATTAGACTCTAATATATGTAAATTAAGTTTGGCATTTATATTATTGTTATTATTATTGGTATTATTCCCCTCATAGAAATGGTATCGTAAAGCACCGAGTTCGGGTTTCAAGTACCTGAATTTGAGGGCGTTACAATTAACTCGTCTAACATCAATCCCCTCTTTGATTCTACATCATCGGCTACTATTTTCCTTAACAATTTAAGGATCACACTTCGAGTTCTACAACTCTATTTCCCTTATTAGTTTAACCAACTACACATCTCCTTTATGGTTTCATACCACCAATAACAATACACTTGAATATAATACACACATACATTCCTTTAATCTTTTCTTCTTGCCGTGTATCAATTTACTTAATAATTCTCTAACCACTTCAAAGGTATATCGGTTTCCTTCTCTCGTCAACAATGTACACACATATAAGTCTAAACCTAGCACACATTGAGTCTTTAATAGTATCCAATATAGTACACTGAGTGGTTTCCCATAAATAACCAACAAATTAGTTTTTTTCCCGTCTACACTATTTTCATAGTGAGTTAGATCGATTACTAATTCGTATATGCCTCCGCTCTCTGAAGGAATTATTTAGCCCAACTCCTATACATCCAACATTAAAGAGTACAGTTGCACTACCTTAGACTTGATACGTACTCATACAATTCATCTCTACAATTCATAATAATAATAAATATATTATAATGATATATATTTATCAAACACAACCTCGCTTATTACATAGCGCATACTACTCAATGAAACACAATACCATATACCTCGTAACACACAAATATTCTTGTTCGAACCCATCTCATGCTTTAAGAATTTTATTTACTCAATTCTTATTTTAATACTTTCTAAAAATTCGGGTTCTTACAACTTACTTAGTCAACTGGCAAGGCTGCCAGGCTAGGCGAGGCTAGGGAACATCTGAAGCTCTCCTCCTCACACTTGAAGAGGCCTTGCGAGAGATACTCAACTGATCTGAATCTATAATCTGAACAAAAGTCTCCAAATCACCTCAAAAAATGTGTGGTAAATTCTAAACCTGAAGCTCATTAAATATAAATCATTGCTTCATGCATACATACATTAATTTAACATACATCCACAGTAGAGTTAAAATTGCATGTTCATTAAATGCCTAGACTCGTGAAATCCGATAGTCTCCTTTGTAAAATGGACTATCCACATGCACATAGGCATGACTAGGTGGCCATTCAGTATCACACCAACCCAAAGTCATGAACATCTCATATACATGAAAAAACATCAAAATTAAATCCATCATGGCAGCCAAAATTTCTAGGTGTGCTTTATTTGAAAACCTTTGCTCATTTGTCCTCAAATAGGATGAATAAAATAGCAAAAAAGGGTGTCAAATGACTCTCTCAATAGTCAAATTTTTTTCACATAAATGCGTTCATCATGGTAAAATGTTAGCATTTACTAGGTTGTATAATTTTTATCAAGTCATATGAGCATGCATATTCACTACTATGTGTTTAGAAGCATTCTATATGATATCTAACGTTCTAACGACCAAAACTTGAAAAGAAAACATGTAAACGTTACCGGGATAGTGCAGAACATTTTTACGGTGACGGATTTTGCAAAAAGCAGCTCGAACTAAGTATATCTAAAGAACAAATTTCAGATTTTTTGTGTTGTTCAACTTGAAAATGACTTGTGAAAGAGATGGGAGGGAGTACATATACCCACAGGTGGTCACGGGTCTACATGCGGCTACCCAGGGTGGTCCCCACCCCCTTTGGCTCTGTAACAATCCAGATTTTTTTAATTATAATATTTAAATATTTATTGAATTATATAAATATTTAATGGATCTATCTATCGTGAATAAATGTTTGTTTGATTTGATTTGATTTGATTAATTAATTATTTAATAAATAATTAATGAGTTAAGGAAATTATGAGATAGTATTCTAATTTAACTTAATTAGAAAGTTTATAATGATTAAATGAATTATTATAATGTTTTATTTAATTTATTAAATAAAGTGTGACAAATAACTTTATTATAAGTGGTTATTAAAATAAATTAAAGTAATTTTAATTTAGTTTTGCCAAACAAGGCTTATGTATATTAAGTCTTTAAGCTTTAAATAATTTTGCCAAACAAAGCCCTATGGCTTTTGGATTTTAAAATTTGATTTATTAATAATATAAATTAAATTAAAAAAAATATAAATATAAATAATATATAATATATTTGGTAACTGATAGTTTAAAAGGGTCTTAGTATACGACAGTTACGTTTGGGTTTTAAACGTTTTGAAAGTTCGTGCGTTGCCTTTGTTTTATTTCACGTAAAACAGTTTTGGGTCTGATATTGGCTTAAGAGAAAAGAGAACAAAGAATATAAAGAAAAGAACTTGAGAGAATTTGAGAGAGAAAAGACTGGAATTCCCAAAGCAAATTCTTGAGGTTTTCAAAATAATTTCTGTGGTATCTAACAAGGATTAACCAAGCATCAAAAAGGTATGTGTCTATAATGTATGTACCTATATGTGTTTTACGTTATTATGTCTAAAGTATGTGTGTTCTTGAATTTTAGAGTATATATAGAGTTTATACAAAATTTCTAAAAGTAAATTGGTAATTGTGTTTTTTGGTAATTGTGGTTGTTATAAGATATATATATATATATATATATATATATATATATTATATATGTTTAATATATAGATAAGATTGTATGCTAAATTACATATACAAGAAAAGAGTTTTACAAAGTGAACATACATATAGGAGCGTGGGTTTATGAGTATAAAATTGATATAATATAATTTATCTCGTAATTGGTTGTTTATGAACTTACTGAACATTATGTATGTTTCTTGGGTAAGAAGTCAATGAGAACTTAGTTCAAAGGAATGAATGTTATGATTAATTGTGGTTTACAGTGTTAAACCTTGTCAAACATCGATAATGGTATTTTGGTTTTAAAACAGTGCGTACAATGATTTAAGTTTTCTAAAATTATTGTTTAGTGGTTTAAACTAGTATATGCATGTTGGGTAGTGTGTATATGTGTAATTTATATAAGTTAGCATGTTAATTTTAGCAGTGTTAAATAGACAGAAATTAGTTGTTTTGTTCTCTAATGATTGGGTTCTACAAGTTTCGGCACCCCAGCGCTGAAATTCACGCCCCAACACCAAATTTCGCACCCCAGCGCCACTTGCTAGCTTAGTCCTCGCGCCCCAGCGCCGGAATTATTGTCTGAGTCGGACAGTTTTGACCTCCTATAGTAAAACAGCCATAACGTTTTCATACGAACTTCGATTGAGGTGATTCAAGATGATCCGGAACGAGGACGAATAGACCTACAATTTTTGTTCTTTAAGTGTTTCAATTTGAGGTTTTTAACAGTAGTCAAAATGGTCATCTTTAGGACTGTTGTGTTTTCGGTGGCAATCGGATGGCGTCGGGCATGCACATATGCATGTATAGTGCTTCTGACGATAAAAGATGTTGTTCTAAGTTATAAAACATGAATGTTATTAAATATAAATGATGTATTAGATAAGTTATAGAAACATAGTAAGCATACACAGAGAGAGATGAAATCGGGCATGTAACAAATGAACGTCGAAAGACGTCGTACAAGTGTTAATGAACTTAAAAAGTGTTTCAATTCAATTGAAATGAATATTATAAGATATGAAATGGGTTTAATATAAAACCAATAAATAGTCCTAGGAAGACTTAAGCACTTGAATGAACTTGAGTTTGACTAAGAAGAAATATAGTGAGTTATAAGTCGAAAAGTTAACACAATCTAATTGAACATTGTGTATTGCTAATTAATAGGAAAGATTATGAGATGTGGAGTAGAGTTTATATTACAATTACTATGTGTTGTTATGTGACTAATAGTTGATGTGTATGATTATATAATTGTGTAGGGCACGTGAAGTGCAAATAACTGTAAGCTGTTAAACTATTATTGGTAAACAACGATCAAGGCAAGTTTTTCGGTTCCTATTTTCTACGTGGACTTGATGAACTATTTTAAATTGCATGATATGTTATACATGTTGAAATCGTGAAATGTTAAAGTCAATTTATGACTACATTATCTTGGTTAAATAAGGAGGATTGAGTAAGGAACTCAATCTTTATATTTGCTATTTGAATTAAAAGCATGTATGCCATGTTACTTTAATTATTATGATATGTATATTTAGCATATTATTATGTGTTATGTGATGCATAAAAACTGTTAGATTTTGCTCAGCTGTCGAGCTCACTCTTGCAAATAACCATTTTTGCAGGTCAAGGAATTAAGGTAAGGATATGTGCTAAGTGAGTTATAGAGATCTATATTCACGAAGGTTACTTATGTTTTGTGAGAAATGTATGTAAGATTTTGAATGTAACATGTTGTTGAATTGTAAATTGAGCTATCCGGTGTATATGGATATCTATTTATGATGTACAACTTGGTATAGTCATTTTGTTGTAACGATTCATGATATAAGTTTGAATCAAAAAGATGTAATGTAAAGATTGTGATTTAGGGCAATAAAGAAAGAAATGTATAAAAGTTTTAAATACTCCGCATTTTATTAAGTTTAACATTGAATAATGATGTAAAATCAGAAGTTAGATGTATTATTAACGACTGAAGTTGATAATTAAATTATATGAATTTTGGGGTCGTTACAGTTGGTATCAAAGTTGTAGGTTATAAACCTTAGGTAGGGGTACCTTAGGCTATAACCTTAAAGAAGGAAGGTGAAGATAATGAAAGAATAAGCTCAAATAGAGTTTGAACAATAAGAAGTAATTTAAGAAATTTATAAAGAAGGGATTAAAACTTGCGTGAACTGATTCAAAGAAGAATCTCGCAGAGTTACAAGGAATATGAATGTGGGGTTACCCAACTCCAATAATAAGGATGTAAGGTGATAATAAATAGACAATGTCTAAAAAAAGATAGTGATAAAGAAGTAAAGAATAGAGATTTATATTTAAGTATGGTGCATTTGTACTCTTTAGTAGTTTATGTATGGTATCTGGGCTAAACGATTCCTTCATAGAGCGGAGGTATATACGAACTAGTAACTCGGAACCTAGTTTGTTGGTTGATTGTGGGAAACTACTCAGCGTACCATATTGAAACTGTTAGAGACTCGATGTGTACCAAGTATAGAAATGGACACGTATGATGAGAGTTTAGAACTTGAATGAAATTTTGAGCGATGTAAATGAAGTTAGAAATTCTTAAAGGAAGAATTGTTATATAAACAAGAAGATTCAAAGAAGAATCTTGAAGAGATATAAAGATAAGAAATGAGAGTTTCCTAACTCCAATAGACAAGATAACGAATAATGTCGTAAATGATGAAAAAGGCAAAGAAAGAGGATCGTAAAACAAAACGATCACGAGTTAAGAAAATAATTTTAAGGGAGATGATTATAGAATAAGATCACGACGTGATCTATTTAAGTTATAAAAGAAAGATGGTCTGTAATGTTTGAATGATTATAGCTTGATGCTATGAAGATAATGTACTATGATATAGTACAAGATAAGCTCATGAGGAGTTATAGATAATGTGATATGAGGAATTCGTATCGAGCAAAGAGCAAGTTATAAGCAAGATAGAGTTAGGTGGGATTTCAATTGAGGACTCATGTGATGGCTGAGTTGTACAAATCTTTGTATGGGCGAGGGTTTTGTGCTTGCACTCAGTTTATCACATTGATAATCATTGGAGAATGTTTGTGTCGCTATTTGCTATATATATGCTGAGAAAAGGTGATTCTTTTCTCATGTGTATGTTTGATAGTTAGAAACTATTAGTATAGTTAGAGAATATTATAATATTAAGGTGAGTTCTTAAAACTCATACTTATGGTAAGTTTCGTGACTCATAATTATATGGTATGTTTTTGAACCCCTCGTGAATGGACGCCTATGGTCCGACTTAGGATAAGTTCTTAAACTCATATGATTGTGGCAAGTTCCTAACTCATTGATATGTGGTAAGTTTGATGAACTAGGGTATAATTAAGTGTGAATGGAGTATTGAGGATGATAGGAATAGATATACCTATTAAGCAATGGATCATTATATAGAAGTGGAGTTGATTCCAAATCTTGAAAGCATAGGTAGACTTAAAATTCTGACATCAAGCTAAATTAACTATGTGACTTTTTAAAATGATTTTTATTGAATTGACAAATGATGTTTGTACTTCTATTTTCTTGAAAAACATTGGATTACTTGATGGAATGTATGATGAGTTTTAAAAAACAATTTCAAAGATTTTTTGTTATTAAGTATAGTCTATGTTAATTATTTGATTTAGACAAAAATGATTTGAATATATCAAAATGTATTTTTTATATATCATTAATGTATTATGGAACTTTGATGCAAAGATGATAAAATGATGGAGTCATCAATGCAAGATTACTTTAGTGTTGGATGTGATCTAAGGATCATCATGACCCACTATGGTATGATTTAGTATGATAAAATCACCAAATGACCAGAATCCTCAACGAATTTGTAAATACGATGTGCAATATCATGACGTCATAAAAAGATTTTTGAGATTTCTTTAAGATATGAGAATACATATGTATGTAGATATATGTATATTTTGGTTGATGTCCGAATTATTGTAGAGGTCTATGCTATTTGATTCAGCTAGACGAATATTGAAAAATGTTCATGCAATTCAAGAGTTTCTTGAGAAGTAATACCAAACCAAATTGTTTTGGTGAGGATTCAAATATTGAAAAGCTGAGGTGAACAACCCTATAAGGGGACATGTTTTCGGGGACAATGGTTCCGAGCGTAACGCATATATTCGTTACAAAACACTACGTTGCGGCCCAACGTAGTGGTACAATAGGCTGGCCACCTAGTGTACGAGTGGAGGCTGTTTTCAGTCTTTGTGATTGATAAACATTCTGCCAAAGAGGGTTTAAAGTGTGAAGAACCGGGGGTGAAGCACTATTAAACCTAGAGAAGAGTTCACGATCTTATGAACCCTCAGCATGATTTAGAATCTTTTAAATTCCTGAGTTATTCATACTACTTCCTAGTTATTGAACAATTGTGGAACATTATTGTTATTCTGCAAGATGGAAGTGAAAAAAGAAAGTATTCCTTAGAAAGAAGTGAGTCGTAGAATACGACACTCAATGATGAGTATGTTGAATAAGTGAGAAAAGAGATTTTGAAGTGAGAAGGATATGAGTTATCAAAGAATAATGTGAAACTTTTAATAGAAAAGTTTAATAATTGTAGAAAGATCTTTGTGGAAAGAAGTGATTATAAAACCCAAGGAATGAATATAGTATTAACGTAAAATCTACTTTGATAGATGGAATGAATAAAGATTAATAGATAAAATTTCGAGGACGAAATTCTTAGAAGAAAGGGTGAATGTAATATATCGAGTGTTTGTGATAGCGATCCTTAAAAAATGAAATGAATGGGTTAAGAATATAATACTCAGAATATAATTGAGTTCAAGTGAAAGTTATGAAATGAATCCTAGAATTTGTTAAGGTAATGAATGTAGTAGGAAATATAAAATCTATATTTAGATAAAATGATGAAAGATTACTCTGAGTTATTTGTTTAATTTGTCTCTTCGATTCTGGGGGCAGAATCTTTGTAAGTAGGAAAGATTGTAACCAATGAGTGGTTTGAGTTATGATTCTGAGGACAGAATCCTTGTAAGGAGGGAATGATGTAACAATCCAGATTTTTTTAATTATAATATTTAAATATTTATTGAATTATATAAATATTTAATGGATGTATTTATCGTGAATAAATGTTTGTTTGATTTGATTTGATTTGATTTGATTAATTAATTATTTAATAAATAATTAATGAGTTAAGAAATTATGAGATAGTATTCTAATTTAACTTAATTAGAAAGTTTATAATGATTAAATGAATTATTATAATGTTTTATTTAATTTATTAAATAAAGTGTGACAAATAACTTTATTATAAGTGGTTATTAAAATAAATTAAAGTAGTTTTAATTTAGTTTTGCCAAACAAGGCTTATGTATATTAAGTCTTTAAGCTTTAAATAATTTTTCCAAACAAAGCCCTATGGCTTTTGTATTTTAAAATTTGATTTATTAATAATATAAATAAATTAAACAAAATATAAATAATATCTAATATATTTAGTAACTGATAGTTTAAAAGGGTCATTAGTATATGTTAGTTACATTTGGGTTTTAAACATTTTTAAAGTGTGTGCGTTGCCTTTATTTTATTTCACATAAAACAGTTTTGGGTCTGATATTGACTTAAGAGAAAAGAGAACAAAGAATATAGAGAAAAGAACTTGAGAGAATTTGAGAGAGAAAAGGCTGGAATTCCCAAAGCAAATTCTTGAGGTTTTCAAAATAATTTCTGTGGTATCTAACAAGGATTAACCAAGCATAAAAAAGGTATGTGTCTATAATATATGTACCTATATGTGTTTTACATTATTATATCTAAAGTATGTGTGTTCTTGAAATTCAGAGTATATATAGAGTTTATACAAAATTCTCAGTAAACCATGTGTATTGGTAATTATGGTTGTTATACTAGCATATATATATATATATATATATATATATATATTATGATTGTATGTTTAATATATAGATAAGATTGTATGCTAAATTATGTATACAAGAAAAGAGTTTTTACAATGAACATACATGTAGGAACGTGGGTTGTAGAGTATCAAAATTGATATAATATAATTGTCTGCAATTGGTCGTTTATGAACTTACTGAACATTATGTATGTTAGTTGGGTAAGAAGTCAATGAGAACTTAGTTCAAAGGAATGAATGTGATGATTAATTGTGGTTTACAGTGTTAAACCTTGTCGAACATTGATAATGGAGTTTTGGTTTTAAAACAGTGCGTACAATGATTTAAGTTTTCTAAAAATATTGTTTAGTGGTTTAAACTAGTATATGCATGTTGGGTAATGTGTATATGTGTAATTAATATAAGTTACCATGTTAATTTAGATGTTAGCAGTGTTAAATAGACAGAAATTAGTTATTTTGTTCTCCGATGGTTGGGTTACGCAAGTTTGGCGTGCCCAGATATTCAGCCTTCAGAGTTTAGGTGCAGTACCAAATTTCATGCCCCCGTGCCATTGGCTAGCTTAGTCCTCGTGCCCCAGCACCAGAATTGTAGTCTGAGTCGTACATTTTTGACCTCCTATAGTAAAACGACCATAACGTTTTCATACGAACTCTGATTGAGGTGATTCAAGATGATCCGGAACGAGGACGAATAGACCTACAATTTTCGTTCTTTAAGTTATTCAATTTGAGGTATTTAACAGTAGTCAAAATGGTCATATTTAGGACTGTTGTGTTTTCAGGGGCAATCGGAGGGCGTCGGGCATGCACATATGCATGTGTAGTGCTTCTGACGATAAAAGATGTTATTATAAGTTATAAAACATGAATGTTAGTAAATACAAATGATGTATTAGATAAGTTATAGAAGCATAGTAAGCATACACAAGAGAGGCAAATCGAGTGTGTGACGAATGAACGTCGAAACGTCGTGCCAAGTGTTAATGAACTTAAAAAGTGTTTCAATTCAATTGAAATGAATATTATAGGATATGAAATGGGTTTAATATAAAACCAATAAGTAGTCCGAGCAAGTCTTAAGCACTTGGATGAACTTCAAGTTTGACTAAGAAGAAATATAGTGAGTCATAAGTCGAAAAGTTAACACAATCTAATTGAACATTGTGTGCTAATTAATAGTAAAGATTATGAGATGTGGAGTAGAGTTTACATTACAATTACTATGTGTTGTTATGTGACTAATAGTTGATGTGTATGATTATATAATTGTGTAGGGCACGTGAAGTACAGATAACTGTAAGTTGTTAAACTGGTATTGGTAAACAACGATCAAGGCAAGTCTTTTGGTTCCTATTTTCTACGTGGACTTGATGAATTGTTTTAAATTGCATGATATGTTATACATATTGAAATCGTGAAATGTTAAAGTCAATTTATGACTGCATTATCTTGGTTAAATAAGGAGGATTGAGTAAGGAACTCAATCTTTATATTTGCTATGTGAATTAAAAGCATGTATGTCATGTTACTTTAATTATTATGATATGTATGTTTAGCATATTATTATGTGTTATGTGATGCATGAAAACTGTTAGATTTTTCTCGGCTATCGAGCTCACTCTTGCAAATAACCATTTTTGCAGGTCAAGAAATTAAGGTAAGGATATGTGCTAAGTGAGTTATAGAGATCTATATTCACGAAGGTTACTTATGTTTTGTGAGAAATGTATATAAGATTTTGAATGTAACATGTTGAATTGTAAATTGAGCTATCCGGTGTATATGGATATCTATTTATGATGTAAAACTTGTATACTCATCTTGTTGTAATGATTCATGATATAAGTTTGAATCGAAGAGATGTAATGTAAAGGTTGTTATTTAGGGCAATAAAGAATGAAATGTATAAAAGTTTTAAATATTCCGCATTTCATTAAGTTTAACATTGAATAATTATGTAAAATCAGAAGTTAGTTGTATTATTAACCATCAAAATCGATAATTAAATTGTATGAATTTTGGGGTTATTACAGGCTCGATCAAATTTGAGTTACAAATGGAGATCCCAGAAGCTGGAAAGTCAAATCAGGGAAAAAGGTGCTAAGTGATTAAGCGGAAAGGGCCTGAAATCCTAAATTTAGAGACAAAATTTTGGGCCTACACGTAAGTCATTGGTATTCCCCCGAAGGTGGGGTTCAAAGAACCGATGATAGATGATATTGAAAATGGCCTTTATCAAAGCATCGGGAAGGTCTGATGCCATGAACCGTGGGTCTTGTTTGCAATCAAAACATCCAAACTTGTTTAGGGGAGTAATTTGTCACACAGATATCCACAGTAGAGATATCAGATATCCCTGACACTACAAACCGTTGGTGTAACACCCCAATCCCATATCGAAAGATAGGGGGAAAATTTGTCTGCATTTAAGGAAATAAGTTACTACCAATAGTACCTTCAAGTCATGACCTTTTGGGAGCCTGTGGTGGGCTAAGATGACCCAAGAAGTTACTATTGGGCCTGTAGTTTGAGGCCTTATTTTGATGGATTTGATTCAATTCGGACTTGGGATTTGACCCGAGATTTATTTCGGACTCGGGATTTGACCCAGGTTGTTTCATATGGTATCAAAGCCGACTCTCGAAAGCTTGGGTCGGGTCATCCGATCGGGTTGCCGAAGGTGGGGACACGAAGGCTGGTGGTATTATCCCATAATGGAGAGATGGAGGTCCGGAGGTGGGGACACGAAGCCAATCGGTATTATCCCACAATGGCTAGAGAGGCAAAGATCTTTGGACTGTGTGTGTGATCGGATTCTGACGGGGACGTCAGAAATTTAAGTGGGGGAGTTTATAACACCTCAGTCCCACATCGAAAGATAGGAGAAAAATTTGTCTGCATATAAGGAAATAAGTTACTACCAATAGTACCTTCAAGTCATAACCTTTTGGGAGCCTGTGGTGGGCTAAGATGACCCAAGAAGATACTATTGGGCTCATCAGTTGAGGCCTTATTTTGATGGATTTGATTCGATTCGGACTTGGGATTTGACCTAAGATTTATTCCGGACTCGGGATTTGACCCAGGTTATTTCAGTTGGCGACAACTCCAGCGTAGAATCAGGAATGTTCCGGTGATGTAAGCCATTGAAAGTTACTTCAATGAAGATTATAGTATCTTATATTTAAAACCATTGGCGACAACTCCAGCGTAGCATTAGGAATGTTCTAGTGATGTAAGTTGTTAAAAGCTACTTCAACGAAGATCAGAGTATCTGATATTGCAAATCGTTGGCGACAACTCCAGCGTAGCATCATGAAATATCTGATGATATAAACCGTGGAAGACCATCTTCATCGTGGAGGACCGATGATGGAATCTGTTATACAGATCCCCAACCAAGACACCACAAAGGCTCAGTGATTTCCAGACCGTTGTAAACTATTGTTTAAGTAGGCACCGAGGAAAGTCGGTGATGGTCAACCTTCACAAACACTACCAGTCGAGTAAGGATTGTGAGGATGCTGTGAGAGAAAGCAGTCAAGATCCTATTTCCAGCAAAGTTATCAGCATCAACCTAATATAAAGTCAAGAGCGATGGTGATAATGGCAGCGTAATGGCAAGAAACATTCAATGATTGCAACCAGGCCAAGTTATCATCAGGATAAAACATCAATAATTCCCCGAGAGTTACTCGTAAAAAAGAGGAACATCTTCGGTAAAAAGCACATCCAAAAGATCAAGAACGTTGGTGACAACCCTAATGTCAAAATCCAATGGTCAGTCTTAATTAGCACTGATGGACATTTCAAACCGCTGGTGACAACCCCAGCGTAGCATCGGGAAAGATCTGGTGATGAAAGCTTTGTAAACCACCGTTCGAGTAGACATCAGAGCAGTTCAATGGAGACCATCATTGACAATTCCATCCCCAACAGAAGCGACGAGAGCAGGCACTTATATAATACCATTTGGAATAATTCTAACAAAAACATCCAACATAACATCATATCATGCTGCATTGCATGACATCATTTAATCTTGTCATATTTCAAGTGTCTAGTAATCTTTATGATGTCCATGCCATGACATTGCATAAACATGATAAAGAGGGGCAGCTGTAGACACTCAAAAATTTGCATTCATGTTACTAACCATGCATGAGGGCAGAATCGTCTTTTCTTTCAAAGATAACCTTGGAAGTTAAAATCATCAAATCTAGCCCCGGGAGATAAAATCCAAGTCCCAGAGATAACCCCGAGAGATCAAATCCAACCCCGGGAGATAAAATCCAAGTCCCGGCAACAACCCTGGGAGATCAAATCTAAGTCCTGGAGATAACCTTGGGAGAAAAAATCCAAGTCCCAGAGACAACCCCGGGACATCAACTCCAACCCCGGAGACAACCCCGAGGGATTAAGTTCAAAGTTCGAAGTCATCCCCGGGAAAATAAAACCAACCTCAGAGATAACCCAGAGGACTATCGGAATCAACAGTAGTTAAATCTCAGAAATAACCTTGAGAAAAGACAATTACAACTGCATCAAAGCCGGAATCAACCCGGGAGGGGAAAAATAGTCATTTGGAAAATTAAACATCAAATCATCTCAAACCACTACAAAAGAAGTCCTGCAGAACCATAACTTCAATCCCAAGTGAAAACAGCACAAGACAACTTAACAAATAAACTGCGAAGACTTGGAGATCTAGTCATGGACCCATCTTTCCAGATTTAGAAAATGTCTAATCCCATGTCATTCTGTAGCTCTCGTCAATGGCTTTCTGAAAAGGTATAGCACGCCTCCATCGGATGCCCAGATTGAAAGTTATGAAGGTTCGAGTGCCCGTACTTTGAGACAATGGTACCCACGAGGCCGCAGGTAGACCCGCGGCTGCCGCGGGCTGAGGCCAACTTGGTTTATAAATACACCCCCCACCAGCTCATTTGAAAAAAAAGGAAGAAAAAGAGATAAAACTTTGTCCATTTCAACCCTTAACCTCTTCTAGAGTGCTCCAAACTTTGATATTGTTCTTTAAACACTTGTAAGCATATATTCTACAACAGATCAAAATTTAACATATGAAAACTGAGTTTTCAAGCTCCAAAAGCGGTCTGAAATCTTCTTGGCAGCCCACGGTAAGATTTTTTAGATTTTGAAGCTTTCTATTGCTTTGATATATATATATATATATATATATATATATATATATATATATATATATATCTTGCTTTAACTACTTTTGCAATGTAAATCCTTAATATTCCAGTCTATGGACTAGATTTATCTAAATCTAGCCATATTTAACTTTAACTGATTCGAAAGTTGCTAAACTGGAACCGTTGAGCTAGAATGGCTAAGATTTATTTAAATCTAATTTTCTTTCTAGTTTTGTAAATATTAATCAATCATGTGAGCCTAGGAGTCATGAGGTTTAAGATTCAGCTAACGGATCTAGATCTGGTTCCCACGATGGACACTTTTCAGCTGTGCATCCAGCTTTTAAATTATTTATGGTGTCTGGACATCCTCGGACGGTTTTCATGCTCACAAGGATCCTGACACTGCTATGTATCTTATTTTCTCGAATATGCTTCGCATCTCAAAAATAAAATAAAATCAAGCTAAATACGGAATAAAATGAAAGTATCAAAGGCCTCCATTACTATTGAGCGTAAGGGTTTGAAAACTTGTTTTCAAAACATCATTACTATATCTTGCTTAAAATTGAACTTTTATACAAATCAAACCCTTTGTATATATGTAGCGCCCCCAAATTCAGGTATCTTCCAACCCGACAGATGGTGCTATACTGTACAACATTCATACATTCATTCAATTAAAAAGTCTCAAAGAACGAACATCACTTCTATAAATTTAAAGTAATATTTACATTTCCCAGGTTCTATACCCATTACAAAGGTTCTTTGTCATAATATCAGTTACATTACAACAATAGACCTATACTATTACAAGACAGCTTAGTAATCTGCCTTAGCTTTCCCTTATCCTTTTTCGATCCTTCGGGACGTTCAGTCTTAGCTGCATACATATGGTTCAAGTAAGAGTGAGCATAACTAGCTCAGCAAGTATAACAATTTAATAACAACATGCTTGAAACATATAAATCGTATATCTTCAATAACTGAACAATAGTTATGAAGTACTATTGATAATTCAAAATAGAACTTCATCTTTTCTTTCAAAATATTTTACAATAATAAAAATATTTAGTAAAACATTCACTCTGGTAAAAGACCTCGAGTATTCATTCTTTATTAGAAAAGGACAACCCGAAATCAAGTCTGTAAGCCTGATATTACTTATGAGCACTTCTAGGTGATCAGCCTATTGTACTCTATGTTGATCAACACTACATCCATTAAACGTGGCATTTGGCAACCTCACGTGCCTGTCATTTTACCGACAAAACATTTGTTTAACATTTCAGTCTTCTTTTGAAAACCATATCAAGTAGTTGACAAAAGATAGCAACATTTGATAATATATGAATAGATTATCAATACATCAAGTCTAGCCAAAGGAATTGGCTTTAACTTCAACATACCTCAATTCATGCGAAAGAATACATGAATCTCAAAAACTTGTTCAGATTGAACTGAGACAAGAGTTAGAATACTTGCCTTTAGCGTCTGCTATGGTATTTTAACTTTATGTTCAAGTCGTTCAAGTCTCTACAATACATGACCACATAATGCCTTACATTAGGTCACATATAATCAAGTATGTATATGACTATATCATACCCTTCGTTTCAATCTAATTGTGTATTAGATTAAGTTACTATTCGTTTCGGTTTATCATTACCCTTGCATTTATATTCGACTAGGTTATCTCAACCTTTACATTACATTCCTTAAGGTTTAACAAAGTTTAAACAATGTTACATTACCTTCCTTAAGTTATTTTTACTTTTAATCAATTAGCTTTCTTTTCTTTGTACTTAGAAACCTTCATTACTATCCTTGTTTCGAGGGCATAGTCATTGCAGCAAATTTTTATACTACATCTCGCGTTACGGCGCGAGCTTATTGTATCTCTGTCCCGGACTTGGCGTTGCGGCGCGAGTCCTTACTTAATGGGCTTTGCGGTGCAGGCACACTCCAGGAGGATTTTGGTATTTGACACGAAATGCTATGGCCACATAATGTACTATAGTTCGCGCTACGGTGAACTCTTATAGTAGGCTCAAACACTGTTCCGCGATGCGGCGCGAGTCATTTTGCCTAGGGTTGGCGCCCCGGCGCCAACTCTGTGCACCAGAAAACAATTTCAGTTTTGAATTTTTGTGAACTTCCCGGACGCATAACTTCTTCGTTATAAGTCTGAATTAGCTTGTTCAAAATCCTACAGTTCACAAATTACGTAATCTACGTGATCATTCAAGAATTTTATCTATTTGACTTAGTTTGCTAAAAATTCACCTATTGGTTCATTTTTAACGAAAACGATAAACATTCGTGAACGTTCAACGCTCGTTTCTTCGTTCTAAGTCGGAATCCGGTCATTTTTGAGTTCGCAACTCTTAAATGCAAAATATGACTTGTCTTTATTGGAAAACCATGGTTCCGTGATCAAACACAAAATTTGACTTCCATTCCGAGAATTTTACGAATTCGACGTTTATCGTCCAATCGTGCAAATTAAAAGCAATTCTTCATTCTTATGATTTGTTCAACATTACAAATGAACCTCATTCATCATGTGAACATCTTAACATACTTAATACAACAACTTATGATCATTGTTGGATTTTGGACTTATTCTTCAAGGGCTTATAACTTGTCAAATTATATACTACTTAAGATTTGATTATTCATGACTTATGACAATTAGAGTGTCTTAATCATCATACTTTACATGTTCTTCACATATAACTTTACTTAGGTATATATGATACATATAATCATATAAGTTCTTAATTCACTTCTTTTAATAAACTCATTACAAGTTCATATTTTCATACTTAACATTCAAGGTTAACTATAATAAGTTGATAACTTTTATAAGTTCAAATGACTTATTGCCAACTTATGTGGCTTAAGTTCATGACTTACTCATACTTCTTGTTTCTTACCATCCATGTTCCTTAATTCCAACTTTTCTTATCAACCTATCATGATAGCGATAAAAGATAATTGGAGAAGAGGTCTTACCTTGAAGTCTTTGATAAGTAGCTTCTTCTTTTTCTTCTTGGCTTATAGAAGTTAACTTATGATAGCTTATTCTCTCTAACACTTAAGCACTTTGTAATTGTTTAATTGCTTGAACAATTGTTAAATGGCTAGCAAGGCTCTTCTATTTATAGACTTTCCAAGGTTAGGGTAGTTTAGTCTTTAAATCATCCCACCTCCTTTAGCCACCTCCTTACTATTCATTAATTACTAGCTCTAATCTTATCCTTTGCTTGACCACTACTCATTTAACTTGGTCACCACTTATCTTGATCACCACTTATCTTGATCACCACTTATCTTGGTCATCACACATTAACCATATCAATATGGTTTTACCCTATGGGTCTATTAACTCATGTATTCTAGCTTGGGCTTGGATTAATAAATCCTTGGGCTTTACATTAACAAACACTAGCTTGCTTATTAATTCAATAGTTGGGCCTTAACCTTAATTGACTTGGGCTTTGTACAAAAATCCTAGCCAATCTTTACAAGTCCATTAATATTTTATAATACATACACATACAGTTGATGCATTATTTTCATATTCTAATTCATATAGAAATTATAAACGGTATTTCATCCTTCCTACAAACTCGTATAATACCTAGTATTATACTCGTTTTCATTACTTCGTACAATACCAAGTATCATACAATTATTACTTATTCCTTACCACTTCGCTTTACTTAAAGTTTATAAATTAAGTCCTGTTTAATTATTACATTTTCCATAACTAGATTTTTATTACATAATCCATCTTACCTTGTTATTCCATCATTACGTATTTCTTGAAACTCAAAATATATATCCGAACAAATAGCGATGAATAGTGTTTTTCGGAAAATTTCGGAAAACTTTTATTTTCGTCTTGGAAATTCAAACATTTTAATTCATCCACGTAGCTCAAATACTACGACATTCTAACATCAATAGGTTATACAATGACAACCATCTTGATAACACATGGAATACGATTTTATTATTATTTAATTTAATAAAATTATTTTACAATAAGATCTGAATTCCTCGGTCGTTACATTCTTCCCCCTTATAAAGATTTTGTCCCGTAATCTCATCTTACTTTAATCAAATAAATGAGGAAATTTTTCTTCATCTTTTCTTTCTAGTTCCCACGTTGCTTTCTTGAAGATCGTGGTTCTTCCATAATACCTTTTCTTGATGGTATTACCTTGTTCCTCTAACTTGTTCCTTTATATCAATGATCCGCATCGGCGACTCTTCATATGATAAGTCTTTCTCGATATGAATCGGCTCATACTCGATTACATGCTTATAGTCCGGCTTATATGGACGTAATACAGATACGTGAAACACGCTATGTATTCGTTCTAGGTCTGGAGGTAATACTATCATATACGTTACCTCTCCCACTCGTTTGAACACCTCAAAAGGTCCTATAAACCTTGGACTTAACTTTCCTTTCTTTCCAAAGCGTATCTTTCCTTTCCAGGGAGATATCTTTAGAAACACATATGAGCCCACCTCAAACTCTCGACTTAGTCTATGTGAGAGTCAAGATACTTCTTTCCATTCATCTCTCCCGAGACATGTGACAGAGACGCATCCGAATTAACTTTACCACATCCGTTGTCTGCTTGCACCATTTCGGTCCTAGCATCCCGGCGTTCTCCCACCTCATCCCAACATAAAGGTGTTTCGCACTTTCTCCCATCTGAGCTTCAGATGCGGCGGCATGCTTATGCTTGCATGATAACTGTTGTTATATGCAAACTCTACTAGTGGTAGGTGATCATCCCAACTACCCTTGAAATCCATGACGCAAGACCTCAACATGTCTTCTAACGTCTCGAATTGTCCTTTCGCTCGCCCATCGGTTTATGGATGATAAGTAGTGCTTAACCTCGCCATTGTGTTCCCAACTGCTCTTGCAAACTCCTCCAAAAGTTCGATGTGAATCGTGGATCACGATCTGACACAATCGATATTGGTACTCCATGTCTGGAAATGATTTCCTTAACATAAAGTTTAGCTAACTGGTCTAAGTTATACTTGACCCTAATTGGCAAAAAGTGAGCCAACTTCGTCAACCGGTCCACTATTACCCAAATCGAATCGTACCCTTTTTTGCGCCATTGGAAGTCCCACCATGAAGTTTATCGTGATATGCTCCCACTTCCATTCTGGAATCTACAATGACTGTAATAAACCACTGGGTCATTGATGTTCGGCCTTAACTTTTTGACAAGTTAAGCACCTACTCATATACTCTGCTATTTCTTTCTTCATGTTTGGCCACCAAAACTCGTCGAAGGTCTTGATACATCTTAGTGCTACCGGGATGTATCGAAAGTACCTCGAACTATGATCTTCTTATAACACTTGCTCCTTTAATTACATCTCATTCATTCGAATCCAAATTCTTCCCTCAAATCTTAATAATCCTTCATTATCAAGACTATACTTAACATCTTCCTTCTCGGATACTTAGTTTCTTCATTTGGTTATACTAAATGCATCTTGAGTTGTACCTCCTTGACTCTTTCTACGATGGTAGATTGCATCTACGTAAAGAAAGAGTAACTCGCCCAATCACTTTCGGTATCTTCACTTCTATTTCCATCCTAGCCATCTTTGTTATTAACTCATTTTGAGCCGTTAACATCGACAACTTTTCCTGACCCTTCCTACTTAAGGCTTCGGCAACTACATTGGCCTTTCCAGGGTGATACAGAATTTCACAATCATAATCCTTTTTCAACTCCAGCCATCTTCTATGTCTCATATTCAACTCCTTCTGAGTGAAAATATACTTTAGACTTTTATGGTCCATGTATATCTCACATTTTTCCCCATAAAGATAATGTCTCCATATCTTTAGGGCAAACACTACCGCCACCAGTTCCAGATCATGAGTAGGATAAACTTTCTCATAATCCTTCAACTGCCGAGATGCATACACAATGACTTTGCCATGCTGTATAAGCACACAACCAAGTCCTCTATGCGAAGCATCACTATATACTACAAAATTTCCCGTGCCATCTGGCAATAACAAAACAGGAGCTTCACTTAATCTCTTCTTCAGTTCTTGAAAACTGTCTTCACATTTATCCGTCCATACGTATTTCACCGTCTTCCTTGTTAAATTAGTCAACGAGGTAGCTATCTTCAAAAAATATTGGATAAATCTTCGATAGTACCCTGCTAACCCTAGGAAACTCCGCATCTCAGTCGGCGTTTTCAGTTGTTCCCAATTCATTACTACTTCCACCTTCGCTGGATCCACTAAAATCCCCTCTTGGTCAATGACATGACCTAAAAACTGCACCTTTTCCAGCCAAAATTCACATTTGGTGAATTTCGCATATAACTTCTCTTTCCTTAGTGTCTCCAACACTAATCTTAAGTGTTCGGCATGATCTTCTGGCGTCTTAGAATAGACTAGAATATTATCGATAAACACCATGACGAACTTGTCCAAATATAATTTGAACACTCTGTTCATCATATCCATAAATCAAAGCAAGTGCATTTGTCAACCCAAATGACATCACCGTAAACTCAGAATGACCATAACGAGTCTGAATGCGATCTTTAGTACGTCCTCCTTCCTAACCTTCAACCGATGATACCCGTCAGTAAATCTATTTTAGAAAATACTTTGCCCCTTTCAATTGATCAAAGAGATCATCGATCTGGGCAATGGGTATTTATTCTTTATCGTTAACTTGTTCAACTCCCGATAGTCGATACAAAGCCTTAACGATCCGTCTTTCTTCTTGACAAACAACACCGGTGCTCCCCACGGTGAAACACTTGGTTGAATGTACTTCTTGTCCAATAGTTCCTGTAGCTGAACCATTAGTTCTTTCATTTCCACAGGCGCCATATGGTACGGTGCCCTTAAGACTGGTGTCGCTCCTAGCACAGTGTCTATCACAAATTCAATCTCCCTATCCGACGGTAAACCCGGTAACTCACTTGGAAATACATCCATGAATTCGTTTGCTATAGGTATTTGTTCCATGGTTGATTCCACTCTCTGGGTATCAACAACATGGCATAGGTAACCTACACAACCCTTCCTTAAAAGTTTTCTAGTTTGTGTCATCGTAAGGCAACACGGACGTCCCGGCAATTTACTACCGTAAAATAATACAGGAGGTTGCTTCAACGTCCTGATGCTCACACATTTCTTTTGGCAATCTATAATTGCTTCATGGTTAATCAACCAATCCATTCCGAGAATTACGTCGAATTCTCCTAACTTTATCGGTATCAAATCTACCGATAGTTTATGACCACGTACATCTACGCAACAACTCCTATGAATATCTTCAACAGGAATTATCTCTTCGTTTGTTACCTTAATGTTCAAAGGTATAGGCAATTTTTCAAGAAATAATTCTAGTCGTCTAGCAAAATTACATGCTATAAACGAACAAATAGCACCCGAATCAAATAGCACGTATGCATTTATATTGTTGATCGGAATAATACCTGCAACTACATCCCATGATGCCACCGCATCTTGGACCGTCATATTAAAATTTCGGGCCATTGATTTCCCCAGCTGAGCTGGACCACTAATAGCTAACTTCTCACTATTAGTTCCCTTATTTCTTTCTATCCCCTTCTTCGGGCAGTTCTTTGCTATGTGGTCAGTTGATCCACATACAAAGCATCCGTGATTTTTCTTCGGATTGGGACAGTTAGGCGAAATATGCCCTTCCTGTCCATAATTATAACATATCTCCTTTCCTTTGAGACAGACTCCTAAGTGAGTCTTCCCGCAGGTTTTACAGGCCTCCATCTTCCTCTTAGAGTCCCCTTGATTTACCCCGGTATTCCTGAGTTAAAGCCCTTCCTTCTCTTCGACGTCGCCACTTCCACTGGCTCCCTCGGTCTTGGTTCCTCCATCACCCTTGCCCTTGTTTTTCTTATCCTTGTGGTACTGGCTGAGAGCCTCATTCCCACCTTCGACAATTATTGCCTTTTCTAGTATGGTTCTAAAGGACTTTGGAACACAGAGATTCGGCTATAGAGCCAGGGTTTCAAGCCCTGCTCAAATCTTCTAGCCTTTCTCACTTCAGTGTCCACTTGATGTGGAGCGAATAGTGCTAGTTCATTAAACTTGGCAACATACTGGGGAACTGTCATATCCCCTTGTCTTAATTCAAGAAACCTTATCTCCATCCTCCCTTGCATACTCGTAGGAAAATAGTTCTCGAAGAAAATCTCCTTGAACCTCTCCCACGTTAGGTTTCCTATATCGGCCCTAGCCTGGTTTGCCTCCCACCAAAAGTTGTCATCTCCTTTTATCAAGTAGGTTGCAAAGGCAACCTTTTGACCCTCCTCAACATTTGCTATTACAAATGCTTTCTCAATTTCTTTTACCCAAGTCTGGGCTTCTATAGGGTCCATAGTTCCCTTGAACTCCGACGGACCTACACTTTTAAAGTCCTTAAAAGTAGTAGCTCAGATTACTCAGAATTACGGGTACATTAGCCCTGGATTCTATTAAATCGACATTTAAAAGATTAACAAACTCCCTGCATTGGATTAATCTGGACCACCCTGGGTTGGTTAACATTAGCGCCCTAATTTCATTTGTCTCCTTCTTTCATGCATTTTTTTCGTTAAGAAAACAACACATCATTATTACTTTATTCTCGTTGGTTTGTTATTATTTGTAATAAAACAATAACTCATACTCATTACTCAACATATTCCATAAAAAGACTTATATTTATTTATAACTTGTAGTTTAACACTACATTGTTTACATTACTCAGCCTTAGCTGATTACATTACCATCCCGCAATTACTTTCCAAAAATTGGGATTTACAAAAGACTACCCTTTTTTATACAAAAGATGGTTTTATGTCACTACTAGATACATAATATTTACATATCTATTCTACTCTAGCTACTGCTAGACTACATCTGTCGTAGGGCATTCTCGAAATCCTTGTTGGCCTCTACTGATAGTGTGTCGGGTTTGCCCTGCTTCTATCTGATATCCAGCTACCTGCTGTTGGAAATCTATGTGAGAACTCCTATGTATATAGGACATCCTCTCCAACTTTTGCTTTTTAGTCTTTAGCTCCTGCTTGAGCTCAAAGACTTCACATTTCAGCTCTCAGACCTTGTCCTTAGCTAGAACTCTATCATCATGCTCCTCTTCCCACATTCCCTCCATGCTAGCTTTGTCCTCACGGACAGCTTGGAGTTCCTCCTTCAACTCCTTAACCTCTTGGTAGTAATGGACATTCCTATCCAATACCGACATAAACAAGGCCTTCATCGATTCCCCTATAGACATTTCCTCAGTAGGTGGAACCTGGTCCTCTGTAGGTGGAACCTGGTCAAAGGACATCACGTCCACCTCCTCTTCTAGCATGCCATCAAATATAGACATGTAGTCGAAATCGTCTGAGTCTCCCGACTCGATTGTCACCAACTCTGGCTCTACCGCTACGGGATTTGGTAGTATCTCTACCCGATTAACTGAATCCTCGCTCATTACATGTATATCCCTATACATATCATTTTCTCCTGACATCTACAATAAAACAATATAGTTTGATTAGTACATGTCAGTAAAATAAATAGAAATACATAACATAAGATAATGCATTTTTTATAGGGTTACTTTC
Source organism: Panax ginseng (assembly GCA_020205605.1). Classification (NCBI taxonomy): domain Eukaryota; kingdom Viridiplantae; phylum Streptophyta; class Magnoliopsida; order Apiales; family Araliaceae; genus Panax; species Panax ginseng. Next base: position 58,908,430 of record CM035138.1, on the reverse strand, counting down.
CATCTTTTACTTCTTTATTCTTTCGTAAGGTTATGACTTAAGGTTCTACTTTCCCCCTTAAGTTTTATAACCTAGGCTTTGATACCAACTTGTAGCACCCCCAAATCCGGGTATCTTCCAACCCGACAGATGGTGCTATACTGTACAACATTCATACATTCATTCAATTGAAAAGTCTCAAAGAACGAACATCACTTCTATATATTTAAAGTAATATTTACATTTCCCAGGTTCTATACCCATTACAAAGGTTCTTTGTCATAATATCAGTTACATTACAACAATAGACCTATACTATTACAAGACAACTTAGTAATCTGCCTTAGCTTTTCCCTTATCCTTTTTCGATCCTTGGAGACGTTAGGTCTTTAATGCATTCATATGGTTCAAGCAAGAGTGAGCATAACTAGCTCAGCAAGTATAACAATTTAATAGCAACATGCTTGAAACATATAAATCGTATATCTTCAATAACTGAACAATAGTTATGAAGTACTATTGATAATTCAAAATAGCACTTCATCTTTTCTTTCAAAATGTTTACAATAATAACAATATTTAGTAAAACATTCATTCTGGTCAAAGACCTCGAGTATTCATTCTTTATTAGAAAAGGACAACCCAAAAACAAGTTCGTAAGCCCGATATCACTTACGAGCACTTCTAGGTGATCAGCCTATTGTACTCTATGTTGATTAACACTACATCCATTAAACGTATGCACGTTTAAGCATTTGGCAACCTCACGTGCCTGTCGTTTTACCGACAAAACATTTGTTTAACATTTCAGTCTTCTTTTGAAAACTATATCAAGTTGTTGACAAAAGATAGCAACATTTGATAATACATGAATAGATTATCAATACATCAAGTCTAGCCAAAGGAATTGGCTTTAACTTCAACATACCTCAATTCATGCGAAAGAATAAATGAATCTCAAAAACTTGTTCAGATTGAACTGAGACAAGAGTTAGAATACTTGCCTTTAGCGTCTGCTACGGTATTTTAACTTTATGTTCAAGTCGTTCAAGTCTCTACAATACATGATCACATAATGCCTTACATTAGGTCACATATAATCAAGTATGTATATAACTATATCATACCCTTCATTTCAATCTAATTGTGTATTAGATTCAGTTACTATTCATTCCGGTTTATCATTACCCTTGCATTTATATTCGACTAGGTTATCTCAACCTTTACATTACATTCCTTAAGGTTTAACAAAGTTTAAACAATGTTACATTACCTTCCTTAAGTTATTTTTACTTTTAATCAATTAGCTTTCTTTTCTTTGTACTTAGAAACCTTCATTACTATCCTTGTTACGAGATCTGGCCATGGCGGGCCATTTTTTTTATCTACATCTCGCGTTTATTTGCGAGCTTATTGTATCTCTGTCTCCAATAAGGCAATGTTTGTTGCTGAGTCCTTACTTAATGGGCGCTACTGCAATGCCACACCTCGGAGGATTTTGGTATTGTATATGAATGGCTGTATACCACATAATGTACTATAGTTCGCGCTGCGGCAAACTCTTGTAGTAGGCTCGAACACTATATTACCTTGCCATGCACATGAAGTCATTTTTTTCTAGGGTTGGCATGGGCCAACTCGTGCACTGAAAACAATTTTAGTTTTGAATTTTTGTGAACTTTCCGGACGCATAACTTCTTCGTTATAAGTCCGAATTAGCTCGTTCAAAAGTCTACGGTTCACAAATTACGTAATATACGTGATCATTCAATAATTTTATCTATTTGACTTCGTTTGCTAAAAATTCACCTATTGGTTCATTTTTAACGAAAACGAAAAACGTTCGTGAACGTTCAACGCTCGTTTCTTCGTTCTAAGTCGGAATCCGATCATTTTTGAGTTTGCAACTCTTAAATGCAAAATATGACTTGTCTTTATTGGAAAACCATGGTTCCGTGATCAAACACAAAATTTGACTTCAATTCCGAGAATTTTACGAATTCGACGTTTATCGTCCAATCGTGCAAATTCCGGCAATTCTTCATTCTTATGATTTGTTCAACATTACAAATGAACCTCATTCATCATGTGAACATCTTAACATACTTAATACAACAACTTATGATCATTGTTGGATTTTGGACTTATTCTTCAAGGGCTTATAACTTGTCAAATTATAAACTACTTAAGATTTGATTATTCATGACTTATGACAATTAGAGTTTCTTAATCATCATACTTTACATGTTCTTCACATATAACTTTACTTAGGTATATATGATACATATAATCATATAAGTTCTTAATTCACTTCTTTTAATAAACTCATTACAAGTTCATATTTTCATACTTAACATTCAAGGTTAACTATAATAAGTTGATAACTTTTATAAGTTCAAATGACTTATTGCCAACTTATGTGGCTTAAGTTCATGACTTACTCATACTTCTTGCTTCTTACCATCCATGTTCCTTAATTCCAACTTTTCTTATCAACCTATCATGATAGCGATAGAAGATAATTGGAGAAGAGGTCTTACCTTGAAGTCTTTGATAAGTATCTTCTTCTTTTTCTTCTTGGCTTATGGAAGTTAACTTATGATAGCTTATTCTCTCTAACACTTAAGCACTTTGTAATTGTTTAATTGCTTGAACAATTGTTAAATGGCTAGCAAGGCTCTTCTATTTATAGACTTTCCAAGGTTAGGGTAGTTTAGTCTTTAAATCATCCCACCTCCTTTAGCCACCTCCTTACTATTCATTAATTACTAGCTCTAATCTTATCCTTTGCTTGACCACTACTCATTTAACTTGGTCACCACTTATCTTGATCACCACTTATCTTGGTCATCACACATTAACCATATCAATATGGTTTTACCCTATGGGTCTATTAACTCATGTATTCTAGCTTGGGCTTGGATTAATAAATCCTTGGGCTTTACATTAACAAACACTAGCTTGCTTATTAATTCAATAGTTGGGCCTTAACCTTAATTGACTTGGGCTTTGTACAAAAATCCTAGCCAATCTTTACAAGTCCATTAATATTTTATAATACATACACATACAGTTGAAGCATTATTTTCGTATTCTAATTCATATAAAAATTATATACGGTATTTCATCCTTCCTACAAACTCGTATAATACCTAGTATTATACTCGTTTTCATTACTTCGTACAATACCAAGTATCATACAATTATTACTTATTCCTTACCACTTCGCTTTACTTAAAGTTTATAAATTAAGTCCACAAGCGAATTATTACATTTTCCATAACTAGATTTTTATTACATAATCCATCTTACCTTGTTATTCCATCATTACGTATTTCTTGGAAACTCAAAATTATATCCCGAGCAAATAGCGATGAATAGTGTTTTTCGGAAAATTTCTCGGAAAACTTTTTTTTTCGTCTTGGAAATTCAAACATTTTAATTCATCCACGTAGCTCAAATACTACGACATTCTAACATCAATAGGTTATACAATGACAACCATTTTGATAACACATGGAATACGATTTTATTATTATTTAATTTAATAAAATCATTTTACAATAAGATCTGAATTCCTCGGTCGTTACATTCTTCCCCCCTTATAAAGATTTTGTCCCCAGAATCTCATCTTACTTTAATCAAATAAATGAGGAAAATTTTTCTTCATCTTTTCTTTTTGTTACCACGTTGCTTCTTCAGCATCGTGGTTCTTCCATAATACCTTTACTGATGGTATTACCTTGTTCCTCAGAACTTGTTCCTTTCTAGCATGATCTGCATCGGCGACTCTTCATATGATAAGTCTTTCTAGATATGAATCGGCTCATACTCGATTACATGCTTATAGTCCGGCTTATATGGACGTAATACAAATACGTGAAACACGTTATTGTATTCGTTATAGGTCTGGAGGTAATGCTATCATATACGCTACCTCTCCCACTCGTTTTAACACCTCAGAAGGTCCTATAAACCTTGGACTTAACTTTTCTTTCTTTCCAAAGCGTATCTTTCCTTTCCAGGGAGATTCCTTTAGAAACACATACGAGCCCACCTCAAACTCTCGACTTAGTCTATGTGAGTCCGCATACTTCTTTTGTTTGTCCTAAGCTGTGATGAGACGCATCCGAATTAACTTTACCACATCCATCATTGTCTGCTTTGCACCACCTCGGTCCTAGCATCCCGCTGCTTCTCCCACCTCATCCCAACATAAAGGTGTTCTGCACTTTCTCCCATACAAAGCTTCGTACGGCGGCATAGCACTACTTCCAGATAACTACACATAGGCCCAATAAAGACACACACACACATTTAGATTAATTAGGGAATTAAAAAGTTGTGATAATCGTATTTTCACGGAAATCGGAGGGTGCCTAACACCTTCCGTCCGCTTAATCAAGCCCCAGAACTCTATAAATTTTGGTTTCCAAGGCCTGTTAAACAGAGTCCAACCATTGGGTCTTTGTGTAAACCTTTTCAAAATCGATTGAGTTGGTATAATCATTTGAAATCTACCAACTAGCGAGTCTGATTTTCAAATCGTCGACATTTTTATGTAGGACTCTTTTTAAACTCATTTTTTCGAACAAAACTCAACAAATAGAGAACATAAAGGGTAAGAAAAGAGTAAATTTTCCCGACGTCGACACCAACCTTAGCAATAGTGCCAAGAATATGCACCAAACTAATGGTTACAATTAAAGTTTGAGTTTGTTCGATTACCAACGTTTAGAACTTCAAATGTACCAAACACTTCATAAACTAATAAACAAACAAACATTATTATGTTCAATCAAAATCAAAAACCAAAGAGGAAAAAATATATGGTTTTGACATAACCTTTTCTTAAGATTACGTTAATTCCAGAAAAAAAAATGAAGAAAAGGAAAAAGATGCAAATATGAAAAACAAATAAAAAAACTGAATCGATAATATATCATGTAATAAAATATATTTATTTATTCAAAAGGACTTTGGGGGCAAGAATTAAAGACGAAAAGAAAATAGAGTACACATCTTGAATAATTGGGAATGTGTAGCATTTGCATAGAAACTTTCATTAACTTTTCAACAAAGACACTGGAAAGCAGCAAGAGGTACACAGAGAGTACACGGTTTGGGTTAATTCCTTCCGCATTTTAAATTTCGTCCCTGGACAATATTTTATTTAAAATGCAAATGTGACCATCAAACTTTAGGTGCTTTTGGGTATTGAGCTCCTTTCTTTTGGTCAACGCTGTAACATTCAAGAATTTTAAAGTGTAATATTAAATATTTATTGATTTATATAAGTATTTAATGGATATGTTTATTGTTGAATAAATAATTGTTCAATTTGAGTTGATGTGGTTTAGTTAATTATTTGTTGAATAAATAATTAAATATTATATATTAAATATTATTTGCAATATTAAATATTTATTGAATTATATAAGTATTTAATGGCAATTTGAGTTGATGTGGTTTAGTTAATTATTTGTTGAATAAATAATTAAGGAGCTAAGAAAATTAATTGCTATGAGATTATATACTAATTTAATTTAATAATTAAGTTAGAGAGCTAATAATGATTAAATGAATTATAGTATTTTAATTGGAATTTGTGATTTAAAATAAAGTGTTAGTTGGTTAAATAAAATTATAATTATAAAGAAATTATAGTTTTGTGATAATGATTTATGTGTTAAAGTAATTTAATAGATTAATATTTTAATTGATTATTTAATTAAATAGAAATGTGACAAATAACCTTGTTATAAAGGAGTTACTAAAATAAATTAAGGGAGTTTAATTCAGTTTTGCCAAACAAGGCCTAATGCCTATTAAGTCTTTTATCTAATTGTGTTTTACCAAACAATGCATAAGGATTAATGGATTACTTTTAGTTAGTTAACCAAACAAGCCTTATGGCTTTTGATTTCAAATAAAAAAATAATTGATGTCAGTTAAGTTAGAGTTATATTATATATTTAATATATATATTATATCTTATACGTTTTATTTCTAAGACGTAAGAATAGAGGAGAGGGGTTAGAGAGAAGAAAAGAAAAACTCAGAGGAAGAAGAAGAGAAGAGAGAAAGAAAGGCTAGAGATTAGAGAAGAAGAAGCTTGAGAATAGAAAGGAATAGCCATCATCATCTTCTTCAAGGTATTGCTATATTCTTTTTAGTTTTAAAAGTTTAGTTTTTCTCTTCCCAAATTCTCTGTAGAATCCTTGTGTAAGCATGAATTTTTGTTGTTATGTGGCTTTATATGACATACTAGTGATGTTAAAACGATTTTCATAAGTTATAGTCAATGTCTTGTTGTTATGTATGTAGTTTGTGAAGAAAACCTTTTTACAGAGAGTTTTTGTGAATGAGTATGGATTAATTTAAAGTAGAAATTGAGGGTTAATTAGTTGTTTAGTTGATAAATTGATCATCTAATTTGATAGAGTATGTATAATTATTGATAAAGATGCTTTGAATTAATTGTTTTGGTTGAAAAACAAAATTTACAGTGTTGATTTTCATTGAAATATCAAAAAGTGAGTTTTTAGCAAAAACAGTAAAATTGGATGTTTTAAATTTGTTGTTTATGTTGTTGTATGGGTAGAAACATGTTAGGAGTTCTTGAATTATATTTACATGAAGTTTTTGTATGAATTGCATGTGAATTAGTCTCTGTTAGAAGAAGCGAAGCTTGTAGGCCAAAATGGCTTTTTTTGTCTTTGTCAAGTCGTCAATCAATCAAGCTAGCTTTCGCATCGCACAGTGACCAAGAAGACGTTAGTGGTAATCATGGCGCCATATCGCCACGTCATGAAGACGACCCATGTGTAAATCGTGGCCATGTGTGAAAGTTAGCGAGTAATGGTCTCGACATTGTACTTTTGTGTACGAAATTTTAAGGAACATTATGATGATGATAGTAGAATCGTAAAATATTGATTTTAGTATTTCTATACTATGAATAATTATGTTATTAAAGATTAACTTGTGTTATAATCTGATTATGTGATTAAATAATCAAACATACATGATGAATGTAGTTAGTTAAGTTTGTAAAGTGGTAGTGACTAACTATGTCATGATGACATATATATATATATAGGGTATTGTGATTCGAATTGATTCGATTTAGCCTACGAGCAAGGCAAGTTTTCTAATCCTCTATCTTATTGAACTAATTATTTTTTTTCAATTCGATTACCTTATAATGATGCAAGCTGTCTAAACTTTGGTTTGATGTTGAACAAATTATTCTTGTATTTAACTTATTGTTTAGCATACACAACTAAATTACTATGCATGCTTAGTATTCAATTCTAATTAACCTTGGCTTAGTATTGTTCAAGAAAGGTATGCTATAGTTATTGAAATTGTATGCTATTAGATTATTCCTAAAGCATGACTTTAGTTACTATGATTGATTCAATCACGATTGTTCTATAATATCATGTTATTGATTTTATTCAACTAGTCCCTTAGTTGATGTTCGTTGAATTCTAAATTACCTTGAAAGTTTATCCAAACCAAACTTCCTTTGGTCCGGACTTGTACTCTAAATACTGAGATGAACAACCCTATTGTTATGATTAGGGGCTAACTTACGCATAGCGTTAAAATGTTTGTGCACAATACATTGTATGAAGAAATTTGATCCCCCAAGTACGAGGTCCTTATAGTCTTATGATTATTAAAGTTGGAGTTGAAAGATTACTTGCAAGCTGTGGGCGTAGTTCATGGTCTTTCGACCCTCGGTGATGTATATTTTCCATATTTTGGGATTTGGTTTCGATTATTATTGATAGAGTACTATTCACTTTTGATGAGCCTATTTTACGCGATTATTATTGTTATACTCTGTTGATTCCATATTATATCTAGTGAGCAATTGTTTTGCTCACTCTTGCATATTTATAAACTCATTGCAGCTAAAGAAGAGAAGGTAGGTGAACCTTCGACTAGCAAAGGAAAGGAAAAAATGTACAAGTGATGAAGACTTGTAATTTTTACTTTGATTAAGATGTTAGACTTTTATTATGTTGATCTTAGACTTTATTTTAAAGAAGTTATGTAATATTTTCCGTATTTGAATGATGATTAAAGGTTAGATAACCTGGGAGATTTTTATTTATGTTTAATCCTGTATGGGCAGGTTTTTATTATTCAATTTTATTATAATTGGGTAGTTAGAAATGAATGTTTTGATTAAGTGAACACCAAATCTTGAGGAAATGAAGTACCAGGATTTGGGGGTGTCACAAGTTGGTATCAAAGCTTTAGGTTATGAACCTTAGGTGGGGGGAAAAAGCATTAGGAAGTAACCTTTGAAAAGATAGTGGAGATAACTCTTATCGAGTTTTAAGAAAGATGTAATAAAACACTTATGTGTTTATGTGATTATAATTTATGTACTCGTGAGTGTCGAGTAGTAATGATTAATAATTAAAACTTTAAAACTTTATTTTCAGGATGACTAATGTCGGAGAATCCAGTCAGGCTAGGGAGGAGGGACCTCAAATGCCTATAGAGGAGGAGCCTCGCGGCATTCGTGTAGTTTGGGAACAACTCGCGCCACGGAGTCACCCGTTGGTCACGATGAGTTGAAGATGAGGATGATGACGTGGAAACAAATGAGGAAGATCCCGTGGAGCTGCCACATACGGATGAAGAGGAAGAGGAGGAAAGGATTCCACTTAACTCGATAGCTGGCCGTATATACGATGAGGTGCATGACCGTAACATGGAACTTCAGGATCTGATTGAGGAGTTGCGAGGAGATAGTAGGTGAATAATGTAATCGCAATGACACAAAAAGACGGCGAGATCCAGGATCGTGAAGAACGACTGACAAATGTCGAGGAGAAACTAGTACAGACTGAAAGAGAGAAAGAATAACTGATCGAAGTGGTCGCTGAACTGAAGAACAAGCTGAGAGAAGAAGTTGCTAAGAGGGCAAGAGCTGAAGATGCTTACGAGGAAGCTTTTCAACGAACAAGATTAGCAGCAAGAGACACGCAAGCAAAGAGGATGAAGATGGAAGAGATGGATAAAGTATTTAACACCACAATTAATCGAGCTCAAGATCGGGTCATGGGATATCCGATTCAGTTCTAGACGCTGCCATCATTCGTGTTAGATCGCAGAACAATGTTTTGAGTCATGGAGGAAGAACGTGATAGGGCTAAGAAGTATCTTAATAGAACATCGTAGCTGTTGTACGATGAGTGAAAGATTAAATAAATTATAAATCCCAAGTGTTATGCAACCTATGGGATATGACTATGATGTTGCCCTGAAACTTTTTGTAGTTCAGGAAAGTAATGTAGGTAGTAGTGATGCTATTGTTTTATGTTTTCAAAAAGGTTATGAATAAATAAAAGTGGTTACTTTATTCAAAGTGTTATGTGTTATGTGGCTAATTCTTTTTGGAGACAAGTTAAGTAGAAATTACTTAAAAGAATTAAATAATAATCTAATGAATGTATTTTTAACAGAAAATGCCTCCCAGACGTCAACCACCACGACAGAAAACCACTGAAGGAACCAATAACGACAATGTTGACGGTAACCCCTTTCAACAACTAGTGACACTCTTCGGCAGGGGCGTTGCGAGAATCAACCACAAAACCATGGTACAACGTTTAAGGATTTCAAAGGCGGTTGGACCAATTGAATTCGTGGGTCCATGAATCGATCGAAGCACGGACTGGATTATGGAGATAGAAAAGGTGTTCGATGTCGCTAGGGTAGGGGATGATCAGAAGACTGCTTTCGTAACATTCATGCTGAAAGCAGAAGCTAGTTATTGGTGGCAGGCCAATAAAACTCGTGAAGGGCCAGGAGTGATGACCTGGGATAGGTTCAAGGAGTTGTTCTTCGAGACCTATATTTCGGAGAGTTTGAAGAGTCAACTAGAAGTGCAGTTTTTGGAATTAAAGCAGGGAATTATGACGGTATCTGAGTATGCTACGAAATTCAATGAATTGGAGAGGTTTACGCCATATCAAGTCAGCACAAATGAGCGTAAGGCGAAGAGATTTGAACAGGGACTGAAGCCTTGACTGTACAGTAGGGTTTCCCTGTTCCAATTGAAAACATTTACAACAGTGATAGAGAAGGCAGTACTCGCTGAAGGTGGAGGCGAGGCAGTGATAAAGTTCAATCAGGAACAAAAGAAGAAGAAGAATGAGAATGAGATTAAGAATGGAGGTGGTAACGGTGGAAACAACAACAACAACAACAACAACAGCAACAACAGCTTGAAGAGGAAGTGGAATGGGAACATGGGTGCTAGAAACCATCAGGGTAACCAGTAAAACAAAAAGTTTGAAGCATGTGCGACATGCGAGAAATTTCACAAGGGTGCGTGCTTGATGGGGAAACGAGTTTACTTCAATTGTGGCCAGGAGTGTCACATCGCCCCAAATTGCACTCAACCCAAGAAGAATGTGTGCTTCACGTGCGGATCCAAGGATCACTTTGCTCGTGAATGCCCTAAGAAGAAGGATGGAGTGACAACCAGAAGCAATGGAGGTAACAATGGAGGTACATGGGCCATTGCAGGACCTGCATCATCAAATAAACCCACAGCCAGAACCTTCAACAAGACTGTGCAAGATGTTGTGCAATCAAAAGATGTGGTGTCAGGTATTATCCCAATCAATGATATTAATGCATATGTATTATTTGATTCGGGTGTTACTTGCTCGTTTATATTTGATGAATTTGCTAAGAGGTTAGAATTGCCTAGAGAAGAACTGCATTTTCCTTTGAACATAGAAATTGTGAATAAGGAAGTAATCCATGTTAGATTCGTATACAAGAACTGTAGGGTGAACATTAAGGAGAATATCTTGTTGGTAGATTTGATTCTGATTAGACTTGGAGAGTTTGATGTGATTTTAGGAATGGATTGGTTGTTCAAATACGGAGCGGTAATTGACTGCCAAAAGAAGTGTGTAAACCTTATAACTCCGTCAAATGTAGTATTTTATGGTAGCAAGTCGCCTAGACAAATGAAATGTAATAAAAGCGACTCATAGAGGCAAGAAATTGTTGAGTCAAGGCTGTGTGGGCTATTTAGCTTACATAGTCGATACTCAGAAGAAGGGTGTGAAACTAGAAGAGATACCAGTAGTGAGGGAATTCGAAGACGTGTTTCCAAAGGATTTACCAAGACTTCCGCCTGACAGAGAAATTGAGTTCGTGATCGACTTAGCGCCGGGAACAACACCGATATCGAAGGCCCCATAAAGAATGGCACCGGTAGAAATGAAGGAACTGATGGTACAATTGCAAGAACTGCTGGACAAGAAATATATTCAACCAAGCATATCGCCGTGGGGAGCGCCAGTTTTATTCGTGAAGAAGAAGGACGGGTCAATGCGTCTTTGCATTAATTATAGGGAGTTAAACAAGGTCACTATTAAGAACAGGTATCCGTTGCCTAGAATAGATGACTTGTTTGATCAGTTGAAGGGTGCTAAATATTTTTTGAAAATAGATTTGAGAAGTGGGTATCACCAGTTGAAAGTGAGGAAGGAGGATATACCACGAACGACATTTAGAACTCGGTATGGACATTACGAGTTTCTGGTGATGTCTTTTGGTTTAACTAATGCACCTGCTTCATTCATGGATTTGATGAATAAGGTGTTTAAACCATTCTTAGACAAGTTTGTAGTGGTATTTATTGATGACATTCTGGTGTATTCCAAAACTCAAGAAGAACACGTGGAACATTTACGTTTAACATTGGAGACACTAAGAAAGGAAAAGTTGTACGCAAAATTCTCTAAGTGCCAATTTTGGCTCGACCGTGTACAATCTTTGGGTCATGTTATTAACAAGGATGGGATTTCAGTAGATCCATCAAAAGTGGAAGTTGTAATCAATTAGGAACAACCAAGGACACCTTTGGAGGTGAGGAGTTTCTTGGGACTGGCTGGTTATTATAGAAGATTTATTCAAGATTTTTCGAAAATAGCCACTCCGCTAACAAATTTGACAAGGAAAGCTTTAAAATTCGTTTGGACGGAGAAGTGTGAAGAGAGTTTCCAAGATTTGAAGAAAAGCGTTAAGTATGGCTTTGTGTTGACATTACCGGATAATACAGAAATTTTGTGGTGTATAGTGATGCCTCACACAAAGGGTTGGGTTGTGTTCTTATGCGAGCAAGCAAAGTTATTGTGTATGCATCAAGACAACTGAAGGATTACGAGAAAGGATATCCGACTCATGATTTGGAATTCATTTGCAGATTGTATTTGCTCACGAAGTATCTGTGACACTTATCTTTATGGAGAGAAATATGAGACCTACACAGACCACAAAGTCTGAAGTATATTTTCACTCAGAAGGATCTGAACATACGTCAGAGAAGGTGGATGGAATTGATAAAAGATTATGATTGTGAAATCTTTTATCATCCGGGGAAAGAGAATATGGTGGCAGATGCTTTAAGCAGGAAAGGTCGGGAAAAGTTAATGCTGATAACAACTCAAGAGGAGCTCATTTCAGCAATGACAAAACTGGTGTGAGAACCCAGAATTTCACATAATTCAAAATTTTTGAATAAATTTTTTTTTAAAGAGAGAAAGTACTTGAATCATATAAGTGTATATGATATTTAAGCTAGATAGTTAATTTATTAACTAAGAAGTATACTTAATCATTTCTAGGAAGAGTAATGAAAGTTATGTAAGAAATTAACATAGCTTGAATGTTAGCCTTGATTACTAAATTAAAAGGATTTACAATCCTTAAGTAATTGATTTTTGATATGAGTATGTATGTGTTTATAACTTATTAAGTCAAGTTGGGATAATAAGTTAATAAACTATGGAAAATATGTTAGGACATATATGAATGATATACGTGATTGAGTAAATATTATTATATAATGTGTGTGTATTTATTTTGTAAAGAGATGAATAATAAAGTTATGTAACCTAATGCATATATTAGGTATGATAATTAAATAACCTAATGGGTTATAATTTAAGAGAATGATAGTATTTAAAAACATATACTAATCTTTAGAGATTTATTTTATACGTCTCCATTAATTAATTTTATAACCTAAGAATAGCAAGTCTAATTGGGTTATGAAATTAAAGAGATATGAGTAAGAAATTAACTTACTAATGAGTAAGAAATTAACTTACTAATGTGGATAAAAATTAAAAAGTATAAACTATGTTGAATTGCAAGCCCAAAGAATTAGAATTTCTAGCCTAAATAAATAATTGATTGGCCCAACTCTTAGCCCAATTGGGAGGGGACCTTTTGGACCATTAAGTAAGCTAAATGGAGCTTAAAAGATAATAAAAAGGGGCCTAAGAAGGCCATCATGGCCAAAAATTACATAGAGGAGAGAAAGGGGGAGGCATGTAATCATTGCATTACTTTAGTAGGTGAACTAACTTGCTAGGTGTCAAGCCTTGGTCTCATTCTTATCTTTTTCATCCAACCCACAAGTTAAACCAAGAGTGCAAGCAAGCTTATAATGATAAGGAGAGAGAGGAAGAATGAGACATTGGATGATGATTATAGATACACTAAAAATATCTATACAAAATTACTAACATCAAATTTCCTTTCTCTTTCATCTTTTCTATTTCCTTAACTTAGTAATCAAAACAAACAAGATATAGAGAGAGAGAGAGAGTGCAAGAGGGATTCAGACATAATAGGGAAGAGAGAGGGAGAGTTATGTAAGTTTCCAAGTTCCATAATCTAAGTATTAGAAAGAAGAAGAAGAGGAATCAAGAGAAGGTATAAAGATTTCTATTTGTATATAGATTAAGTTTCTTTTTATTTTGATTTAATTTTTGATAGTATGAAGTTTTGATCTTAAAGATAATAACCCTAGATTCATGTGTTTAAAGGTGTTTCATGTTTAGATCCAACTCTTTTATGGATCAAAAGTTGAATCTAAACTAAGAAATATGAGTTAGGTTTTTCAAAAGTTTGAAAATTAAATTTTTCTTAGCTTTCGTTGTGTTTGATCTTATGATTGTTGATTATTTGGTGAATTAAACCATGGATCATGTTAGATCCATGAGTATATGAGTTGTTTTGAGTTAATATGATGAGTTATGTTGGTTTTATAGGAGATCATTAAAGTTTTCATACAAAACATAAAGAGTTGAAAAAACAGATTTTTGAGAAAACATAGTATGATATGGAAATGATCATATCTCTCATTCTACTTTGAATTTTTGAGTGTGGTCAAGTCCTAGAGTTAGATCTATGAATCTTCTAAAATATCCAAGTGGAACCATTTAAAAAGCATTTATAGATTTTCGTGTGGAATAATTTTAGTAAAGGATAAAAAATAAGAAAATGCTTAAAAAGCTGCTACCAAGAAATGGGAAGGGATGTTTCGGCCACTTATTTAATGAGATAAAATCCGGCCTTTTGGGGGATGAAAATATATGGGATAAAGTAGGTTGTGTCCAAAACTGAGCTCATTTCGACTTACAATGAGCGAGTTATGACTATTTCAATTTTTGTGTTTTCTCGACGGAAATCGCTATAACCGGAGTTGTATAACTCCGATGGTCTTGAAATTTAAACTGTAAGCTCACGCTAACATGTATAAGATCCTGCCAAGAGTTGGGAGTTTCTGGAGTTAAGTAAGAGGTAGCTAATTTCTTAAGGAATTAACTAGGAATTGATTTTTGAAAAATACTTAAGGGAGTTGAAAAATTCCAGAAAAATACTTTTGTGTATGGAATATATGTATATATGATTGGCCAAAAGATTAGAAAATAATAAGTTGATTTCATATTTTTGTGAATAGTGTATTTCAGCTTCCCGAAATGAACATTTCGAGTTCTTTGAAAAGGAAACTAAAATGTCAGAAGAGATGTCAGTGTTGTTTTAGCTTCTTTGAAATAGAAACCGAAATGATATATTAAGTCTACTGAGTTCATAAATAGTTTTTCAAGTTATATTACGAACTTATAAATGAACGGTAAGTGTTAAGTCTAAGATAGTATAGTGTACTTACTAATGATTGGTTATGTGATTTTATGTTAAATTGCTATGAGTAAGATATGTGATGCTAATTAAGAGATCGATCTTATCAATGATAGGTCTTACAAAAGAAGTTAACTTAAATTGCGTAGCAGTAGTCAACAAATCTGGCAAGTTCCTAACTCAACTTGAGTTACTATTTTTCAAGCATGGTAGTGAATAATTATTGATAGTTATTCACATCTATAATGATTATTGTAATTACATACGTAGTGCAATTGATTCTTGTTCTATTATTTGAACTATTTATAAATCATGTCTCAAACTAATTGTTTTGGCAAGACTAATATTTGTTAAAGCATGAAATGTTCTATTTATTATGAACTTGAATTGTTATTGGAAGATCAATGCCATTGGTTTGGCTAGATTAGTATTGTTATTAATTATTGAAATCATAGTATTTCTTGAAAGTAATCCAAACCATATTGTTGTGAAATACGGACTCATGATGTAAGATGGGATGAACAAATTTTAATGTCGTAAATGGAACCTATGCGCTATTATTAAGTATTATGCATAATATAGGGTACAAAGGAGTTAGTAGCTCGGTACTTGCGGAAGAGTATAATTTAGTTTTTATAACTAATTTATATTCTTGTGGTAGTTTAGTTTTAATAACTAAATGATTCCTCTAGTAGTTCATGTTCCTTTTGTGATCACTCAGCATGAAATCTGGGTATATCCCACTTTATTGAATATTGTTGCAGTATTGTTAATTCTTATTCTTCAATTGAATATTATTGAATCTTTGAAAGAATTTTACTCTTTCATCTCTGATATATTATTCAGTATGAAATGGGAGAAAGTTTTAGTATTGAGATTGAATTATTATTCAGCTACTTCGAAATCTTTTGATTATTGTTGAAGTTCTAAAGAAGTTAGACTCTTCTATTCATGATATATATCATTTATTGTATATTTTAACTTGCTGGGCAAACTCGTTGCTCACCCTTGCTTAAATAAAATATTTCAGTTAATGCCAATGTAGCAGAAGGTTCTAACAGGGATAAAGGCAAAGGCAAGGCTCAGGAGTAGTTAGTGTCAACTTTTAATGGTTATGTTTTATCATGTAATTAATTATGTAAACATTTTGATTATATAAGGGTATGTAAGTTATGTCAAGGTTAGTTAACCTGGGATATTATTATAAGTTGTATTAAGGAATATTATGAATGATATTTTTCATTAATGAATGAGTAGTTAGATGTGATATATTTTATGGATCGTGAGCACCAAACCCGAGATTAGAGAACCCGGATTTGGGGGCGTCACAACTGGAGTTGGAAATCAAATTTCCAAAAGAATCTGACGAACAACTATTCCAGATAGAAGTTGGTCCAACTTTAGTGGACAAAGTGAAGGATGCTCAACTACAAGATGAAGAGTGTGGGAAAATCAAAGAGAATCTGATTGAGAGTAGTGATGTAAAATACAAGATCGATACCGAATGACTACTACAGTTTGAGGGAAGAATCTGGGTTCCAGCAACACTGGAGCTAAAAGAAGAAATTTTGACCGAAACTCATAGCTCAAAATATTCAATTCATCCAGGAAGCACGAACCGAATATGAAAAGGGACGTTGCAGAATGCGTAGCAAAATGCTTTACATGTCAAAGAGTAAAAGCCGAACATCAAAGACCCAGCGGATTACTTCAACCGTTGGAAATACCAGAATGGAAGTGGGAACACATCACGATGGATTTTGTGGTGGGTCTTCCAACTACTCAGAGAGGATGTGATGCGATTTGGGTGATAGTGGATAGAATAACGAAGTTAGCGCACTTTTTACCAATAAAGATTAGATTCAATCTTGATCAGTTGGCAAGATTGTACATTAAAGAGATCATTTTGAGGTATGGAGTGCCAGTATCAATTGTGTCCGATAAAGATCTGCGATTCACGTCAAATTTCTGGAAGAGACTACAAGAATGCATGGGGACACAGTTGCGAATGAGTACGGCTTATCATCCACAAGCAGATGGCCAAAGCGAACGAACAATTTAGACATTGGAAGATATGCTGAGAGCATGTGTCATAGACTTTAAAGAAGCTAAGAAGAACAATTACCATTGGTGGAATTTGCTTACAACAACAGTTATCACGCGAGCATCGGTATGCCACCTTACGAGGCATCAGATTTACGAAAGTGCGAGAACTCCACCTGTGTCTTTGGGATGAAGTCGGTGAAGCCAAATATTAGGACCGAACTAGTGTAATAAAGCTGGCGGCGTTGTCAAACTCATCGGGACAAGATTAGTAGCAGCCCAAGACAGACAGAAAAAGTATGCTGATCAACACAAACAAGATCGTGCATTCGACGTAGGAACTTTTGAATTCCTAAAAGTTTCTCCCTGGAAGGAGAAATTTCGTTTCGGTAAAAAGGGAAAGCTAAGCCCGAGGTTTATTGGACCTTTTGAAGTGCTGCGAAGCGTGGGAGAAGTGGCTTACGAGGTAGCTCTACCTCCAGAGTTGGAAAACATTTATAATGTTTTTCACATTTCGGTGTTACGACCATATAAACCCGACTACAAACATGTGATCGAGTACGAACCGTTGTAGTTTGAGAAAGATTTGTCTGATGAAGAGGTTCCTATCCAGATAGTCAACAGGAAAGAACAAGTGCTCAGGAATAAAGTGATACCTTCTGTGAAGGTGATATGGAGGAACCACAACGCTGAAGAAGCTACGTGGGAACTCGAAGAGAAAATGTTGAAAGAGTGCCCTGAGTTATTTGTTTAATCTGTGTCTTCGATTCTGGGGACAGAATCTTTTTAAGTAGGGAAGAATGTAACGAATAATTTATTTGAGTTGTGATTCTGAGGACACAATCCTTGTAAGGAGGGAATGATGTAACATTCCAGAATTTTAAAGTGTATATTACATATTTATTGATTTATATAAGTATTTAATTGATATGTTTATTGTTGAATAAATAATTGTTCAATTTGAGTTGATGTGGTTTAGTTATTTATTTGTTGAATAAATAATTAAATATTATATATTAAATATTATTTGCAATATTAAATATTTATTAAATTATATAAGTATTTAATGGCAATTTGAGTTGATGTGGTTTAGTTAATTATTTGTTGAATAAATAATTAAGGAGCTAAGAAAATTAATTGCTATGAGATTATATACTAATTTAATTTAATAATTAAGTTAGAGAGCTAATAATGATTAAATGAATTATAGTATTTTAATTGGAATTTGTGATTTAAAATAAAGTGTTAGTTGGTTAAATAAAATTATAATTATAAAGAAATTATAGTTTTGTGATAATGATTTATGTGTTAAAGTAATTTAATTGATTAATATTTTAATTGATTATTTAATTAAATAGAAGTGTGACAAATAACCTTGCTATAAAGGAGTTACTAAAATAAATTAAGGGAGTTTAATTCAGTTTTGTCAAACAAGGCCTAATGCCTATTAAGTCTTTTATCTAATTGTGTTTTACCAAACAATGCATAAGGATTAATGGATTATTTTTAGTTAGTTAACCAAACAAGCCTTATGGCTTTTGATTTCAAATAAAAAAATAACTGATGTCAGTTAAGTTAGAGTTATATTATATATTTAATATATATATTATATCTTATACGTTATATTTCTAAGACGTAAGAATACAGGAGAGAGGTTAGAGAGAAGAAAAGAAAAACTCAGAGGAAGAATAAGAGAAGAATAAGAGAAGAGAGGAAGAAAGGCTAGAGATTGGAGAAGAAGAAGCTTGAGAATAGAAAGGAATAGCCATCATCATCTTCTTCAAGGTATTGCTATATTCTTTTTAGTTTTAAAAGTTTAGTTTTTCTCTTCCCAAATTCTCTGTAGAATCCTTGTGTAAGCATGAATTTTTGTTGTTATGTGGCTTTATATGACATACTAGTGATGTTAAAATAATTTTCATAAGTTATAGTCAATATCTTGTTGTTATATATGTAGTTTGTGAAGAAAATCTTTTTATAGAGAGTTTTTGTGAATGAGTATGGGTTAATTTAAAGTAAAAATTGAGGGTTAATTAGTTGTTTAGTTGATAAATTGATCATCTAATTTGATAGAGTATGTATAATTATTGATAAAGATGCTTTGAATTAATTGTTTTGGTTGAAAAACAAAATTTACAGTGTTGATTTTCATTGAAATATCAAAAAGTGGGTTTTTAGCAAAATTAGTGAAATTGGATGTTTTAAATTTGTTGTTTATGTTGTTGTATGGGTAGAAACATGTTAGGAGTTCTTGAATTATATTTACATGAAGTTTTTGTATGAATTTCATGTGCATTAGTCTGTTAGAAACGAGCTTGTAGGCCAAAATGGCTTTTTTTTTCTTGTTGTTGTCGAAGTTGTCGATCAAATCGTTTAGCATGGCCAAGCGTCATGACCAATGAAGACGTTAGTGGCGCCATTGTCATTATCGCCACGCCATAAATAGCAACCGTGAGTGTATTCATCGCATTGTATTTTTCATCATCATGTCAGTAGTGACCCACATTATGTATCTTGTGGTATGTGCATGAGTGAGTTAAGCAAATGGTGCGACGGTGTACTTTTTGTACACGAAATTTTAAGAAACATTATGTGATGATAGTAGAACTGTAAAATATTGATTTTAGTATTTCTATACTATGAATAATTATGTTATTAAAGATTAACTTGTGTTATAATTTGATTATGTGATTAAATAATCAAACATACATGATGAATGTAGTTAGTTAAGTTTGTAAAGTGGTAGTGACTAACTATGTCATGATGACGTATATATACATATATATATAGGGTATTGTGATTCGAATTGATTCGATTTAGCCTACGAGCAAGGCAAGTTTTCTAATCCTCTATCTTATTGAACTAATTATTATTTTTTCAATTCGATTACCTTATAATGATGCAAGCGGTCTAAACTTTGGTTTGATGTTGAACAAATTATTCTTGTATTTAACTTGTTGTTTAGTATGCACAACTAAATTACTATGCATGCTTAGTATTCAATTCTAATTAACCTTCGCTCAGTATTGTTCAAGCAAGGTATGCTATAGTTATTCAAATTGTATGTTATTAGATTATTCCTAAAGCATGACTTTAGTTACTATATTGATTCAATCACGATTGTTCTATAATATCATGTTATTGAGTTTATTCAACTAGTCCCTTAGTTGATGTTTGTTGAATTCTAAATTACCTTGAAAGTTTATCCAAACCAAACTTCCTTTGGTGCGGACTTGTACTCTAAATACTGAGATGAACAACCCTATTATTATAATTAGGGGTTAACTTACGCATAGCGTTAAAATGTTTGTGCATAATACATTGTACGTTTGTGCACAATACATTGTACGAAGGGCTGATCCCCCTAAGTACGAGGTCCTTATAGTCTTATGACTGTTAAAGTTGGAGTTGAGAGATTACTTGCAACTGTGGACGTAGTTCATGGTCTTACGACCCTCAGTGATGTATATTTTCTATATTTTGGGATTTGGTTTTACATTTATTATTGATAGAGTACTATTCACTTTTGATGAGACTATTTCGACAGTTATTATTGTTATACTCCTATTGATTCCATATTATATCCAGTGAGCAATTGTTTTGCTCACTCTTGCATATTTATAAACTCATTGCAGCTAAAGAAGAGAAGGTAGGTGAACCTTCGACTAGCAAAGGAAATGGAAAAATGTACAAGTGATGAAGACTTGTAATCTTTACTTTGATTAAGATGTTAGACTTTTATTATGTTAATCTTAGACTTTATTTTAAAGAAGTTATGTAATATTTTCCGCATTTGAATGATGATTAAAGGTTAGATAACCTGGGAGATTTTTATTTAAGTTTAATCCTGTATGGGCATATTTTTATTATTCAATTTTATTATAATTGGGTAGTTAGAAATGAATGTTTTGATTAAGTGAATACCAAATCTTGAGGAAATAAAGTACCAGGATTTGGGGGTGTCACAAACGCAAATTGAGTCTCTTTTTGCTCAAAAATTGGGATATTGAGCCCCTAGGGGCCACATGTGCACTGACCTGATGACGTGACACACGTGGCACTACTGACATCAACATTTTTGTCATTTGGAACCACTTACATGTGCATTTTCCAATTAATTGTCAAAAAACACAGTCTCCCCAATATCAACCTCAAATTTGAAACTTGGTCATGAGACCACCTGAGCTACACACAAGACTAATTGTTATTTTAGCAAAAGGATTAAGATTTATACCAAATCAATTCATTCCCCCAATAAAATATTAAAAGGATTAAGTTTTATATCAAATCAATTCATTATTATTATTATTATTGTTGTTGTTGTTGTTGTTATTGTCGACGTCAGGATTTTTAGTTGTCCCTTTTCGTTACTTGTTCTTTGGTATTCTTATGTTAAGTGAGATTTGTTTGAAAAAATAAGTGAAAAAGGTCCGACCTGTATAATGTCGACGATGGACTGTTAAGAGTCGCCAGTTGGTTTTTTAAATGGTTGTACCAACACAACCAAGAAAAGGTTTGCACATTGACCCAGTGATGTGACACTGCTAAACGGGTCGGTGAAACTGTGACGCCCCCAAATCCGAGTATCTTCCAACCCGACAGATGGTGCTCCACAATACTACAATACATACAATCATTCCATTGAGATAACAACAAAATGAGTGTAATTACTATCTTTGTATTACATTTCTAATAAATCTTTTCCCAGGTTCATTAACCGAATACATTCGTTGTTCTTCATAAGTATATTACAACCAAATATACTAATCTATTACAGGACGATTAATTGTCCATCTTAGCCTTGCCTTTATCTCTCTTAGAACTCTTAGTTCGTTCAGCTTAAGATGCAAACATATGGTTCAAGCAAGAATGAGCATAACTAGCTCAGCAAGTCTTAACAAAGAATCATATGAATATCACTTTAATAATTACATGCTTTATTTCCATATCTGAACAATTATCTACGAAGCATTATGAAATATTTGACTAGTACTTCTCATGTCATAACAATAATTCCAAAGTATATATATAATAGCTTAGAAATGATGAACCGGTCAGTAGACCATGAACATACTCTTTTCATTTTCATACTTGAAAAGGATATCCTGCACTAAGGCCATCCATCTGTCTTTACTTACGAGCACTTCTATGTGATCAGCCTATTGTACTCTATGTTGATCAACACTCTTACGTTAAACGTATTTACGCTTAACATTTGGCAACCTCGCGTGCCCATCGAATAATCGATGAAAAATACTTTTGTGTGTACATAGACAAACTTACCTTCTCATCTGTACCAAATACTTGGCATAGGATAGCGTTAATAGTTCTATATCAAAAGACTTGTAAACACATCAATCAATTCTTCAATACTTGTCTAGCCAAGTTAAAACAAGCATCGACTCTTTCTTTAATACCATTCATGCATTGTATAACATGCATCACATAAAACTTGACTAACACGAAGGTTAGGCAAGCGTTAAGAAAGACTTGCCTTCAAGCGTCTTCGAATAAATAATTCAACTATTCTCAGTCTTTACAGGATCTACATGATACATTCACATAGCACACTGTAATTAGTTATCAAGCAAACTAACTTTACGGTTCTAACCAACTTCTTTCTCTTCTATGTCTTATTTGAATTATCTTCATTATTAAAGTCGATTCGACTTCCTATACTTTGTTACGTCTCATTAACGTTCTTACGTCATTAACCGACATTCGATCATTATTGGTTAAATACCAACGTTGAACGTCATTCACGATTTACTTATTACGTCTTCGCGTTCTTCGTTTAATTTCTATTAAACCTTACTAAATCTTCTTGCATTAATACCTTATAAGTGATTTAAGGTCAGTCTTATTATGTACATTAAGTACCTTCAATGTCTTACTTTAGGTCTACATTCAAATGGAACAAAACCTAACTTGGTGACATTTTTCTCTTTATGTAGTGACTGTATGACGACATCCATATAGTATTCTAGTGGGCGTTTGGCGGCGTGAGTTAGGTGGTACTCTCGGCGAGTGCTGGCGCTCTGACGCGACCACTTTACCTTTAATTTTTTAATTTGCGACGCCAAGTCTGTGCACCAGTTGGCTAAAATAGTTTTGTTATTCTTACGAAACTCCTGGCTTCCTAATTTGTTCGTTTTACATCCGAATTGACCCATTCGAAAGCCTACAACTCAAAAATTACATCATTTATGTGTTCGTATAAGAATTTCACATTTTTGAATCCGTTAACTCGGAATTCACCTTTGAGTTCATTTTTAAGCATTCATTTAACGTTTTCGACCGTTCAATACTCGTTTTCTTCGTTATAAGTCGGAATGCGACGATTCTTTCGCCAACGACTCTTAATTACCTTATCTCACGTGTTGACATTAGAAACCATCGTTTTTAAGTCACACAGCAACTTTTGACCTTTAATCCGGGCTTTTTACGTTTTCGACGTTAACGTCTATTTTTGCAAAATTTGTCATAACTTCATTACTCGTGTTCTATAAGCCAAATCAAATGGAAAACTCCATTGATTCATCATAGTCATACTAACCAAACAATAGCACATTCCTTAGCTATAACGGTTTTCAAAACATTCATTCTTAACTAAGTTAACGTTCAAGATTTTCCACGGTTTTCACTCACGTAAACACTTACAATTTCTATTTGGTCATGACCTATCAATGATTTAATCATTAATAGGCATCCTAATATCTCCTCAATAAACATGCTCCACCAATCTACGATTCTTCTACGAGAAAGAAATTGAAAAAGATGAAGATTGCGGTTTATGAGAATTTACCTTTGAAGCAATTAACGTTCTTGATAAATGCCTATTGGTTTGCTTGAAGGTAGAAGGATTAAGCATTTCTAACTCTTTCTCTCTCTCAATATGTATTGGTTAAGCTTTGTAAAACCTCAAATGACCAACCCTTTCTTTGTATATATAGGCAACTAACTAAGGGGCAATATGGTCCATATGGCACCTCTTTACTATTGCACCTCCTTCGCAACTTTGTCACCAAGTAAAGTACTTGGTGAGCAAGTTGTCTACCTTGTTTGGCCACCAAGTGGCCGGCTCACTCCCTTGTGGATCATACCATGGGTTGCCCCATGGGTTTTACCCATCCCATGACCCACCGGTTTGACCCGCGGTTTACTTTTTGGATTGGGCTTGACATAAATTAATGTTGGGCCTCAACTTGGGCTTGAACACTTAATTCATTGGGCTTGCTATTGGTTTAAGTCCAATTAGATTATACCAAACCCTTAACTCATACTCCATTTATACGTCTCGTATTCTATACGTATAACTCATGTATTCTCTTTGTCTAATACTCATATAATAATCGTATTATATGTCGTACTATTCTTCATACCATACTCATATTTATACTAGTATAATACTCGTACTTCATACGTATAATATCCGAAACGACTATACGTATTTCATTTCCCTTTCGAAAACCTCTTTCACAAACCCTTAGGTTTTACGTTCGCAAGCGAAAACTTCGTTTGCCACAACGGAATTATTATTGGATATTCCATACTATCTTCGTATTCTATCATTACGCGTTTCTCGAAATTTCAAACCCTAGCTCTGAATGAAATCGGATGAATAGTGTTTTTACGCAAACATTCTCGGAAAACCTTCATTTTCGTCTTCATAATTCACAATCATTAATACTAGCACAAAGACAGAATACTAACTACATCCATATATTCTAGGTCATAAAACGACCTTCGAACATCTTACTCACATAATAAATCAATTAAATTCATTTAATTCACATAATCAAATAAAAATTTAATTCATTCAAAATTCGAAATTCTCGGGCGCTACATTCTTCCCTCCTTATAAGGATTCTGTCCCCAGAATCTCGTTATTCTTACATAAACAAATGAGAAAACTTTTCCTTCATTTTACTTTCGAGCTCCCACGTTGCTCAACATCGTGGTTATTCCAAATTACCTTTACTGAAGGTATTACTTTATTTCTCAAGACTTGTTCCTTCCTATCAATAATTTGAATCGGAAGTTCTTCATACGTTAAGTCTTTTTCTACTTGAATAGACTCATATTCTATTACGTTCTTGTAGTCCAGTTTATAAGGACGCAACACAGACACGTGAAACACGTTGTGTATTCTTTCCATTTTTAGAGGTAAGGCTACTTTATAAGCTAGCTCTCCTACCCTTCTTAGAATCTCAAAAGGTCCTACAAACCTTGGACTTAACTTCCCTTTCTTCCCAAAACGTATCTTCCCTTTCAAAGGCGATACTTTTAGAAAAACATATGAACCTACTTCAAACTCCTCTTCTCTCGATGAGGATACGCATACTTCTTTTTGTCTATCTTGAGCCGCTACTAATCGAGCTCTTATCGACTTCACCATATTCGCCGTTTGTTGTACCATCTCGAGGTCCCAACATTCGACGTTCACCTACTTCATCCCAATAAAGTGGCGTTCTGCACTTCCTTCCATACAAAGCTTCGTAAGGCGGCATGCCTATACTAGCGTGAAAACTATTGTTGTAAGCGAATTCTACCAAAGGTAGATGTTCATCCCAACTTCCCTTGAAATCCATAACGCAAGATCTTAACATATCTTCTAGCGTTTGAATTGTCTGTTCACTTTGTCCATCCGGCTGTAGATGATATGTCGTACTTAATCTCAAATGCGTTCCCATTTGTTCTTGCAAACTCCTCCAAAAGTTCGATGTGAATCGTGGATCACGATCGGACACAATTGAAATAGGTACTCCATGTCTGGAAATGATTTCTTTGACATAAAGTTTAGCTAACTGTTCTAAATTATACCTAACTCCTATTGGTAGAAAATGAGCCGATTTAGTTAACCGATCCACTATTACCCAAATAGCGTCGTATCCCTTTCTCGTTGTTGGAAGTCCCACCACAAAGTCCATGGTGATATGTTCCTATTTCCACTCCGAAATCTCCAGTGGTTGTATCAATACACTCGGTCTTTGGTGTTCAGCCTTAACTTTCTGGCAAGTTAAGCACTTACTAACGTATTCTACGATCTCTCTCTTCATGTTCGGCCACCAAAAGTTCTGACGAAGGTCTTGATACATCTTAGTACTACCAGGATGTATCGAGTACCTCGAACTATAGGCCTCACACATAATCTCTTCTTTCAACTCGGAATTATTTGGAACCCAAATTATTCCTTCAAAATGAAGTAAACCTTCTTTATCAAGGTTATATTTAGTCTTCACGTCATCCTTCATTATCTTCCTCACACGTTCACATTCTTCAATACTTATATATACTTCCTTAACCCGTTCCACTATCGTTGGTCAAGTCTCTTTTGAGAATAACATCTCCCCCATTTCACTTGGTAACTTAACTTCTAATTCCTTCTTTGTCATCTCTGTTATTAACTCATTCTATGTCGTTAACATTGATAGCTTTTCTCTACCCTTCCGACTTAACCCGTCGGCTACTACATTCGCTTTCTCCGGATGATATAAGATATCACAATCATAATCTTTTATCAACTCTAACCACCTTCTCTACCTCATATTCAACTCCTTCTGTGTGAAGATATATTTCAGACTATTATGGTCCGTGTATATCTCACATTTTTCCCCGTATAAATAATGTCTCCATATTTTTAAAGCAAACACTACATCTGCTAATTCTAGGTCATGAGTAGGATATACCTTCTCATAATCCTTTAACTGACGTGATGCATACGCAATGACCTTTTCATGCTGCATAAGCACGCAACCTAGTCCTCTATTTAAAGCATCGCTATAAACTACAAAATTCCCGTATCATCTGGTACAGATAGTACAGGTGCCTCACTCAACCTCCTTTTTAGTTCTTGAAAACTATACTCACACTTTTCTGTCCATACAAACTTCACCGACTTCCTTGTCAGATTTGTCAGCGGAGTAGCTAATTTAGAAAAGTCCTGAATGAACCTTCTATAGTATCCCGCTAACCCCAGAAAACTCTTAACCTCGGTTGGCGTTTTCGGTTGCTCCCACTCATTTACTGCTTCCACCTTCGCTGGATCTACGGATATGCCATCTTTGTCTATAACATGTCCTAGAAACTGCACTCGTTTGAGCCAAAATTCACACTTAGTGAATTTTGCATACAACTTCTCCCTCCGTAGTGTTTCCAACACTATTCTTAGATGTTTAGCATGATCTTCTGGTGTCTTAGAATAGACTAGAATATCATCAATGAACACTACAACGAACTTGTCCAAATATTGTTTGAACACTCTGTTCATCATATCCATAAATGCGGTTGGCACATTCGTCAACCCAAACGACATAACCAAAAACTCGTAATGCCCATAACGAGTTCTGAATGTCATCTTAGGTATATCTTCCTTCCTCACTTTTAGTTGATGATACCGAAATGCATAAATCTATCTTAGAAAATACTTTGCCCTTTCAAGGTGATCAAATAAATCATCGATCCGGCAACGGGTATTTATTCTTAATCGTTAACTTGTTCAACTCTCGATAGTCGATACAAAGTCGTCGATCGAGTCCCTTTTCTTTATAAATATCTTTGGTGCTCCCACGGAGACACACTCTCGGTTGAATGTACTTTCTATCTAATAGTTCCTGTAATTGAACCATTAACTCCTTCATCTCAACTGGCGCCATCCTATATGGTGCCTTTGAAACTTGTGTCGTACCCTGCAACAAATCAATCACAAATTCTACATCCCTATCTGGCGGAATACCGGGTAACTCCTCCGGAAACACATCCGCAAATTCTTGAACTACCGCTATCTGTTCCAATGATGTTCCCACTCTTTGGGTATCCACCACATGACACAGATAACCCTTACACCCCTTCTTCAACATCTTCCTAGCTTGTGTCATGGTTAGACAACAAGAATGTCCCGGTGATTTATTTCCATAAAACACCACCTCAGGTTTCGTAGAAAGCCTTAGGTTTACACTCTTTCTATAACAGTCTATTATCGCTCTATAGTTAATTAACCAATCCATACCGAGAATCACATCGAATTCCCTTAACCTTATTGGTAAAAGATCTATCGATAATCTATTACCCCTGATATCTACAAAACAATTCCTATGAATGTGTTCAATGGGAATTATCTCCCCATTTGCTACCTTAACGTCTAAAGGTATTTCTAACTTTTCAGGATTTAATCCCAATTGCTTAGCAAATCCACATGCTATAAAAGAACAAGTAGCACCCGAGTCAAATAGCACGTAAGCATTTATTTCGTTAACTGGAATGATACCTACTACTACATCCGTTGATGCAACCGCATCTTGGACGGTCATATTAAATGTTCGGGCTAAGGGTCTACTCAATGATGGTGTTGGTCCAGTAATGACTAAATTGCCACTACCAGAACCTTTACTACCCTCCGTCCCTTTCTTCGGGCAATTTCTTGCCATGTGGTCCACCGACCCACAAACAAAACATCCCCGGCTTTTCTTAGGATTAGGACAGTTGGGAGATATGTGACCCTCCTGCGCACAGTTATAACAACCAGTCTTCCCCTTCAGACAGACTCCCAGATGAGTCTTACTGCATGTCTTGCATGCCTCCATCCTACGTTTAGGAACCCCTTTTTTCACCCCCAATATTCCCAGGGTTAAAATTCTTCCTCTTAGGCATATTGCCACTACCACTGGCAATCTCTGCCTTATTTCCTCCCTCTCCCTTACTCTTATTCTTTCTATCCTTGTGGTATTGGGTCAACGCCTCACTGCCACCCTCTGCTATTATCGCCTTTTCCAAAATGGTCCCGTAGGAAGCACTCTGAAAAACCGATATCCTACTATAGAGCCAGGGTTTTAGGCCCTGTTCAAACCTACGAGCCTTCCTCTCCTCCGTGTCCACTTGGTGTGGTGCGAACCTTGCCAATTCATTGAATTTGGTCGCGTATTGGGGAACAGTCATGTCCCCCTGTTTAAGTTCGAGGAACTTAATCTCCATCCTCCATTGCATGGTAGTAGGGAAGTAGTTCTCGAAGAATACCTTCTTAAACTATTCCCATGTAACAGCTTCCGCTCCAGCCCCACCCTGGTGAGCCTCCCACCAGTAGTTGGCTTCCCCCTTCATCATATAGGTCGCAAAAGAAGTCTTTTGCGCCTCAGATATGTTTGTAATAACAAACGCCTTCTCTATTTCCTTGACCCATGTATGGGCCTCCATTGGGTCTGTCATTCCCTTAAATTCGGGTGGTCCTACACTCTTAAATTCTTTAAAGGTAGTCGTTCGGGCTACCTAGGTCTCATGGTGCTCTACCTCACTTGGTTAAATCGTATAGTTAATAAATTAATGAACTCTTGCATTGGGTTATTAGGACCCCCCCCCCCTCGTTATCATTATGCGATTCAGCCTCTTGGTTACGTTGTCTTCTTCTTGGCGGCGTTTCTAATTAAATAAATAAAGTTTTATTATTACTTATTTGCTTACTTCGTTATTAGTCGTCAAACAACTGAACAATAACTCATACACAACAAAGCAAATTAAAATAAAACCTTCCTTATATTAAAATGCTTCTTTATAGATCAGAACTATTTACAAGTTATTTTCCATAGCCCAAAAGCTATTACATATATATCTCACGATTGACTTTTACAAAAATTGGGATTTACAAAAAGACTACCCTTTAATTATACAAAAGAGGGTTTTATGTCACTACACAAAGGTATGTACCATACCAACTCCTAATACTGCCTAACAGCATTCTCATGCTTCTCGTTCGCTAGAATCGACACAATATCTCAACTTATAGTATGTCGAGTCTGTCCCGACTCAATAGAATAACAAGCTATCTTAAGCTTGAAATCCTCGTGCGCACTGTCATTTATATATGACATTCGTGCTATCTTCTGGTCTTTTTCAGTCAGTTTCGCACAAAGTTCTACGACCTCGTTCTTATAGTCCCTAGCCTTGTCAGTTATGAGCACTTTCTCATCATGCTCTATCATAGTCTGACTCTGTAGACTCCTTCGCTCCATAGAGATCACTGATATCTTCCTTCTGGTGCTGCACCATATTGTGCAATTGCACGTTACGGTCAAGCACTGAGAGGTACATTGCCCTCATAGTCTCTATAGGTGTTGACTCTAGGGCATACATAACCGCATTAATCGATGTCACCTTTGTGACACCCCCAAATCCTGGTACTTCATTTCCTCAAGATTTGGTGTTCACTTAATCAAAACATTCATTACTAACTATCCAATCATAATAAAATTGAATAATAAAAACCTGCCCATACAGGATTACATTTAATAAAAAAATCTCCCAGGTTATCTAACCTTTAATTACAATCATTCAAATGAGGAATTTAAAATTTATTACATCACATCATATTTTAAAGTCTATTATCATAACGATAAAAATAAAATTACAAGTCTTCATCACTTGTACATTTTTCCCTTTCTTTTGCTAGTGGTAGGTTCATTGATATTCTCAACCTTAGCTGCAATAAGTGTATAGATATGCAAGAGTGAGCAAACAAAGCTCACTTGAAGAAGAATGAATTACTTTACAACATTACAACAATTGCTAGAAATAGGCTCAATGGGACATAAATAGAACTGAATGATATGTCCTATTAACATTCTGAAACATACTACTGAGGGTCTAATGACCACGAATCATGTCCACAGTTATAAGTAATTTTTCAACTTTAACTTTAACAGTCATAAGACTATAAGGACTCCACTTACTTAGGGGGATCAACCCTTCGTACAATGTATTGTGCACAACCATTTCAACGCTAAGAGTAAAGCTCTAATAAAAGAGTTGTTCATCTCAGTATTTAGAATACAAGTCCGCACCAAAGTAGGTTTGGTTACAAGGTAATTTAGAATTCAACGGTCATCAACTAAGGATTAATTGAATACACAAGAACTAACTGTATGCTATGGAATAATCATAACTGAATCGATATTTGTAAATTAATATTATGCTTTAGGAATAATCTAATAGCATAAACATTGAATAGTCATAACATAATTTTCTTGAACAATATTAAGTCAAGGTTATTGAAAATTGGATGCTAAGCATGCATATTGAATAGTAATTTGAACGATAAAGTTGTTCAACATTAGAATATTAAAATATAGCGACTTGCATTCTAAATAACAAGTTACATATTAAAGAAACTTGCTCAATATTAAAATATAAGATTTAGAATACTTGCATCCTTATGAACAACTAGATACAAGAACTTTCTCAATAAAAACAATCTAGCTCTACAAAAGTGTAGAGGTAGAAACTTGTGAAATTGGTAATACACATAATTTTAATAAATTATAATATTGAGAATAAAGATTTGTTTGCATATTTATTTGAATATAAATATATATAGTATCGGCTTATATTGTGATAAGTGGTTTAATTGATTAAGCCAGTGATAATTAAACAATGAAGCAAAAGTAATGAAAAGCTTAGTTTAAACTTGTGGAGTTGTGCCTAGTATGGCAAGATGATGAAATGAGAAAATACTAATTTAACTAATGATGAAATTAATTAGTATTACTAATAAATAAATAATTTCATAATGATGTTGATTTATTTGTTATTCATTAATTATCATGAATAATGGTATGAAAAGAGAAATCATATATAATAAGGTTTTCATTCAATATAAAGTGAGGTGTGACATTGTAATGTAAATAATTATTATATAAAACTATGTGATAAAAGTAAGCTTGACTTAGGTAGTTAACCAAGTTGTATGAAAAAGTCTTATGTGACATTTTAATGTGTGCGAGAGTAATTAAATGGGTATTTTAAACATATGAGAGAAAGTAACTTTGATTAAATTAATAATAAATAATAAGTAACATTGGTACATAATTAAATTATATCCTAGTCTAGAATAAATATTATTTGAAATAAATCAATGTACATGGATTATATGATTTTATATGTAATGTATGAGTGGGTGTATATGTATGCTCAAGTGTGAACAAAGGGTAAAATAAACCTAAGTGTGCTAATAAAATGCTGAGAATTTGTGGTGTCCCAATATGAGTGTCACTCCATTTCTTCTTCACGTAATAGGCCATTGGCCTAGTCCCTCATTACCAACCACATAGCTAGCATATCATGGAGAGGGGAGTGGGCTACATAGTACTCTTCCACCAAATCCTTCATAACCATTAGCTTCTTCTCCATTCCAATGGTTTGATTCATTGAGTAAAACCAAATTGGTCAAAAGCTTGTCTATAAATAAAGCCCTTCTCATTCACAGACATGTTGCTAAGTTCTCTGAGAAAAGTTCTAGTGTGTGAAAGTGTGGTTGGGCTAAGCTTATACAATCTGCAAATTGAAGCTAGTGTAGCAATTCAACTTCAGAAAAGGTAACCTTCCTCTAGATGTTCATACATTCAAGTTTTGTAAAGTTCATAGAAAAGTATGAAAACACTTGTTTTAAGTTGAAATGGTTGTAGTTGAAACTTGCTAGAATGTATCAATTGATGCTAGATATTTTAATATGGTCAAAAACAAAATCAATGAGAGTTAAACAAAGTAAAATGGTCAAATGCTTGAATTCG
This sequence comes from Panax ginseng, assembly GCA_020205605.1. Classification (NCBI taxonomy): domain Eukaryota; kingdom Viridiplantae; phylum Streptophyta; class Magnoliopsida; order Apiales; family Araliaceae; genus Panax; species Panax ginseng. The sequence goes on along the minus strand of CM035138.1, from coordinate 58,875,872 downwards.
TAGGGAAGAGAATTGCTAAATGTGTTAAACTTTGGAAAAATGGCAAAAAATCTTGAATTGATCCTTGAAATTTATTGTTTGTATGTGTGGGAATGTTAGAAGCATGCTAGGAGTGTTATGTAGCAAGTTTATAGCAATTATACATCATTACATTGTTGCTTGGATGAGAATTGGGTTGAAAATTTCATAAAAGTCCGAACAGGGGATACTTGCTCGTGTTTTAGTAGGGACATACCCTGTCCCCAAATGGGGTCTGAAGCACAAATGCCATTTCCGCCGTGGGTCTTTATAACAACAAAAAAATCTTGTTTGTTTGTTTGATGCAAGAAATCTTAACTCCACTTAATTTCAAGAACATACATACTCCTTAAACATGTATCAATGTATGTTACAAGTTGTTTAGTAGGTTTGAAGTTGAATCATAACCTTTTTAAATGCAAAGTTAAAAGACGGAAATCATGTTTATAAAACCTTACGCCCTTTTTGAATCTAACCCATTGAGCATATGTTTATAGTTTAGTTAGTCTTGTAAATACATATGAAATGTGGACTCAACATACCTTGCATGTATAGATTGTTAGACATGACATCTAAACATTTAAAAACCAATTGAGTTGAAAAACTCTATGATTTATATTGTGAACTTTGGAACAATTAGGATAGGATGCGTATGCCTCTAGAGATATTCGACATGTTCACGCATCTAGTTAAACATTTTTATAAATTATGCAAGCATGTGTATGAAAAAAGAAGTTGTTTGGCAATATTATGTGGTATAATGAATACTATGGCTAGTTGATTTATGTAATGAACTCTTTTAACTTTGAAAGATGGAAATGTATGAGTAACTTTAATAAAGGTGACGCTCAAAGGTTCTTTAATATGAAACAACTTAAAAATAAGAAAACTAAAATATTTTAAAAGATGAGCATATTAAAAAAGATTTTTAAAGGTAAAATCAATGTGATTTACGCATCTATGAGTTTAATGTGTGTAGTTTACATGAATTTAGATATGTGTGATGAAAGTATGTGAATATGTATATCAAGTATATATGACTAATGAATACATATACATATATAAATAGGATAACGTAGTTCATTGAGGTGATTTTACGCTATAAGTGGTAATCAACGCTAAAGGCAAGTCTCCTAACTCTCACAACTTTGGATTTTAAAGTAGTTCTCTAACTTTCATTGATTCACATATCGAATACAAGTTATCTAAATTCTTTACATTGTACATTGTATAAATCCAAATTATTAACATACTTATATTGAGCAAATGTCTATTACTATTCGAAAATCAATTACTTTGACATTATTACGAGCATTAGACTTATTGTTCTTAAAGTGCATTATAAAAGTTGTCTAAACCTTTGATTCGGTTAGACTGTTATCATACGTTAGAAAGCTATCCAAACCAATTGACTTGGTGCGGACTCTTGAAAATCTACTGAGATGAACAACCCTCTTAAAAAGGGGAAATTCTATATTATCGGGGAACCGACGTGCGCACACAAGTATGATTAAATGTTATGCATAACGTAGGGTACCTTAGGCTGATCACCTGTTGTACTCGTTTATCTTGGATTGCAGTATGATACTGTTAATTCTAGTAAGAGTTCTTAGTCTTTAATGACTGCTCAGTGTTCATTCTTATTGAACCTCCAAATAATTAAACCTTGAAATGTTATTGATATCCTTCAGTCTTTAGTGACATTTATCAAACATTTTGATATTTCTTGATATCCTTGAACTATCACTTCTTTGTTATACCCTTGAAGATTCAAATGCTATAACTGTTCATTCTTTTTGCTATATTACTTGCTGGGCAAACTTGTTGCTCATTCTTGCTTCCTTAAAAAAAACATTATAGTTAAGGCGAGAAGCAAGCGGTACATCGGGAAAGGACAAGGGGAAGGGCAAGGCTACAGAGTAGCTTAGTTCTTTAAGAGTAGTAGTATTATTATTTCTATGCGTATTATGATGTATTAAGGATGGTTAATTATGTTTTAAGTTTAATCAATGGATTGTTGTAGTAATGGTTACGGAACCTTGGGACGCGAATATTTATATTATATCAATGTAAATTATTCTATTATTTCCGTTGTTGATGATTTTAGTGTGATGTTAGAATTAGCACGTGGCAAACCAAATTCGAGATACGAGTGTCTGAATTTGGAGGCGTCACAGGTTGGTATCAAAGCATTAGTTATAAACCTTAGGAGCGAGAGTCCTTAGATTACAACTTAGGAGAACTTAGATGATAGAGAGGGATGAAACTCATATAGAGTTTTCATAGATAGTGACTTAGTGTGTTATAGAATATAACTTCATTATATACAATGAACTTATGTTATTTAACATTCTAATGGAGTTGTTATTTGTTTTGTCTTATGTTGGTGATTGTAGGATGACTGACATGGGAGGACCTAGCCGAGTAATAGAAGAGGAGATGCGTGATATACACGTTGTATTTGAGTCACCATCGATAGTAGAGCCCATATTAGCAGTGGCCCTTATCGATGATGATGACAAGGAGGATGATATGGAGCCTCTGCCCGAGGAGTCTGATCCAGAGGAGGAGTCTATGGAGGAGGAGCCTATGGGGGATGAGCCTATGGAGGACTCCGACGAGACTACTTTCGAGGATCGGATGTTGGGAGAATATAAGGAGCAGATTCTGGAGTTAGGAAGTAGAGTGGAGGAGCTAGAGACTGAGGCTAGGGAGAGAGAGTCTAAGTTCCAGAAATTGAGGGACGATGACCATTAGAGGAAGTTAGTTGTACAAGAGATGGAGGTGCAAATTGCTCAACGTAAGGAGGTAGGGATCCAGTTGGGAACCTTGTTTCATAGGTCGGTGGCTAGGAATGTGGAGCTGGCAGGGAAACCAGAAGAGTCTGAACAGAGGGAACTTAGTGAGAAGGCTGAGAAGGAAGCTCTTCGTACTCAGTTAGAAATGGAAGTAATGGATAGAATCCACTTTGAGGAGAAGTGGGAAAGAGCCAATGATAGGGCTAACGATCTAGAGGATGAAGTGAGATACAAAAGGAGGAAGATGAACAAGATGGGCTATGCTCTACGCACGACCATGGGAAGGTTGATTGATGGAGTAAATCATTACCTGGCAGAGCAGGGACAAACTCGACACACCATAAGCCGAGATTTGGTGGTGCACACATTTCCGTAGGAGTACCAGCTACTGTGGTGGAGCATGGGATGTTGGATTGAGTCTAGGTGTTAAATTTTAGTAGTTATAATATTTTTATTATGTGTGTTGTGAAATCTCAGTCTTTTTATGTAAGATGTGAGATGGTAGTGAACCCCAACTTTTGAAAAAAATATATATATTAAAGGGGTAGTATGTTGGTGTTGTCCCCGTCTTTTGTAATATTAGGGGATATGTTGTGTCAATTATAGAAGTATGCTAGAGATAAACATGTAATGTAATGACTTAGCATATGAATATAAATGATCTTATTTCTGAAACATGTTATAAATTTTTCTATTTGAGAAATGTCTAAGTAATATAACTAGATAATAAAATGAAAATTTTATGATGCAGAAGCATACCGCCCAGACGTAGAATAACTGCAGTAGAAGAATCGGTTAATAATCAGAGAGGACCAGTGGATCTGATACAGAGGCTTGTAGACTTGTTGGGGGAAGCTCTTAGGGGAAGAAACGAACCAGTACCACCCAATCCCCAAGTAGCTCCAGTCACAAACTTCAAGGACTTTAAGAGCGTAGGACCTCCGGAATTCGTGGGTACTACCGATCCTATCGTAGCGCAAATGTGGATCAAGGAAATGGAGAAAGCCTTCGCCATTACTCGAGTGGGTGAAGACCAGAAAACCGCGTTCGCTACATACATGATGAGGAGTGAAGCAAACTACTGGTGGGAAGCAAATCAACAGCGGGCGGGAGAAGGAACTATACCCTGGGAAAGGTTTTAAGACGTTGTTCTTCGAGAATTATTTCCCGAAGAGCATGAAGAATAGGATGGAGGTAAAATTTTTGGAACTAAAGCAAGGGGAGATGACGGTGGCGCAGTACGCGGCCAAGTTCAATGAACTCGCACGATTTGCAACACATCAAGTCGACACCGAAGAAAGGAAAGCTCGACATTTCAAACTCGGACTAAAACCTTGGTTGTTCAACAAGGTGTCGGTCCTTCAAATCGACTCGTTCGCCACATTATTAGAGAAGGAGATAATTGCTGAGGGAGGTAGCGAAGCATTGAGCCAATACAACAAGGAGAAGAAAAATAAAAATGTTGTGGGAGAAACTCGTGGAGGGAGTAGTAGTGGTGGAAGCCATCTGGGAAAGAGGAAATGGGATAACCATAACAACAACAACAACAACAACAACAACAACAAAAACAATACCAACAATCGAACCATCAGTCATTCAGAGGGTTATCAAGGAGGGTTTAAGAAAAGAATTGAAGCTTGCTCAAAATGTGGGAGGAACCATCAGGAAGTCTTTGGAAGGGACGCAACGCTCTGCTACAATCGCGCCGTGAAGGGCACATTTCACCTAATTGCCCAAAACCAAAAAAGATCAAGGGATGTTTCGCGTGTGGCTCAACTGAGCATCAAATCAAGGATTTCCCAAAGAAAGGGAGCAGCGGAGGAAGCGGCCAACAGGGAGGGGGCATCAAGTTGATGATCGGTGGACCAACACAATCTAACCGACCGACTGCCCGAACCTTTAACATGACTATCCAGGACGCAGTGACTGCAAAGGATGTGGTGTCAGGTATTCTCCCAATCAATAATATAAATGCATATGTATTATTTGATTCGGGCGCTACCTATTCCTTTGTGTCTGAAGAATTTGCTAGGAAACTAAACATACCCCATGAACGCTTAGAAAATTCATTGAACATAGAGGTTGCAAATAAGGAAATAATCCCTGTAGAGTTTGTGTACCGAAACTGTTGTGCAGATATTAGAGGGCACGAACTAAAGGCAAATTTAATTCCGATTAGACTAGGAGAGTTTGATGTGATATTAGGAATGGATTGGTTATCCAGCCACGCTGCGATAATCAATTGTCAAGAGAAGAGTGTGAACCTTCAGACTTCAAATCAGTCTAAGGTAGTGTTTTATGGTAACTCATCGCTCAAGCAATCGTGTTGTTTTTACGATGATGCGCAAAGCAAGAAATTGTTAAAGAAAGGATGTGTAGGTTATTTGGCCTATATAGTAGATACTCAGAAAAAGGGAGTAGAAATGAAGAATATATCGATAGTCAAAGATTTTCAAGATGTGTTTCCAGAAGATCTGCCTGGTCTTCCGCCGATGTGAGAAATCGAATTTGTAATAGACTTAGCACGTGAACGACACCGATTTGAAAGCCCCATATCGTATGGGCGCCAATGGAAATGAAGGAATTGATGATACAACCGCAAGAATTGCTAGATAGGGGTTACATTCGCCAAGTGTGTCTCCTTGGGGAGCACCGGTGTTATTTTTGTAAGAAAAGGATGGATCGATGAGGCTTATATCGATCGACTATCGGAGTTGAACCGAAAGTGATGATTAAGAATAGATATCCATTGCCAAGGATAGACGACCTTGTCGATCAATTGAAGGGAGAGAAGTGTTTTTCCAAGATAGACTTACGAACGGGTTATCATCAGTTGAAAGTGCGAGAGGAGGACAAACCAAAGACGGTGTTTCGAACACGTTACGGACATTACGAATTTCTAGTGATGTCATTAGGGCTAACTAATGCTCCGGCAGCATTCATGGACTTGATGAACCGAGTTTTCAAGCCATACTTAGATAAGTTCGTAGTAGTGTTTATTGACGACATTTTGATTTATTCAAAAACTAGGGAAGAGCATGCCGAACACCTGAAGATGGTATTGGAAGCCTTGCAAAGGGAAAAGATGTACGCTAAATTTTCAAAATGTAAATTTTGGATAGAGAAGGTTCAGTTTTTAGGACACGTAATAGATCAAAATGGAATTTCCGTGGATCCTGCAAAAGTGGAGGCAGTAAGTAACTATGAACAACCAAGGACGCCAACAGAGGTAAGAAGTTTCTTAGGTTTAGCTGGGTACTATCGAAGATTTATCCAAGATTTTTCTAAGATAGCAACCCCGCTGACCAATCTAACAAGGAAGACGGTGAAGTTTGTGTGGACAGATAATTACGAGGAGAGTTTTCAAGAATTGAAGAGGAGGTTGAGTGAAGCACCTGTATTATCATTACCGAATGATACATGAGGATTGGTAGTGTATAGTGATGCGTCGCATAGAGGACTTGGTTGTGTGCTAATGCAACATGGCAAGGTCATTGCGTATGCATCACGACAGTTGAAGGATTTTGAAAAGCGATACCCTACCCATGACATGGAGTTAGAAGCGGTAGTATTTGCTTTAAAGATTTGGAGACATTATTTGTATGGAGAAAAATGTGAGATATACACAGACCACAAGAGTCTGAAATATATCTTCACACAGAGGGAGTTGAATATGCGACAAAGAAGGTGGTTGGAATTAATCAAGGATTACGACTGCAAAATTCTTTATCATCCGGGAAAAGCAAACGTAGTAACCGACGCTTTAAGTAGAAAAGGAAGGGAGAAGTTATTCAAGCTAACAACTCAAGAAGAATTAATAAGAGAAATGGAAAAGTTGGAAATAGAGGTTTAAGAACCAAAAGAAGCAGGAGGAAAATTATTCATGATGGAAGCTCACCCGACGTTACTGGAAAGAGTAAAAGAAGCACAAGAGAAAGATGAAGAATGTGAGAAGATAAGGAAGAGAATAGTAGAAAATGAGGAAGAAAAGTTCAAAGTAGATAAGGATGGTATATTAAGATTTGAGGGCCGAGTATGGGTGCCAGCTATAACCGAACTGAGAGAGGAAATCTTGCATGAAACACATAATACCACGTACTTTGTTCATTCAGGCGGCACAAAGATGTACCGGGATCTTCACCATCACTTTTGGTGGCCTAATTTGAAAAGAAAAGTTGCAGAATGCATTAGTAGATGTCTTACTTGTCAAAGGGTCAAAGCAGAATATCAAAGGCCTAGTGGACTACTTCAACCACTGGAAATACAAGAATGGAAATGGGAGCATATTACCATGGACTTCGTGGTTGGACTTCCGATCACACAAAAGGGTTATGATGCCATTTGGGTTATCGTGGACCGACTAACAAAGATAGCTCATTTTCTACCCATCAAGATTCGATTCAGCTTGAACCAATTAGCAAAGTTATATGTAAAGGAAATCGTGTCACGACATGGAGTGCTAGTGTCAATTGTCTTCGATCGAGATCCGCGTTTCACGTCAAAATTTTGGAAAAGTTTGCAAGAGCGAATAGGAACTCAGTTGAGATTAAGTACTGCTTATCACCCTCAAACCGACGGACAAAGTGAACGAGCCATACAAACGTTGGAGGACATGCTTAGAGCTTACGTGATGGACTTCAAAGGGAATTGGGATGACCATTTACCATTAGTAGAATTCGCTTATAATAATAGCAATCATGCGAGTATTGGTATGCCGCCATATGAAGCTCTTTACGGGAGGAAGTGTAGAACACCATTATGTTGGGACGAAGTCGGAGAACGACGACTTTTGGGACCGAAATTAGTTCAACAAACGGCTGACGTGGTAACAACAATAAGGGCCAGATTGGTAGCAGCTCAAGATCGCCAAAAGAAATACGCCGATTTGCATCGTCAGAGCCGAGACTTTGAAGTCAGAAGTTTTGTGTTTTTGAAGGTCTCTCCCTGGAAGGGAAAGATCAGATTCGGAGAGAAAGAGAAATTGAGTCCGAGATTCATATGACCGTTCGAAATTTTGAAACTAGTGGGCGAAGTGGCATACAAAGTTGCATTACCACCTGAATTGGAACGCATCCACAATGTGTTTCACATTTTGGTGTTACGTCCTTACAAACCCGACTACAGACACGTGATCTCCTATGAGCCTATTCAAGTAGAGAAAAATTTAACGTATGAGGAAACTCCTATTCAAATACTAGATAGAAAGGAGCAAACGCTGAGGAATAAAATTATATCTTCTATAAAGGTGGTTTGGCGAAACCACGATACCGAAGAGGCCACGTGGGAATTAAAGGATAAGATGCGAAGGGATTATCCCCATTTATTTGAGTGACCTTGTACAATTCCAAGGACGAAATTTTTATAAGGGGGGGAGGATGTAATACCCGTGAATTTTAATAAATTATAATATTGAGAATAAAGATTTGTTTGCATATTTATTTGAATATAAATATATATAGTATCGTCTTATATTGTGATAAGTGGTTTAATTGATTAAGCCAGTGATAATTAAACAATGAAGCAAAAGTAATGAAAAGCTTAGTTTAAACTTGTGGAGTTATGCCTAGTATGGCAAGATGATGAAATGAGAAAATACTAATTTAACTAATGATGAAATTAATTAGTATTACTAATAAATAAATAATTTCATAATGAGGTTGATTTATTTGTTATTCATTAATTATCATGAATAATGGTATGTAAAGAGAAATCATATATAATAAGGTTTTTCATTCAATATAAAGTGAGGTGTGACATTGTAATGTAAATAATTATTATATAAAACTATGTGATAAAAGTAAGCTTGACTTAGGTAGTTAACCAAGTTGTATGAAAAAGTCTTATGTGACATTTTGATGTGTGTGGGAGTAATTAAATGGGTATTTTAAACCTATGAGAGAAAGTAACTTTGATTAAATTAATAATAAGTAATAAGTAACATTGGTACACAATTAAATTATATCCTAGTCTAGAATAAATATTATTTGACATAAATCAATGTACATGGATTATATGATTTTATGTGTAATGTATGAGTGGGTGTATATGTATGCTCAAGTGTGAACAAAGGGTAAAATAAACCTAAGTGTGCCAATAAAATGATGAGAATTGGTGGTGTCCCAATATGAGTGTCACTCCATTTCTTCTTCACGTAATAGGCCATTGGCCTAGTCCCTCATTACCGACCACATAGCTAGCAAATCATGGAGAGGGGAGTGGGCTACTTAGTACTCTTCCACCAAATCCTTCAGAACCATTAGCTTCTTCTCCATTCTAATGGTTTGATTCATTGAGTAAAACAAAAAATGGTCACAAGCTTGTGTATAAATAAAGCCATTCTCATTCACAAACATGTTGTTAGGTTCTCTGAGAAAAGTTCTAGTGTGTGAAAGTGTGGTTGGGCTAAGCTTATACAATCTGCAAATTAAAGCTAGTGTAGCAATTCAACTTTAGAAAAGGTAACCTTCCTCTAGATGTTCATACATTCAAGTTTTGCAAAGTTCATAGAAAAGTATGAAAACACTTGTTTTAAGTTGAAATGGTTGTAGTTGAAACTTGCTAGAATGTATCAATTGATGCTAGATATTGTTAATATGGTCAAAAACGAAATTAATGAGAGTTAAACAAAGTAAAATGGTCAAGTAACGAATTCGTAGGGAAGAGAATTGCTAAATGTGTTAAACTTTGGCAAAATGGCAAAAATCTTGAATTGATCCTTGAAATTTATTGTTTTTATGTGTGGGAATGTTAGAAGCATGCTAGGAGTGTTATGTAGCAAGTTTATAGCAATTATAGATCATTACATTGTTGTTTGGATGAGAATTGGGTTGAAAATTTCATAAAAGTCCGAAGGGTATACTATTAGTGTTTTAGCGAGGGATATGCCCACCCGTGTGGGGGTCCTAAAGCAAAAATGCCACGCCCCTTGGAAGTAAGAATAACAAAAAAAATCTTGTTTGTTTGTTTGATGCAAGAAATCTTAACTCCACTTAATTTCAAGAACATACATACTCCTTAAACATATATCAATGTATGTTATAAGTTGTTTAGTAGGTTTGAAGTTGAATCATAACCTTTTAAAATGCAAAGTTAAAAGACGAAAACCATGTTTATAAAACCTTACGCTTTTTGAATCTAACCCATTGAGCATATGTTTATAGTTTAGTTAGTCTTATAAATACATATGAAATGTGGACTCAATATACCTTGCATGTATAGATTGTTAGACATGACATCTCAACATTTGAAAACCAATTGAGTTGAAAACTCTATGATTTATATTGTGAACTTTGGAACAATTAGGATAGGATGCGTATGCCTCTACAAATAATCGACATGTTCACGCATCTAGTTAAACATTTTTATAAATTATGCAAGCATGTGTAGAAAGAAGTTGTTTGACAATATTATGTGGTATAATGAATAATATGGCTAGTTGATTTATGTAATGAACTCTTTTAACTTTGAAAGATGGAAATGTAGTAGTAACTTTAATAAAGGGTGAATGTAATAACCCGATATTTTCTATGTAAATAAATAAGAAATTTTGCATATAAATTTTTTTTATTTGAAGAAGGAAATATGTGCCAAGTAAAGTGTATGTATATATGTGATAAATAAAATTTATTTATTACATGAATAATTTCAAATAATTTTATTTTAGAATTATCGATCATTATAACATATATACTTATAATGATTAATTTTATAGTAGAAATTTCTTTATTATTTATTTTCTATGAAAATATGATTTTTATATTATTTAAATAATATATGAAATAATTATTGGAATTATTATAATTACTATTTTATTTTATGAATTTTAGTTCAGATTATTATGTTAATTATTTTAACTTAATTAATAATGTTATATATGAAAAATAAATCAGATATGGAATCCAAACCCTAAATTTGGGTATTGATCAAGGGATGAGAATAATAATATAATATTAATTATATTTTAATTTTTTAGTGCTATAAATATGTACTGTAAATGCGTAGACTAATAATGGTGAGCCAAATATGGTAAATTATGTCAAAACCCTCATATCGTGTTATTAAACCCTAATTGTTAAACTCGGTTATGAGTTCGAGACTGAGCAGTAATTGTGTTATATGAATTTTACTATGTATTATATAATTTCTGTAATTAGGAAAAACCCTAGCTAATTATTATTTGACAACCCTAATTTGCTAAAATTAGAAACCCTAATTACAGTTTTAGTAAATTATAATGATAATAAGGAAACCCTAATTGTTAATTTGGGAACCCTAATGGTATTAAGGAACCCTAATTTAAAAACCCTAATTTCCTATTAAAAACCCTAATTTTAAATTAGTGTGTTTAATTAAAATTTTATTACACTTTAATTTTAATTTTTCAAACCCTAGTAATTATTTGGGAAACTTTAATATGTAAAATCTAGTGAATAAATCATAGATTCAAGCACCTTGGACAAGAATGCCCTTAAATTAAAATAAAATTACTAAAGTACCCTTTTGTCTTATTTATGAATTATTGCTAGCAAATCTTCATCAAATCTAGCCAGCCACTCTACCCTAGACCTACTTAGCAGCTAGATTATCAGCACATCAGCCATTACAAATTCATTGTATCAATTCATTACATAATTTAAGAGAGAGAAAATCCTCATTTTGACCTAATTTGTTCACAAATACCTAGCCATACTCTCTCAAGACTAAACCCATGAAATTCTGGTGTTAGATCAGTCCCCAATCAATCCCCACGAACACCAATAACAGATCAGAAGAACAGAATCAAAATCAAAGCTTAGAAAAGGTATAAAAACCCTAATTTAAAAATCATGTGATTTGATGTTAGATGTAAATTTTTGTGTGTTAAATATGTTGTATGGGGTGTTAATCAATGATCTGGATTGCTAGATGTTAAACCCATAACATCTAGAGGCTCAGATTTGATGATTTTCCAAATCTGAAAATTTTTGAAAATAAGGGTCTGACAGTGAATGTCAGGTCCTATAGATCTCGATCTGTTATGTGTTTTTGTGTTTTAAAAGTTTGTACTTGCACTACTACAAAATTATAAATAGACAACACTTAAACCACAATATTTTTTAAAAAAACGTTGTGGTTTTTTTTTTTACAACGTTTTTAAAAAAAACGTTGTAGATATATATACAAAAACGCTATCTATTTAAAAAGGATATTTTTTTTGTTTTAATTAGATAATATTTTTTTTTAAAAACGTTGTCTATCAATAAAAACACGGAGCTAAAAAAAAAAAAAGACGCGGAAATGAAACACTTAGCAAAAAGAGCAAACCCATTTCAGCAGATCCCTACCAACTATTCTTCTTCTAAATCCCTAAACAAGATTCAGATCTTCTTCGTCAAAAACCCACTTCTCGCAAGCCGCCTCACCGGAAGGTGAGGAAACCCGGTCTTCCGCATACGTCTCTCCTGCTGCTCTGCTCCTTAACCATCTCAGCACCACCATCGCTGTTAGCAAAAAGGCAATAAGGTATGAATCTAGAGACCAAATTTCTCTCCTCTCCTAATTTCTCAGCCTTAACACAAACAAACAGACCAAATTTCTCAATCTGGGGTTTTCTGTCCTCCTCCACTCTCTGTCGTGTCTCCTGTTTAACCAAGTGGGTCAGGTTGCTTCGGTTAGGGTTTGTAGGGATTTGAGTACCGGTCGATCTATGGGCTATGGTTATGTCAACTATAGCAATCCCAGGCCATCACTGGTGGTTCATACCTACCAAGTATGTATAATTGGGTTCATTTCCCATGTATGTATACCGATATTTATAATTGGTTTAGTAACCACATAAATTTTCCCATTTGTAAATTTATTTAAAACCCTAACTGAATCGGTCAACAGGCTAAAAATAGGTGGGCGGGAAAGACCATTGTTGATCTTTTTGCTGAAGAATTTAAAGGCCAACCTCGTGATTACTATGTAGGTTGCTATAGGATGTTCATTCAAGTTCTTCAAATTACTAACTGAGCTATTTTTCTCTACCAATTTGATATATGGGAATCACTATTGCTTAATTTTGGGTTAATATATGATTATCTACACTTTACACAGAACACATCTGACGTTTAATTTGTGTTTATTTGATTTACAAGAACCCTCCCACTCTTTTCCTTCTCAATGTAGTATTGTGAGTAGTTGTAAGACCGTGCAGATGATGAATTAATTGCCATAACAGAATCATAGTTACTGAACTTGTGGAAAATTTATGATAGACATCCTTCAAGGTTAATTAAAGGAATAGGAATCCAATATTTAATGCATCATGTATGTATTGACAGATGGGTATTTGTGTGAAGTGACAAGCACATTGTTATTTTTTCTCCAGATTTTACTATTGTCCTGGGACCAATTCAACACTGCATTACAGTGGAAGATGTATGGATATTACCTTTCCACTGTAATATTTTCCTTTTTCCGTCTCCTAGTGTGCGCTTGTGTATTGATTTCTAAGTATGTGGATTATGTTATTTGCTTTATCAGCCAAAAGGTTGTGGTTCTCAATGTTTCACTTGCAGGTTGCAGCCACTTCTTACACAGGTTGTGATTCTAAATGTTTCACTTGCACTGTGTTAAAGAGCAACAATGTTTTTGTACTGCTTGACTTTTCTACTGTGAATTTTAAGCTTGTTATTCATATAAATTGATGTAGGCATGAACCACCAGTGATGGCCTGGGATGTTTCAATTTTGCAGAAAGAACCAGATGTGGTGACTGACCAAAAGCTATGTCCTGGTTATCTAATAATGCTAAGGTAAACCTCGTCTAGCCAAATTGATAGAAACACTGTGATTCACGTCTCTTTAGATTTGTCTGATAAAGCTTTAGCAAAATGTGTGCCAAACTGTTTAAGCAAGGCGTTAGTTTCCATGTTTAATATGGTTACTTCTTAAACAACATCCCAGCTCCCTAGCCTAATGACATGTTCAGTCTTTCTCTCATCTCTTTTAGGGTGATTGGCTTCTATACAGCTGCAGCGCCTCGTTTGCTGCTATATTCTGTCTGGCTGATGTGAGACATTGCGACTTTTTATGAGTTTACTTGATTTGTTTTCTTCCACTTTCTTCTTGCACAGTTTATATTCTCTACGGCAACTGATGGGAAAATTAAGGCATGGTTGTATGACAACATGGGTTCAAGAGTTGACTACGATGCACCAGGTCATTCGTCCACCACTATGGCATACAGTGCTGATGGAACAAGGTTTAGAAATTATATTTTTCACTATTTAGATTACCCTTTTGTTAGGGGTTAGAAATTAACACTTAATTTATGATAACTAGCTGAAATATCTGTTTCATAATGTACTGAGCTACTCATAGGCTGTTCTCATGTGGGACTAATAAAGAAGGAGATTCATACATTGTGGAATGGAATGAAAGTGAAGGAGCTGTTAAGCGTACTTATATTGGGCTTGGGAAGCGATCTGTGGGGGTTGTGCAATTTGATACTACCAAGAATCGTTTTTTGGCTGCTGGTGATGAATACATGGTAAAATATTGGGATATGGACAATGTTAACCTATTGACGACTGCTGACGCGGAGGGTGGGTTATAGGTAAGTTTTTAGTTATGCCAGTTGATAAGATTTTCTTTCCTAAGTCTTCCTTTCTAGGTAACCATTCTGCTGGTTGATATATCTGCAGGCTTATCCTTGTATCAGATTTAACAAGGAAGGGGTATTGCTGGTTGTTTCAACAAATGATAATGGTATTAAAATTCTAGCAAATACTGATGGTATTAGGCTACTCCGAACAGTTGAAAGTCGTTCTTTTGATACTTCTAGAATTTCCTCTGCAGCCATCGTGAAGGTAAATGGCCTTTTTAAGCTTGTTTTGGTTCTGCAAATCATGGTATTTATGTCACCCATCCTCTCTTTCTCCCTCTGCTTATTTTATCTGTGCTCTTACATTAAGGAAATGTTTCATTCACATACAGCCCCCTGCCATGGGCGCGTTTGGTGCTTTTGGCAGAAACTGTCTCTTCCAAGTATATCTGTTTCTCTTATGGCTTGGATGTGATCCCTGCACTGCAAGATACTGGCTGTTTGGCTTCTGTTCTTGTTTTGTTGATTTACCATACCAATTTGATATTGTAAATTAGTCACGTCTATTTGGTCTTCCATTAAATTGGGGAATTGCAGCTAGTTCTGCTAAATGAAATAACACCCTTTATTTCTTTTTAAGCGTTTTATTATCTTGTATGTGTTACTCCCAACCTCCATTTTGTAGATTTGATTACTAAATCATTGCAAATTGTATGCCTCACCTGTATATCATTTTTCTTTGCAAATGGTATGCCTCGCCTATATATGGATAATATAATTCATACCTGACATTGGGTTATTTACCTCGTTGTTGCAATTTGAACATGTCGGCAGCCAAGCTCATTGGTAGTGTTGCAGCTTCATTTGTAATTGCGTTTACATGTGACTATTATATTGCTTAGCGGAAAATATTTGGAGGCAAGTTCGTTTTTTTTTCTTTTTCTGTTTTTTGAGGTCCTGCCTTATTTCTTGTTTCCTTAATGTTGTGGACCTTGGCTGACTTCACCATTCTAAATACCTTTCAAAATCAGGTACTACTCCTAATACTATTACAAACAAAGAATGGGCAGCAGAGACAGCTGACAAAAAGTTCCAGGCATGGCCTTGTACTGCTGGTTCTGATTCAGCTGATCATTTGTTTCTTTCTTTTTCTCCCTGCATGTAGTGTTACATGTATGAACTGTTCAACTGCAGGTATGTAACTGGAGCTATAACTACTCCCTTGATGAACATTTTCTAAGTGAACATAGTAGTAATTTATATTGAAAAGTGAATTTGAGATGTATATATGGATATTTTGGTATATATTTTGTGGATATAGTAATTTGAAACTGTAAACGAATAGTAATTTTGGGATGTATTTTGAATGGTTGCCATATTTTGGCTTAAATTTAAATGAGAATTTAAACCTTTTAGCTATATATCATGACATTAGCATATTGCAGGTACATTGGTAATATAGGTGAATTACAACTTTTTTTTTTCTTTTTTTTTATCTACAACATTTTAAAAATGTTGTCTGATATACTAAACAACAATATTTTTATCCAAAAAATGTTGTGGAATTATACATTCTACAACGTTTTTAAGCATCTGTTAATTTTTGAAAAACATATCTACAACGTTTTTTTCTTAAAAAACGTTGTGAATTGTGCTTAACTACAACGTTTTAAAAATGTTGTGTAAGGGTGTCAAATAGATGACACCCTTAACCACGACGTTTTTCTGACTGAAATCACAACGTTTTTTCTGCGTTGTCTATTTACTGTTTTGTAGTAGTGTTGTACTCTGTCAGGAGATCTTGAATCTGGAACTTGAATCAGGTTCATATCTGTTGTAGATTAAAAGATATTCGTGGTCAAAGTGAGTTGACTGATCAGAAATTCTGAGTTTCTGGGCAACCCAGAAACCCAGAATTTCTGACAATCATTTTTAGAGCTTCTGTTCTTGCTGATCCGTTATAGTATGGACATGTTCTTGTTATAGACTTGTAGTTTGACACGAATACTACATATTAAAACCCATAGAACAACCAGATCTGTTACATGATCAAAGATATGGGTGGTCAAACTAGGGTTGACCACAGCCTTATGAGTTTCTGGGAAAAACCCATATTCATGAAAAACAGTTTCTCTGGCATAGTTTGACCAGATTATATCTTCTTGTTGTGTTGTTGTTTTAGTAATGTTTTGTAATAGATCTATTTAGTTACATGTGGTCTACAACCTGTAACTTTTATATCACAAAACTATTTCACGATCATCATATAGTGGAAGCTTAAAAGTGGTTTCATGATTGTTTCTTCATTTCGGGTAAACCGTAAATGAAGAACAACATCGACAAAGATGTTTGCTAGCTTAGCTCGCTTTTGATTATTTATGTTTAGACTTCACCATGGCTTGAAACATGTTCTCCGATAATTTGTCTAGCAAAATTGATTTAGTAAAAACATTTACCTTGAAATGTAATTAATTTTATAAGGCCATCAATACCGCTGACCCATTGGCCATGATCGAAATTTCTGGCAAATTTCAGAAATGTGAAGAATACTCTGACAAAGATGTTCTGGATGCTTAGATCTCCCTCATGTTTTATGTTTTGGTCCAAAATTGTTATGAACATGTACTCTACATACATACTACAACATGTAATCAATAAGATGTCCGTAAACGATTTATAGAGAGAATGATTGATGGTCAAAGGAGGTACCCGAAAGAAGGATCGCCGTTGTTCTTGAGCCTCAAGAACACCTATCATGATGTAAACCGCTACTAAAGCCTTTTAGCGACCGGATTTAATTATTTTTGTTTTATAATTTCAAATATACATTAAAAATAGAAATAAATTCTAAAAAATATAAAATCAGCTTTTAAAAATTATTTTAAGTTATAAAATTAAGTTTTAATAATTTGACATATTTTTCATAAATATTAATATTTATTTGGATATTATTGGTATTTTAATTATTTAATAAATGTATTAAATAAATTAATTAAAAATGATTTTATTGTATTAAAAATCATTTTAAATAATAATAAGGTATTTAATAATATTTTAAGTTATAAAACATAACTTTTAATATTTTAAGATAAGTTTAATTAATTATTAAATATTAATGATATTAGATTTATTTAGTAATTATATTAAATAAATTAATTAAAAATGATTTTAATATTTTAAAAATCATTTTAAATGAAAATAAATAGTTTAAAAATATTTGAAGTTATAAACTAACTTTTGATATTTAAAGGTAAATTTCATCAATAATTTAATATTAATGATATTAAGTTTATTTAATAATTATATTAAATAAATAGTTTAAAAATGGTTTTATTGATTTAAAAATCATTTAAAAAGGGAATAAATGAATTAAAAATATTTTAAGTTATAACTAATGACTTTTAATATTTTGATAAATAATAAATTAATATTCTAATATTAATGGTAATTATTTAAAATGATTTTAAATGTTTTAAAAATCATTTAAGGGTAATATTAATACTTTTAAAATATTTTGAGTTATTATAAATAACTTTAATATTTTGGCAATAGTTTCATTAATAGTTTAATATTAATGATAATAGAATTAATTAATATTTAAATCATTTAATAATGATTTCAAAGATTTGAAAATTCATGATAAAGTATAATAATTATTTAAAAATTATTATAAGGCTATGAAAAATAATACGATCGATATTGAAAATATCTAAACGAATATTGAACTACACGATAGAGTCTTAGACTCGATATTTACCCGATAAAACCGCTTTCAGATAATCGAAATATTTTAAATTGATCAGACTTAGATAAATTAACTAGATATGTGTTTGTTAGTGAATCAATAATCATTAAATATATGTGACAATGTGATTAGGTTATGGGATGATCGCAATTAGCAAAGATTTATGTGATATGATATATTATTCTAATTGAACTAATGATCTTATTTATGATAGGTCAGATAAAAGATTAATCTAAGTTTATTATTGTAAGCAAATACTCAGTAAGTATCTAAACCTTATGCACTACTTTTATTTCAAGGCAAACAGTATATCATGTTTATAAGTTTCCTAAACTTACTCCAATTATTATTGAGCAAGTATCCGAACTATTCTTTATATTGTGCAAGTATCCTACTTTTGCATTTACTTTATGCAATGGACATGAGTAAGAAAGTTTCAGAATTATATTATTATTGTGCCAGATTATTAACTCTATTATTATTGATTATGTATCCAATCTTTGTATTCATACAAGTTCTTACATTATCCGATCATTGTATTATTGTATAATTCAGATATTTATTATGTTCGTTAATTCGTATATAGGGTTAGACAACTGTCCCCACTTGGATAACCATTATATTTAATCATATGTTGATAACCATTATAGGTATACGTTGACTTAAAAGCCGTCTAAGCTATTTGATTCAGCTAGACATAAAAATATTGTTGAACAAGATAGAACATTTTTGTATCCAACCAGATTGTTTTGGTTCGAATTCCCGACTAAGTATGAACATCTCGAATATGGGAAAACTTTTGTGCACCTAAGGTGGATCGAGTGAACGATAATATCGTTCTTGCATGTAGTATTGATCAATACAGGGCATAACGGGCTGATCACCCCCCATGCCCGTACTTTATTACGGTTTACAGAGGAATTTCTGTTTAACCTTTTCAAAAATTGAAAACAATGTTCATAGTATGTTGACTGATCTCCAGTTATAGTCTATACGTAGTTTCAAAAATTTCATCTAGAAGTGATATGTTGTTATTATTGGTTTAGCTTACTTCACAACTGTTGATTCGTTGTAGAAGTGTCTTTCAAAGAAAACATTTAATCCTTTCAGCTAATATGTATTGTTGTTATTACTTGTTGGGCAATCAAATGCTCATTCTTGCTTTAAATTTAAATGTTTTCAGTTAAGTATGATCAACCCGAAGGCTCAACCAAGAACAAGGGGAAAGGAAAGCTGTTCGAATGAAATTTATAATATGTTGTGTAATAGTTATAGTTTATTAAGACAATGATACTTATTATCTATGATGTAATGAATGTTTAAAGGTCTCGTACCTGGGATTTAGACTTTGATATATGTAAATTAAGTTTGATATTTATATTATTGTTATTATTATTAGTATTATTCATCTTATAGAAATGGTATTGTGAAACACCGAGTTCGGGTTTCAAGTACCCGGATTTGGGGGCGTCACAGGTTGGTATCAAAGCTTTAGGGTTAGAAACCTTAGGTTGGATCTTAGGATATAACCTCGTAATGTAGGCGTTAAATATATATATATATATATATATATATATATATATATATATATATATATATATATACAATAACTCATATAGAGTTTAAAAGGAGATGAATTGAATAAATTCATCGTTAAACAAAATAAAAGATAACTCTTATAAAACTATTGTTTGTTTGTGTGTATATACTATTTACTAATCAAGATAAGTGTGTGTAGATGTCGTGGAAAAGAATTAGGATACTCTCTGATTGTAAAGAAGGAGCCGATATCAAAGCCAAAAGCTGAAATAGAGGCTCATAGTGCAGAAAACCTTGATGAGGTGGTGGTATTGGAAAACGTAGTACCAGATCCGAAAATGGTGGAACTGACAGATAGAGATTCAGACACTAAAGTTGGAGCTGATTAAGCATCAACGAAAGTACAGAATCTGAAGAACAAGGTTTCTTCTCTAGAAAAGCTGTGGGAAATAGAAAAGCTACTAAATAACCAATTGTGAAAGGTGTTAATAGAAACTATGGAAGAACAAGATAAGCTTAAAATCCAAATTGATCAAATGGGAGCCGGAATCAACAAATCGTGTGCAGCTCCAAGCAAGAAAGGGAAAAGAAAGAGGAAATACCGTGACTTAGGAAATTAGTATGATTAGTAGTTGATTATGTGTGTTTGATAATGTACGGGTGTAATGTAATATTCTCAAACTTTTGTATAAGTTATTACAAGAATTCCCAACTTTTGTGGTCACAAAAGGATAAAAAGATGTGTTATATATGTAAAGTACTTTGAATTGATGAATACGAATCAATGTTTCATTAATGGAATAAGTTTTGTATAAAACTTTGTGTTACATGTTAAACTTATACAATAAGGTTTAGAATGTAAGTTAAATTTATGATTTTATGTAATCGAGATAATGCCGCCAAGACGCGACAAACACAAAATCAAAGGGCGAGAAGAATCATCAACAACGCCGAGGGACAAAAGAAGACCCAATGCAAAACTTTTGCTAACATGGTAGCTCAAAGCTATGCATCGCAGGAATACCAATTGCAGTGAAACCGACTGCATAATCGCTTGGCAAACTTCAAAGACTTCAAGGCAAGAGGACCACCGTAATCTGGGGAACAAATTGACCCTATAGAAGCCGCAACATGGGTTAACGAGATAGAAAAGGCGCTCAGTAGTTTCTAGGGTAGATGAGGGGCAAAAGACCTCTTTTGCCACTTATATGATGAAAGGGAGGCAAACTTTGGTGGGAAGCAAATCAAACTGAGTAAGGAGAGAGGAGTAGTTACTTGGGCTAGGTTTAAAACTTTTTTTCAAAACTACCTCAACTAGCATGCAAAGCTAGGATGGAGGTAAAATTTCCGGAGTTAAAGTAGGAGAACATGACCGCTAAGTGAGTATGCCGCAAAAGTTTAATGAGTTGGTTAGGTTTGCTCCGCATCAAGGTTGATACGGAGGCTAGGAAGGCAAGAAGGTTTGAATGGGATTAAAACCTGGCTCTACTAACAAGGTGGCGAAAGTGTTGCAAATCAATACTTTTGCAAAGACTCATGGAAAAGGCTATCATAGCCGAGGAGGGAGTGAGGCCATAAGCCTCTACAACAAGGAGAAGAGGAACAAAGGCAAGGCTGTAGGAGTTGTGAAGGTGGAAACTAATAGTGGGAATAGGGGTGAGAAAAGAAAGGGGAATTATTTTGGAAATGTTTAGGTGAAGCAGGAAGATGTGAAGAAGCAGATAGTTTGTGTAAAATTATGGGAAGAATCACTCCTGGTGAGTGTCTCAAGGGTAAGTTTGTATGTTACAAGTGCAAGGGGAGGGTCATATCTCTCCCAACCGCCCCCAACCCAAGGATGAACAATGGGTGTTTTCTATGTGGATCGACTGAACATAAGGTGAGGGATTGTCTAAAGAGGAAAATGGAGGCAGAGAGTGTAACTACGGAAAAAGGAAGCGGGACTATGGCAATCACAGGACCGACTTCAACCAACAAACCAACCGCATGAGTCTTCAATATGACTATCCTGTGATACTACGGCAAATTGGAATGGCACTCCAGGTATTATTCGAATAACTTTTATTTTCGAATGTATATGATTTTCCTATAAATAACAAATTATTTTATAAATAAATTTTTGAGGGAGGAATTTGAGTTCTTTTAGAAATCAAATTTCTGTTTAATCAGATAGACAAGCTTTATATGAATAGTTAAAGATTTGTTCAATCAATTATGATCGAGATCTATTGGCAATGATTGCGTACGCTATGTACCCTTGTATGTATGAGTTTTAAAACGGTGATTCCGGGGACGGAATCCTTATAAGGGAGGGTGAATGTAATAACCCGATATTTTCTATGTAAATAAATAAGAAATTTTTCATATAACTTTTTTTTATTTGAAGAAGGGAATATGTGCCAAGTAATGTGTATGTATATATGGGATAAATAAAATTTATTTATTATATGAATAATTTCAAATAATTTTATTTTAGAATTATTGATCATTATAACATATATACTTATAATGATTAATTTTATAGTAGAAATTTCTTTATTATTTATTTTCTATGAAAATATAATTTTATATTATTTAAATAATATATGAAATGATTATTGGAATTATTATAATTACTATTTTATTATATGAATTTTAGTTCGATTATTATGTTAATTATTTTAACTTAATTAATAATGTTAGATATAAAAATAAATCAGATATGAAATCCAAACCCTAAATTTGGGTATCGATCAAGGGATGAGAATAATAATATAATATTAATTATATTTTAATTTTTCAAAGGCTATAAATATGTAATCGTAAAATGTATAGACCGATAATGGTGGGCCAAATATGGTAAATTATGTCATAACCCTCATATCGTGTTATTAAACCCTAATTGTTAAACTCGGTTATGAGTTCGAGACTCAGCAATAATTGTGTTATATGAATTTACTATGTATTTTATAATTTCTGTAATTAGGAGAAACCTTAATTATTATTTGACAACCCTAATTTGCTAAAATTAGAAACCCTAATTACTGTTTTAGTAAATTATAATGATAATTAGAAAACCCTAATTGTTAATTTGAGAACCCTAATGGTATTAAGGAACCCTAATTTAAAAACCCTAATTTCATATTAAAAACCCTAATTTTAAATTAGTGTGTTTAATTAAAATTTTATTACACTTTAATTTTAATTTTTCAAACCCTAGTAATTATTTGGGAAACTTTAATATGTAAAATCTAGTGAATAAATCATAGATTCAAGCACCTTGGACAAGAATGCCCTTAAATTAAAATAAAATTACTAAAGTGCCCTTTTATCTTATTTATGAATTATTGCTAGCCAAATCTTCATCAAATCTCGCCACCACCCCTAGACCTACTTAGAGCTAGAGATTGCCAAAGACATCACCATTCAATGCACCATCACGATCAATTCATCAATACATAATTTTAGAGAGAGAAAATCCTCATTTTGGCCTAATTTGTTCACAAATACATAGCCATACTCTCTCTCAAGACCAAACCCACGAAATTTCTAGTGTTAGATCACCCCAATCAATCCCCATGAACAACAAATCAAATCGTAAGAATAGAAATCAAAATCAAAGCTTAGAAAAGGTACAAACCCCCTAATTTAAAAATCATGTTATTTGATGTTAGATGTAAATTTTTTTTGTGTTAAATATGTTGTATGGGGTGTTAATCAATGATCTAGGTTGCTAGATGTTAAACCCATAACATCTAGAGGCTCGGATTTGATGATTTTCCAAATTTGTAAATTCTTGAAAATAAGGGTCTGACAGTGAATGTCAGGTCCTATAGATCTCGATCTGTTAGGTGTTTTTGTGTTTTAAAAGTTTGTACTTGTACTCTGTCAGGAGATCTTGAATCTGGAACTTGAATTAGGTTCATATCTGTTGTAGATTAAAAGATATTCGTGGTCAAAGTGAGTTGACCGATCAGAAATTTCGAAGTTTCGGCAACCGTAAAACCTGCACTTCTCTCGGATACCATTTTAGAGCTTTCGTTCTTGCCGATCCGTTATATTATGGACATGTTCTTGTTATAGACTTGTAGTTTGACACTTAATACTACATCTTAAAACCCATAGAACAACCAAATCGTTACATGATCAAAGATATGGGTGGTCAAACTAGGGTTGACCACCCAATTTTATGAGTTTTCGGGAAAAACCAGATTCATGAAGAACAGCTTTCAAAGCATAGTTTGACCAGATTATATCTTCTTGTTGTGTTGTTATTTTAGTGATGTTTTGTAATAGATCTATTTAGTTACATGTGGTCTACAACCTGGAACTTTTATATCACAAAACTATTTCACGATCAACATATAGTGGAAGCTTAAAAGTGGTCACTCGATCTGTTCTTCATTTCTGGGTAAACCCAGAAATGAAGAACAACACTGACAACATGTTTGCTAGCTTAGTTCGTTTTGATTATTTATGTTTAGACTTCACCATGGCTTGAAACATGTTCTCTGATAGTTTGTCAGCAAAATTGACGAGTATAAAACATTTACCTTTAAATGTAATTAATTTTATAAGGCCATCAATACATTGACCGTCCATGATCGGAATTTTGGGCAGCAAATTTGTAAATGTGAAGAACAACCGACAAAGATGTTCGGATGCTTAGATCTCCCTCATATTTTATGTTTTGGTCCGTAAATTGTTATGAACATGTACTTCTTACATACATATTACAACATGTAATCAATAAAGATGTCCGTAAACGATTCATAGAGAGAATGATTGATGGTCAAATGAGGTACCTTGAAAGATCGATTATCGTTGTTCTTGAGCCTCAAGAACACCTATCGCGATAGAAACCGCTACTAAAGCCTTTAATGATTTGATTTAATTTTTTTTTTTTATAATTTTGAAAAAATACATTAAAAATAGAAATAAATTCCTAAAAATTATAAAATCGCTTTTAAAAATTATTTTAAGTTATAAAAATTAACTTTTAATAATTTGACATATTTTTTATAAATATTAATATTTATTTGGATATTATTGGTATTTAAATTATTTAATAAATGCATTAAATAAATTAATTAAAATGAATTTATTGTATTAAAAATCATTTTAAATAATAATAAGGTATTTAATAATATTTTAAGTTATAAAACATAACTTTTAATATTTTAAGATAAGTTTCATTAATTATTAAATATTAATGATATTAGATTTATTTAGTAATTATATTAAATAAATTAATTAAAAATGATTTTAATATTTTAAAAATCATTTTAAATGAAAATAAATAGTTTAAAAATATTTTAAGTTATAAAATATAACTTTTGATATTTAAAGGTAAATTTTATCAATAATTTAATATTAATGATATTAAGTTTATTTAATAATTATATTAAATAAATAGTTTTAAAATGATTTTATTGATTTAAAAATCATTTAAAAGGGAATAAATTAATTAAAATATTTTAAGTTATAACTAATGACTTTTAATATTTTGATAAATAATAAATTAATATTCTAATATTAATGGTAATTATTTAAAATGATTTTAAATGTTTTAAAAATCATTTAAGGGTAATATTAATACTTTAAAATATTTTGAGTTATTATAAATAACTTTAATATTTTGGCAATAATTTCATTAATAGTTTAATATTAATTAAATATTAATGATAATAGAATTAGTTAATATTTAAATCATTTAATAATGATTTCAAAGTGTTTGAAAATTCATGATAAAGTATAATAATTATTTAAAAAATTATTATAAGGCTATAAAAAATAATATGATCGATATTTAAAATATCTAAAAGAATATTGAATCACTACACGATAGTCTTAGACTCGATATTTACCCGATAAAACCATCAAGACAATCAAATATTTTCGTAAATTGATCTGACTTA
Source organism: Panax ginseng (assembly GCA_020205605.1). Lineage (NCBI taxonomy): Eukaryota > Viridiplantae > Streptophyta > Magnoliopsida > Apiales > Araliaceae > Panax > Panax ginseng. The sequence goes on along the minus strand of CM035138.1, from coordinate 58,850,307 downwards.
GATAAATTGACTAGATATGTGTTTGTTAGTGAATCAATAACTGTTAAACATATGTGACAATGTGATTAGGTTATGGGTTGACTGCAATTAGCAGTAATATGTGATATAATATATTATTCTAATTGAACGAATGATCTTCTAACTGATAGGTAGCTGTATAAAAGATTAATCTAAGTTGCGTTATTGTAAGCAGCAGCTCAGGCAAGTATCTAAACCTTATGCACTACTTTTATTTCGTGCAAACATGTATATCATGTTATGCAAGTTTCCTAAACTTACTCCAATTATTATTGAGCAAGTATCCGAACTATTCTTTATATTGTGCAAGTATCCCACTTTTGTATTTACTTTATGCAATGGACATGAGTAAGAAAGTTTCAGAATTATATTATTATTGTGCCAGATTATTAACTCTATTATTATTGATTATGTATCCAATCTTTGTATTCATACAAGTTCTTACATTATCCGATCATTGTATTATTGTATAATTCATATATTTATTTTGTTCGTTAATTCGTATATAGGGTTAGACAAGTGTCCCCACTTGGATAACCATTGTATTTAATCATATGTTGATACATACTTATTGATTTCAAGTAGGTATACGTTGACTTAAAAGTCGTCTAAGCTATTTGATTCAGCTAGACATAAAAATATTGTTGAACAAGATAGAATATTTTTGTATCCAACCAGATTGTTTTGGTTCGGATTCCCGACTAAGTATGAACATCCCGAATATGGGAAAACTTTTGTGCACCTAAGGTGGATCGAGTGAACGATAATATCGTTCTTGCATGTAGTATTGATCAATACAGGTATAACAGTCGATCACCCCCGTGTCTGTAAGTTATGATTTGCCATAGATGAATTTCTATTTAACCTTTTCGAAAATAGAAAATAATGTTCATAGTATGTTGACTGATCTCCAGTTATAGTCTATACGTAGTTTCAAAAATTTCAAATAGAAGTGATATGTTGTTATTATTGGTTCAAATTTTACTTCACAAATGTTGATTCATTTGTAGAAGTGTCTTTCAAAGAAAAACATTTAATCCTTTTCACTAATATATATTGTTGTTATTACTTGTTGGGCAATCAAATGCTCATTCTTGCTTTAAATTTAAATGTTTTTCAGTTAAGTATGATCAACCCGAAGGCTCAACTAAGAACAAGGGGAAAGGAAAGCTGTTCGAATGAAATTTATAATATGTTGTGTAATAGTTATAGTTTATTAAGACAATGATACTTATTATCTATGATGTAATGAATGTTTAACGGTCTCGTACCTGGGATTTAGACTTTGATATATGTAAATTAAGTTTGATATTTATATTATTGTTATTATTATTAGTATTATTCAGCTTATAGAAATGGTATCGTGAAGCACTGAGTTCGGGTTTCAAGTACCCGAATTTGGGGGCGTCACTGTCAAAACTAGCTTAAAGGTTCTTTAATATGTGAAACAACTTAAAAATACGTAAAGTAAGAGATATTTTGCAAATACAAAAGATGAGCATATGGTACAAAAGACTTTAAAGGTAAAATCAATGTGAGTTACGCATCTATGAGTTTGAATGTGTGTAGCCTACATGAATTTAGATATGTGTGATGAAAGTATGTGAAAATGTATATCAAATATATATGACTAATGAATACATATACATATATAAATAGGATAACGTAGTTCATTGAGGTGATATTATGCTATAAGTGGTAATTAACGCTAAAGGCAAGTCTCCTAACTCTCACAACTTTGGATTTTGTGCGAGTTCTCTAACTTTCATTGATTCACATATTGAATACAAGTTATCTAAATTCTTTACATTATACATTGTATAAATCTAAATTATTAACATACTTATATTGAGCAAATGTCTATTACTATTCAAAAATCAATTACTTTGATATTATTACGAACATTAGACTTATTGTTCTTAAAGTGCATTATAAAAGTTGTCTAAACCTTTGATTCGGTTAGACTGTTATCATACGTTAGAAAGCTATCCAAACCAATTTACTTGGTGCGGACTCTTGAAAATCTACTGAGATGAACAAACCTCTTAAAAAAGGGAAATTCTATATTGTTTGGGAACCGTGCGTATGCATACAAGTATGATTAAATGTTATGCATAATGTAGGGTACCTTAGTCGATGATCACTGTTGTACTTTCGTTTATCTTGGATTTAAAGATGATATCGTTAATTCTAGTAAGAGTTCTTAGTCTTTAATGACTGCTCAGTGTTCATTCTTCTTGAACCTCGAAATAATTAAACCTTGAAATGTTATTGATATCCTTCAGTCTTTAGTGACATTTATCAAACATTTTGATATTTCTTGATATCCTTGAACTATCACTTACTGTTATACCCTTGAAGATTCAAATGCTATAACTGTTCATTCTTTTTGCTATATTACTTGCTGGGCAAACTTATTGCTCATTCTTGTTTCCCTAAAAACATTACAATTAAGGCAGAGCAAGGCGGTACCTCGGGAAAGAAAAAGGGGAAGGGCAAGGCTACAGAGTAGCTTAGTTCTTTAAGAGTAGTAGTATTATTATTTCTATGCGTATTATGATGTATTAAGGATGGTTAATTATGTTTAAGTTTAATCACTGGATTGTTGTAGTAATGGTTATGGAACCTTGGACGCGAGTATTTATATTATATCAATGTAAATTATTCTATTATTTTCGTTGTTGATGATTTTAGTGTGATGTTAGAATTAGCAAGTGGCGAACCAAATTCGAGATACGAGTGTCTAAATTTGGGGGCGTCACAATGAACAAAAAGCCAAATTGGCCTACAAGCTCCAATCTAACAAACTAATTAACATGTAATACATACAGAGACTTCATGTAAACATATTGTAAAGACTCTTAACATGATTCTACCCATAAAATAACATAAACATCAAATTTACAACACCCAATTTCACTATTTTTGATAAAAACTCCATTTTTGACTTTTTTAATGAAAATCATCACTATAGCTTTGTTTTTCCATCAAAACAGTTAATTCATCATAACAAGTTTATGTTTATTCATCCTCTTACCAATTAAATAGTCAATTTATAAATTAAACAACAAATAAATCCTTAATTTTAATTTAAACTAAGTCATATATATATATATATATTCATATGAACTCACTGTAATATATTTTCTTTCACAAAATACATACACACATGAATTAGTTTATCTATAATCATATATAAACTCATGAAACCATCTTATAAACAATAATTTATCATATAAAACATATACCACATACAATTTATCCTTCATGAAGATTTTTACAGAGAATTTTTAGAAGAGGAAAAACTAAACTTTAAAAAAATAAAAGGATTAAGATGATACCTTTGTTTAAGAAGATGATACCCTTCCCTTTTGATCAAGAACTTTATTTTCCCCAATCTTCTCTCAAAACCTCTCAAGAATTCTCTCTAATTCTCTCTTAGTTTCTTCTTTTCTTCTTTTTCTTTCTTCTGAGTCTTTCTTGTCCTACTCTATCTTACGTACTAACAAAAGATATAACGTATAATAATAATAATATAGATATTAAGTATATAATTTTAACTGACATCAGTTATAAATTATTTGAAATCAAAAGCCATAAGGCTTGTTTGGCTAGCTAACTAAAAATAACCCATTAACTCTTACACCTTGTTTGGTAAACCTAATTAAAATAAATCAATTAATCCCTATACCTTGTTTGGTAAAACACCATTAGATTAAAGACTTAATATGCATTAAGACTTGTTTGGCCAAAACTAAATTAAACTCCTTTAATTTATTTTAATAACTCCTTTATAGCAATGTTATTTTTCACACTTCTATTTAATTAAATTTTAATAATCAATTTAATAAATTCTAATACAAATCTATTAAATTACTTTATCACATAACTCACTACCACATAATTATAATTTTATTTAACCAACCAACACCCACTACACCAAAAATGGCCTCTAGTGAAGGCCAAATCCTTCACTAGAGGCCCTATATTACTCACAAGTGATTTATTGCGAAGAAATATTTCCTTCACACGAGTGCTCGCATTAGACCTACTCGCAATTGAATATCCTTCGCTAAGTAGTAACTAAATGTTTTTTGTGAGGGATATATTGTGAATAACTTTTTTATTCACAAATTGTATTTAGTAATGGAATATTGATATTTAGTGAAAGATTGGTTTCCTTCACAAATAATATTTTAAGAAGGAATATTTGAAATTAGTTAATAACTGTATTCCCTCACAAATAATATATTGTGAAGAACAAATTTATTTAGCGAGGGAAAATTTTTCTTCACTAATTATAAATTGAGAATGTATCTTCAAATTAGTGAGGGAAATAATCCTTCACAAATTATAAATTTATAAATAAAAAATTAATTGCTAAATAATAAAAATTCATTTGAAATTATAATTAATTTTCAAATCAGTAATTTTATATTTATTATTATTATTAATCTCTATAAGAAATATTAAATTTATTTTTTAAGTAAATATAAATATTGTCATACTTGTTTCAAACTAATTGATAAGCCAATGCATAAAGAGCTAATAAAATCAATATTTCACATATAAATAGATAATACTCGAGTCACAATTATTGTATCTTGGTCTCTCAAGGACTATAGTACCTACAAAATTTATTATCTAACATAAAAAAATCGAAAGAATAACAATCAACTAGAAGGAATAAAGTGTGTCATGTTAGATCCACGAAATCCTTCCCTACCTCTGCAATAGCCCAAATAAAAAGTCCACGAAATCCTTCCCTACCTCTGCAAGTTTGGCAGCCATGCCACATTAAGGGACTTGTTTAGCTTGTAAAGACGAGTCCTTCTCCATCTCCATAGATCTTTTTTGCTTAACTATGCCATTCATTTGATTGGCGATATCTTGGATTACCAACCGCAGAGGGATGATCGTGCATTTCTCACCAGCCGTTTCTAGACTTCTAGGATCATATGCTTGTTTAATGAGATTTCCATTCTCATAAGGTGGGAGTGGCCCCACAACTCTTCCTGGTTTAATTTGAATAGCAAACAATCGTGTACATTTAGCTAAAATTAATAACTTCAACAACACAAACCATAATTACTTTTAAAACAAGTTTAGAATACCCGGTGTAATCTGTTGTGGTGCATGTAAAGTTTTGGATGAGACATGACCAGAATACCATCTCCATCTTGGAGTGCTTATTTGCATGCATCTTCGTCAGAAGTTGCCAATCTTTCAATGTGGCAAAGATGCGGTCGCTCTTTTAGAGGGATCGATTTGAATGTACAATTGTACACCGCAAAGATCAATAGAACAAAATTAATCGTAAAATCATTAGAACAAGAACTCAATAGTCAAAAGCTAATGAAAACGGAAATTTCATTATCGAAAAAGAACGGAACAAACAAAAAAGCTACAATTACTCGTAAAAAAAAGTAGGTTAAACTACGAAAACTAGACTAATGAGCAAGACTGCACAACCATAGCTTTACATCATTTTTTCCCTATGAAACTCAAAGGCCATATCTCTTGATTCACACCATAGTATCGAGAAAAGTTTTAGTTGTTATTCTCGAAAAGAAAAAGCTTTTAAGGCAAACTAGGAACAAATGTGTATAGCTTGATTTGGACGATTCGCTTAATTATGTTCGATCCACCACTCTATCATACATTCAACGATGGTGACCAAATTCAAGATAAAAGGCAAGTGAACCACACTTAACTTGCTAATTAGCTTAGATAAGCACAAAATAGACTAATTTGTGGATTAATATGGGTCAAAAACACGCCAGCTTATGTCACTCAAACCAACAATATCTTTTTTAAGGGACTCAAAAGTCAAGACTAAACTATTCACCATCTATGCACCCATCATGGACTGCCAATCTGTCATGCACTATTCACCATCTTCTTCATCATGCTTGGCAGTTATTTTACTCTTTTAGAGGTGTTGTCCACAAGGAGTTTCAAGCTTATGGTTGATTTTGAAGCCATCTTAGAAGCCTGCAGTTTTAGCAACAAGAGTATAAATATATATTTTAAAAACTAAGGTGAGGCTGATCATTATGGAATCATATCCCTTCACTGAATTAATATAGTATTACCCTTTGAGACTTTTTTACTATAAATTTTGAAATAAATCAGTGTACCTCAAGAAAATTTTTGTGTGAATTTATGTATGATTCCATTGACACATACATTATATATAAGTATTACATATCCCAGGAGTATGCCCAAAAGCAAAAAGGAACAAGTACTGACATACAATAGTGATTGCCTGCAATATTAACTTATTTGGCATATACTCTCATACGTTCCCAGTGTGAATATATCAAGACAAAAGCATTGACGAACCTTACATCAAATGATCTTATTTTTTATTTCTCCTTATTCAATTTCAATGTTTACAACACCATTAGAATGGAATATGAATATAAAATCTATTGTCATAACATAGCAAAATGCTTTCTTGGAGGGGTTGGAAGTGACACGATAGCATGAATAACAAGAAAAAATTCATATAAAACAAACAAATATCTCTAGAAAATGTGTTTCTACTTTTTGTCATACGTACACGCACAAAGACAATATAATTTTGACAAAGTTCAAACACGAGGTGATTATAATCCTCACTCACCAACCCCAAAGCCCAAATACACCTAAAATAATGCCCAACTTCAATTTCATTACAAATTATATAACCATAAAAATTATAGAGGAAAACAAAGAAAATTAAAACAACCAAATCATGGGCCTTCTTGTTGGTGAAATTGATCTATGTAAGTACCAAATCATGGGTTTTGAAAGCTTGAAGAAAATTATACAACCATGTTGCCTTGTGTACTAGACAGGAAACAATTATGAGAAAAGTACCTCAAACAATGTTCACTAATCTCTTCAAAGTTTTAAGCATATTTTTCACTTCTAGGATCGAATTTATAAATTCAAAGAGTAAAAAAAAAATAGGAGCTCATATCTGGAAGCACTTCAGCAAAATGCTTTCACAACAACTCATCTCAGCGGATAAATTAAAGATGTCCTGCCTTTTCTCTTTTTTTCAGGTAAGTTTAATTAAGATAATGAGATGAAATTCTGGAAGAAATTCAGGAAGTTAATGTCCTCAATTTTAAGACTCATTGTCATAAAGCTAAAATGTATATCTGTTATTCTATGCAGTCTACAATCAACGATTGATAAGGTAGTACAACAATTATTTCCTTAGTGCATCACACAATAAGTTGATTTAAGAGGGAGTTCACATTTCACAATGGTAGTATCTTTAGTTTTGGAAAACAATTCATTGTGCTTCAAATACATATCCATGCGAGAACGTAAAACTTTATGTTCTATTCAATTGCCAAAGATTAAGAGAAAAATCATACCAAAAAGTTGCTTCGTCCATAGTACTTGCATAAGCTCCTCCACCTATAAACAAGCTAAGGGTGGCGGCTGTCAATAATCTCCTCTAAAGTTGTAAATACCATATACTTCATAATCATAAAAAACATTAAATTTTAAAGAGACCTTCTTCACGTGAAATTGTCTTAATTAAGATTGGTTACAAATATACTCAAATTCTCATGAAAAAGTTGTTTATTGGGAATCATATTGCAAATGTCAGCTCTGTATATAAATAGATACTCAAAATCCTGCAAAGATATTTGTTGGTACCTTATTCTCAAGTAACTAACTTAGGTGCAAAAACAATCATGGTACATGTATAGAACCAATCCACAACTGTTTCATTACATTTTAAACATAAAGTATATCACTTTAGTGGGGTCAAGTCTCTATTTCCTTCATATGTCTAATTTACCTTCAATTGTTCAGCTTTGAAAAGTAATTTGAGCAATGTTATGACCACACCCACCCACCCACCCACCCACCCACCACACACACACACACACACACACATATATATATATATAAATATATATGTATGTCTAGCTAGTACAAAATATACAAGAGAGGGAGAGATGTAGAGAATACCTTTTTTGGAGGATTGAGGAACATTGGGTCTAGCAGCAGTAGGAGGAGCAGAGGAAGAAGTAGCGAAATAAAGTCTGGAAGTAGAACTAGAAGCATATTTGGGAAAATATTGCCGCACAAGGAAGATGCTAACCTCACAAGGAGCTGTAATTTGAGAAAATCAAGGCAGCCACGTAAGAAGCTATGGATCAGGGCAGCCACATTATAAAAAAAAATAAGTTTTAAAAAAATTATAAAACTAAAAAAATAAAATTTGGGGGTAAAAACCAAACCCTAACCTTACAATTTGAGGAAATCACAAAGAAAGGGAAGATGGATGAGAGATTGAAGTAAGAGAAGGAGAAGAGAGGTAGAAGAGAAGAAGTATATAAAGAAGAAGCGGGAGTTGTCTGTTGACAGCAACAACTGTGCACTCACCGTGCAGCCACACCTCTCACCTCCACTCCTAACTAAGCTCTCCCCTGTGTCGTCGCTCAGCCTCGTACGTTGCCATGGTGTAGCCACTAAAATGGGGAAAGTCGAAAATGGGGTGGGGGAAACGGGAGGAGGAACCTCTAGGTATCTAGATGTCGTAACAAAGAAATGGGGGAGATGAAGATGTCGTAGAAAAGAAATGGGGGAGGAAATATGAAAGGGAAAAAGAAATTAGCGAATGATTATTTTTAAGATTCGTGAAGGAAATATCCTTGGCCGTTAATGAAGAATTTTTCTCTCACAATATAACTATCGCTAATTACATATTGCGAATAAAATTTTCTTTCACAATTTTCAACAAAAAATAGGCGCCAATTATTATTTTACTATCTTAAATTTGCGAAGGAAAAAAATTAATTTGTGAAAGAAATTTCTTTCGCTAATTGATTTTTGTCACACAATTTTTTTCCTTCACTAATCCTTCACAAAAAGGACTTATTTGTGAAGGAAATAATTCATTCACAAATTTTCCTTCGCAAGAGCCCCAATTTCTTGTAGTGACCTTATTTTAATTACAAATTCCAATTAAAATATTATAATTCATTTAATCATTATAAGCTCTCTAATTTAACTATTAAATTAAATTAGTATATTATCTCATAACAATTAATTTTCTTAACTCCTTAATTATTTTCTTAACAAATAATTAACTAAATCAAATCAAATCAAATTGAACAATTATTTATTCAACAATAACATATCCATTACATACTTATATAATTCAATAAATATTTAATACTATAGTTTAAAATTTTGGAATGTCACATCATTCTCTCCTTACAAGGATTCTGTCCTCAGAATCATAACTCAAACAATTCATTCGTTACATTCTTCCCTACTTACAAAGATTCTGTCCCCATAATCGAAGACATAGATTAAACAAATAACTCATGGTAATCTTTCATCATTTTATCTTTGAGTTCCCACGTAGCTTCTTCAACGTTGTGGTTCCTCCAAATTACCTTCACAGAAGGTATAACTTTATTCATGAGGACCTGTTCTTTCCTGTCAACTATCTGGATAGGAATCTCTTCATAGGACAAGTCTTTATCAAACTGTAATGGTTCGTACTCGATCACGTGCTTGTAATCGGGTTTATATGGTCGTAACACCGAAATATGAAAAACGTTGTGAATGTTTTCCAACTCTGGAGGTAGAGCTACCTCGTAAGCCACTTCTCCCACTCTTCGCAACACTTCAAAGGGTCTAATAAAACTCAGGCTTAGCTTTCCCTTTTTACCGAAATGAATTTTCCCTTTCCAAAGAGAAACTTTTAGGAATACAAAAGTTCCTACGTCGAATGCACGATCTTTTCATTGATTGATCAAAGATACTTTTTATGTCTATCTTGAATGCTAACAATCTTGTCTCGATGAGTTTGCCAACCTCAAAGCAGCTTGTTATACCGATTCTCGGTCCTAATAAATGGCGTTCTCACCGACTTCATCCCAAAGACGGTGGAGTTCTCGCACTTTCCGCCGATAATGCCTCATAAGGTGGCATGCCGATGCTCGTGATGGTAACTATTATTTGAAAGTAATTCCACCAACGGTAAATGTTCATCCCAGCTTCCTTTGAAATCCATAATACATGTTCTCAGCATATCTTCCAATGTCTGGATTGTTCGTTCGCTTTGGCCATCTATTTGTGGATGATAAGATGTACTCATTCGCAAATGTGTTCCCATACATTCTTGTAGTCTCTTCCAGAAGTTAGACGCAAACCTTGGATCTCTGTCTGATACAATTGACACTAGAACTCCATGTCTTGACATGATCTCTTTAACGTACAGTTTCGCTAGCTGATCAAGATTAAATCTAATCTTTATTTGCAAAAAGTGCGCAAATTTTGTCAATCTGTCCACTATTACCCATATCGCATCGTATCCTTTTTGAGTCATTGGAAGACCCACCACAAAATCCATTGTGATGTGTTCCCACTTCCATTCCGGTATTTCTAATGGTTGAAGTAATCCTCTTGGTCTTTGATGTTCAGCCTTGAATCTTTGACATGTCAAGCATTTTGCTACACATTCGGCAACCTCTCTTTTCATATTTGGCCACCAAAAATGTCATCGTAAATCCTGGTACATCTTCGTACTTCCTGGATGAATCGAATATCTTGTGTTGTGTGTTTCGGTCAATATTTCTCTCTAATATCTGGTACTGCTGGAACCCAGATTCTTCCCTCAAACCGTAGTAGTCCTTCGGTATCGATCTTGTATTTCACCTCTTTACCTTCACTAACACCTTCCTTTATTTTTTTGCATTCTTCTTCCTGTAGTTGAGCATTCTTCACCTTGTCCACCAACGTTGGACCAACTTCTATCTGGAATAGTCGTTCATCAGATTTTTTTGGAAATTTGATTTCTAACTCTAGCTTTGTCATTGCTGATATGAGCTCCTCTTGAGTGGTTATCAGCATTAACTTTTCCCGACCTTTTTTCCGCTTCAAAGCATCCAGAACCACATTTGTTTTTTCGGATGATAAAAGATCTCACAATCGTAATCTTTTATCAATTCCATCCATCTTCTCTGACGCATATTCAGGTCCTTCTGAGTGAAAATATATTTCAGACTCTTATGATCTGTGTAAATCTCACATTTCTCTCCATAGAGATAGTGTCTCCATATCTTGAGAGCAAATACTACTGCAACTAATTCCAAATCATGAGTCGGATACCCTTTCTCATAATCCTTCAGTTGTCTTGATGCATATGCAATAACTTTGCCATTCTGCATAAGAACACAACCCAACCCTTTGTGTGAGGCATCACTATACACCACAAAGTTTCCTGTATTATTTGGTAATGCCAACACAGGTGCCATACTTAACTTTTTCTTCAAATCTTGAAAACTTTCTTCACACTTCTCCGTCCAAACAAATTTTACAACCTTTCTTGTCAAATTTGTTAACGGCGTGGCTAGCTTGGAAAAGTCTTGAATGAATCGTTTGTAATAACCGGCCAGTCCCAAGAAACTCCTCACCTCCGGAGGTGTCCTTGGTTGTTCCCAATTGATTACATATTCCACTTTCGATGAATCCACTGAAATTCCATCTTTGTCAATCACATGACCCAAAAATTGTACACGATCGAGCCAAAATTCGCACTTAGAGAATTTCGCGTATAACTTTTCCTTTCTTAGTGTCTCCAATGTCAAACGTAAAATGTTCCACGTGTTTTTCTTGAGTTTTGGAATACACCAGAATGTCGTCGATAAATACTACAACAAACTTGTCTAAAAATGGTTTAAACACCCTGTTCATCAAATCCATGAATGCAGCAGGGGCATTAGTCAAATCAAAAGACATCACCAGAAACTCGTAATGTCCATACCGAGTTCTGAATGTCGTTCTAGGTATATCCCCCTTCCTCACTTTCAATTGGTGATACCAACTTCTCAAATCAATTTTTAAGAAGTATTTAGCACCCTTCAACTGATCAAACAAGTCATCTATTCTTGGCAACGGGTATTTGTTTTTAATAGTGACTTTGTTCAATTCTCTATAATCAATGCAAAGACGATCGACCCATCCTTCTTTTTTCACGAATAATACCCGGTGCTCCCCTACGATACGCTTGGTTGAATAAACTTTTTGTCTAGCAACTCTTGTAACTGTACCATTAGTTCCTTCATTTTCATCAAGCCATTCTCAGACGGGGCCTTTGATATTGGTAATCGTTCCTGCCGCTTTAAGTCGATCATTTAACTCAATTTCTCCGTCACAAAGTAAGTCCTGGCAAATCCTCCGGAAAACGTCTTCAATTCCCTCACCACTTGTATTTCTTCCGCTTTTACATTCTTCTTCCGAGTATCGACTATGTAAGCTAAATAGTCCACATGTACCTTGACTCAACAATTTCTTGGCTCGCATAATCGCCGACATTTCATTTGTCTAAGCGATTTGTTACCATAGAATACTACCTTCGATTTTGAGTCATAAGGTTTATACACTTCTTTTGAAATCAATTACCGCTCCATACTTGAACAGCCAATCCATTCCCAAAATAACATCAAACTCTCCAAGTCTAATCGGAATCAAATCTACCATAAAAATATTTTCCTTAATGTTCACCCTACAGTTCTTGTATACGAATCTAACAGGGATTACTTCCTTATTCGCAATTTCTATGTTCAGAGGTAAATTTAGTTCTTCACTAGGCACTCCTAACCTCTTAGCAAATTCATCAGATATAAACGAACAAGTAGTACCCGAATCAAATAATACATAAGTATTTATATCATTGATTGGGATAATACCTGACATGACATCTTTTGATTGCACAGCATCTTGCACAGTCATGTTGAAGGTTTTAGCTGTGGGTTTGTTTGATGTTGCAGGTCCTGCAATGGCCCAAGTACCTCCACTGTTACCTCCATTGCTTCTGGTTATCACTCCATCCTTCTTCTTAGGGCATTCACGAGCAAAGTGATCCTTGGATCCGCACGTGAAGCACACGTTCTTCTTAGGTTGAGTGCAATTTGGGGCGATATGACCCTCCTGGCCACAATTGAAACATACTCGTTTCCCCATCAAGCACACGCACCCTTGTGGAATTTCCCGCATGTCACACATGCTTTAAACTTTTTGTTTTGATAGATATGTGAAAAACATTATGAACACGAGACATGTTTGGAGGTAACGCGAGTCTATACGCTACATTTCCTATTCGGTCAAGAATCTCAAATGGACCAACAAACCTTGGATTGAGATTTCCTCTTTTCCCAAATCTTGTAACTCCTTTCCATGGAGCAATACGTAACAATACATGATCTCCAATATTAAACTCCACGTCCTTTCTATGAAGATCAGCATAACTCTTTTGTCGATCTTGTGAGGTTTGAATACGTTGTCGAATCATTTGGATCTTTTTCGTAGTCATGCGTATTTCACTCGGTCCCAACAATGTTGCTTCTCCCACCTTGTCCCAACATACCGAGAACGACACTTTCGTCCATACAACGCCTCAAATGGAGCCATGCCTATACTTGATTGATAACTGTTGTTGTAGGAGAATTCCACCAGTTGCAAGTACTTATCCCAACTTCCTTTGAAATCTAGAACACAGAGTCTTAATAGATCTTCAAGGGTTTGAATAGTCCTCTCGATTGTCCGTCTGCTTGAGGATGGTATGTCAATCAATCGTAAATCCGTGCCCATATCTTTCTGCAAGCTAACCCAAAATCTTGAAGTGAATCTTGGGTCAGGATCTGAAACTATGGATACTGGCATGCCATGCAATTGCACAATCTCATTCACGTACATACGAGCAAGACGTTCAAGGGAATAAGTTTCTCGTATAGGTAAGAAATGAGCAGACTTGGTTAATTTATCAACAATAACCCAAATCGGATCTATGCCTTGAGAAACCTTGGGAAGACCTGTAACGAAATCCATTGTAATGTGTTCCCACTTCCATTCCGGAATCTCAAGTGGTTTTAATGGACCTTTTAGCATTTGATGCTCCGCCTTTACACGTTGACAAGTTAAACACCTCGAGATAAACTCCGCGATCTCTCTCTTCATATTGTTCCACCAAAATGTATGTCGAATATCATGATACATTTTGGTACTCCCAGGATGGATTGCAAACAGGGTGTTGTGTGCCTCCATCATGATTCTATACTTCAAGTCAGAATTGTTAGGAACACAAAGTCTAAAGTTGACTCGAAGTATTCCTTCTTCATCGATTCTTGCTTCTGGAATAACACCTTCTTGCACTTTCTTCTTCATTTGTATCAGCCCTAGGTCCGTAGCTTGAACAGCTTTAACTTTATCAATTAAAGTCGGTTCTACTCGTATATTCGCCATCATCACGTGGGTACCTAGAGTTTTCATCTCCATCTCTATTATTTGTAAGTTATACAACATGAGTCTTTGACAATATCGCACTCAGATCAGATACGATCTTCTACTCAACACGTTAGTCGCCACGCTCACTTTTCTAGGATGGTATGGTCGTAATACGTGCGTAAATGAGTCTCCTCTTGAGTTCTTCAAGCTCTTCCCACATTCCTTGCTCCATTCAAATTTTGTATCTCTACGAGTCAGCTGCATTAATGGAATAACGATTTGAGAATATCCTTCAACGAATCTCCGATAATAACCAACTAAGCCTAAAAAGCTATGTATTTCGATTATCGACTTAGGTTGTTCTCAACTGTGATTCATATCCCAACCTTGGATAAAGACGTTACAATGACACCTATCGCTTTACTATCGCATTTAATATGGTGTCCCCTACAGAGAGTTTGGCTTCGGTGCATTCCACAAAGGAAGTCACCAGATAAAAGCTCAGGTACCAAATTATATAGTTAAATTTTTAACTCTTGAAGTTCAATAGGAGCCATTCGAATTGAGTTTTTAGAAATGAGTTTTGTACCGGGTTCAAAGTCGATACAAAATTTAATATCAGGCTTTGGGATTAAGCCAAGAAATTCTCCAGGAAATACGTCAGGAAATTCACTAATAATAGAAATATCATTCAAATTTAACGTATTTTTGTCCAAGTCCATAACATGGGCTAAGAAAGCTTGACATTCTGCTTTTTCAATAAAAAATGGCTTTATAATTTAATATGAAAGAGTTTGACTTCAATGGTTTGGTTGTTTGAATTGAATAACAGTTGTTTAGGAATATGAAAACTAACAACCTTACGTAAGCAATCAATTTTGGCATAATGAGTAGTTAACCAATCAATCTCTAAAATCACATCAAAAGCAAGTATCTTCAAAGAGATAAGATCAACAGGTAAGGTGATGGTGCCAACTTGAATCAAACAAGATTTATAAACAGTGGATGTGATAAAAGTTTCTCCTAACGAAGTTTCCACAGATAGGTCAAAGTCTAATTTCTCTGGAGTCAAGTTCAAACGTTGAGCGCAAACAAGAGAGATAAAAGAATGGGTAGAGCCGGTATCTAGTAAGGTATAAATTTCGCAAGAATTTATAATTAACTAACCCGTGTTAACTTCGTTCGGGTTCCTCGCATTCTGACTAGTCACGAAAAATGCTCTTTCAGGAACCGTTGACTTTGACTTATCCGGGACAGCCTTCGGAATCACCACTCCTGCTGAACTTGGTTTCGCTATAGTACAATCTCGAGCGATGTGGCCTTCCTTTCCACAAGTTGTAACATACCTTGGATTGTTGTGGGACGGTTTAATGATATGTCCTCGCTTCCCGTGATTTGTAACATCTAATCAAGCTACGCTTTCTCCCCTATAATTTGTTGTTGGTCTTTGGTGTCGCCGATGTCTTCCTGTCGTTGTTGAATCTCCTCTTTCTGAAATTTCCACTTGAGTCACCTCTTCTATTATCATGGCCACGATTTCCACTTGAGTGGTTACCGCCTTTGTCCGTACTCTTCCCTCCTCACTGGTTATCATCGCTCGATGATCGTCCGCCACCGATATGACCCTGGTTGTGGTCCCTCGGTTGAGTATACTCACTATCTCGCTCTAATAACTGAGCCCTATTTACAACATCTAAATATAAAGAAAATTTATGAGATATAAGGTATTGATGAATCTCGGGTTTTAAACCTCTCAGAAAAATCCGCGTCATGCGTTCCTCATTCTCTACCAAATGAGGTGAAAACCTGGATAGCTCTGCGAACTTCGCCTCGTACTGAGACACCGTCATGTTGTTATGTTCAAGTCTAATAAACTCTACCTCTTTCATATGATGAATACTTTCAGGAAAGTACTTGTCATTGAAAAGTTTCTGAAATCTTTCCCAAGACATGTTGAGTGCGGCTGGCTGGGTACGCTTCACAGATTCCCTCCATAATCTGCTTCACCACGAAACATAAAGGTGGCAAATGGAACCTTCTGTTCCTCCGTGCACCCCAAGACATCGAATATCTTGGTAATTTGCTTGACCCACGTTTCTGCCTTGATCGGATCCGGCTTTCCATGGAAATCTGGTGGTCCCAACTCTTTGAATTGTTTGGCCGTGACAAACCGTATGCATTATTATCATTTCCACCTGTGTTTTGTACACGAGTCTCCTCCTCGTCGATTTTGCATGAATCGCAAAAAAAGCTTCTAAACATCCCGCTGCTCATCATCTCGCTTTCAAATTGGCGTTGTTCACGGGAGGAACATTGCCAAATTGCTCAGCACGTTCTCCTCGTTGGTGAGTACCGGATGTCTCCACGGGCCTCATTTACTCCATCGTTAATATTCTCGATCGACATTCTCAAAACATGTCATAAAACAAGGGTTAATTAAACAAATTAACATGTCACATAATATCCCTATATTATAACTCGACCAACAAATAAGCTTAGGTAGGACACACTAGCGAAGGATTTACTCGCCTCTCCCTCCTAGTTCTATTCCCCGATCTCCGCCAGAGACCATATCCTAAGCTCGATACCAACTGTGGACGCCCCCAAAATAGGTCCATTCCACCCAACCCATTCTCGAGTCGCCAAATACATGGTACGTAAATAACTACAACTTTATTATTACAACATATAAATCTGTGAGTTTAAATGAGATATTGCCGCTCTAGCATAATATCCACACGCAAATAAATCCCCATCATAATTATTGATACATTATTTTACAAAATGGTGAGGACTACTAAACAACTCTCTCTAGAACCTTCATTCCATACCCCGACTAGTACTCTGCTACATTCTCGCCTCCCGAGAAGAAAAATGGAACAACAAGGAAAAGGGTGAGCTCCACTAGCCCAGTAAAGAATATTATGACTAAGATAATATACAACAAATTATCATTAGTTTTCTCTGAGGAAAAATATAATAAAATATAATAGACAACAAGTTTTAGATCAACAAATACAATGAATAAAGAATCCATTAGAAGAGTCACGAGAGAATGAATTCTACCGTCTTCTAAGATTTAAAAGTCCATCATCAATATTTCATCCTCAGAATAACAATCAATATACATCTTTAATCATCTTTGCATTACAGCCAAAGATATTCATTTGTATCACCGGTTGGTCATGTTGATCTCAACACTGCTCATCTTTGCACCACGGGCCAAAGAGATTCATCATTTAATCATTCATCTTGCACTACGGTGCCAAAGATATTCATCAAGTATCACCATTAAGGACCTGAGGATGATGAAAAACATTTTTAAGAACGAATCCGGTGAGATAGAAGGACAAATATTAGGGATTCGCATAACAACAGTTTGTCCAAGATCAATAATTCTTCATAACAACTGATTTTGAAGCAAAACTCAAAAATAACGATCAAAACATGGATACAATCAAAGATAGTAGCCAAAATAGATATTTTGGACAAAAAGAAGAAATTTCATTTTTCGGTGAATAGTATCGTATACGTGAATAGTGACATACACGTGAATAGTAACTCCGACACCAAAAGATAGAAATTTCATAAAAAAATCATCACGCTTCGTTAATAGTACTTGTGAATAGTAACTCGTGAATAGTAACTCATAAATAGTAACTCGTGAATAGTAACTCATGAATAGTAATTCCGACATGAAAAAGTTCCAAATTGATAAAAAGTTCAGAACAATATTTTAAGATAATGATATTCAAGAAGATAATATCATTTAAGAAGAAACAACATCCCTTACCTCAAAATAACCTGCATTTAATCGAATTTCTAGATAAGGTCGATGTAAACTCAGACCAGATAACAACACTCAAAGTATACTCACAAGAATACGCTCGATAATATAGAGAGAGAAAGAGAGAAAACTTTGTTTTCGTGTGATTTTCAATTTTAACTTAGCTCTCTATTTATAGAAAAATGCTAGAACGCCAAAGGAGACAAATAATAAAATATTATTTTCTTTTTCTTATTCCACACCAACCTTCACCAACCAATTTTGAAAGCCATCAGCCATCTTTGAACAAAAATAGCAGCCCACATGTGTATTCCACACCAACCAAAAAGTGGGTCCCACCCATAAATTAATAAAAATCATTTTATTCTCCAAAACTTCAACAATTCATAAACAAATAGCTCGGTTATCAGAAAATTCAAAACTGGCGACTTTTCATAGGAAATTCCATTATCTACAACTTTACGTAAGGAAGTTTTCCAAATTCCAAATGTAAATTGACCAAAATCCACAAACGGCCGATTTTACAGTCTATAATAAATTTTCGATCAAGAATTGTGTCCACCGACACACAAAACATGTGTTAAACATTTAATCCAACAAAAATACTCTTCCTCCTCATTTATTCATATATCCCACATTTATTATAAAAATATCACCGTTAATATATTATTAAATAATATATTTAAATGAATTATTTTATCAGAAAAAGATAAAATATTAATTTTCAACAATTGTCACATTAAAAAATTTTCTCCATCTATATCCACATAAAATGAATATTTTCTTTATCATAATAATTAATAATTAATTATTCAAAAATAATATTACAGAATCACAAAGATCGACAACCGTGCCGTTCCCAGGATGAGGGGCTTTCAATAAGGATTTCTCCTTCTTGGCGCCGCAATTAGGTCACCAAACCTCTTCTTAGATGTAACTTTCTAGACATTGCTAATAATGTTATCTCGATAATATTATTCAAATAATATGAATTATTGATCTGATAATAGAAAATATCATGCAAAAGAATAACAATTATTGAAACAATAATAATATAAATATCAACGCAACAATTATTGAATCAATAAAATAAAATAATGAATAATAGTTCATCGTAATAATTATTGAGAAGTGCCTTCTTACGCATTTAATCAATAATTCAACAACATCAGGTAATCTGGTGCATCGCGGCAACCACACATATTATCGTATTTTAACCACCGTGTAACCCACAAAGGTTAATTCAGTAACAATTTACGCCGTTATTTATAATACTTAATCTTTGTCGTTTTCTTTCATCCAATCGTTTTTCGTTATGGGGCCCACAAATGGCTGCGCCGTCGTACGAATATTCCCCGACAACAAGAATATTCCACGACCAAACGAATATTCCCCAACAAAAATGAATATTTTAATAACCACTTGTTTATTTTGCAAAAATTGCACATTTCACCCATAACCAAAGCATTATATTAAATTACCACCTTATTAATCAAGAATAATAATTAGAGGAAATTCGATTTTATTTATAAAAAGTTGGGGTCTTACAATAAAACCATAATAAAATCATTCATTTATTCAATCAAATATAATATCAAAACGTTAAGCAATTATATCAAATAATTGGCCTCTAGGGCATAAACTCTAACAGTCTCCCACTTGCACTAGAGCCAATCACTCATGTATCTAATACCAATGGAACTAGTGTGACCATCGTGCTTCTGCTGCGACAAAGCCTTGGTCAGTGGATCTGCAACATTATCATCTGTTGGCACTCTTCCTATATGTACATCTCATTTATCAATGATTTCACGGATGAGATGGTACCACCTAAGTATATGCTTGGATCGTTGGTGAGATCTCGGGGTCCTTAGCTGCGCAATGGCTCCATTATTATCACAAGATAGAGCAACCGGATCAACAATGGTTGGAACAACACCAAGTTCAAATGATGAACTTTTAATCCATCTGACCTCCTTGGTCGCACTAGAAGCGAGAATATACTCAGCCTCTGTTGTAGAATCAGCTACTATTTCTTGCTTCGAACTTTTCTAGCTAATGGCACCACCATTAAGGCAAATCACAAAACCTGACTGAGACTTATAGTCATCATTGTCAGTCTGGAAACTAGCATCTGTGTAACCCTTTACTGCCAGTTTGTCTTCACCTCTATATACCAAGAATGAATCCTTAGTCCTTTTCGTGTACTTGAAGATATTCTTCGATCATCGTCCGATGACCTTCAAGATTGATTCGATCGGGTATATGCTCGTCATGCTCAAAGCATACTGAGACATCCGGACGAGTATATATCATTGCATACATGATAGATCCAATTGCCGAAGCATAAGGGATCTTTCTCATACGCTCCTCATCATCTTGTGATTTAGGACATTGGGCCTTAGAGATCTTTACACCATGAGTCACGGGTAAGTTTCCTCTTTTTGCCTCTTGCATGCTGAACCATTTCAACACTTTATCAATATATGTACTTTGACTTAAGCCGAGCATTTTTCTCGATCTATCTCTATATATCCTGATACCTAAAATGTAGGCAGCATCGCCCAAATCTTTCATGGAGAAACATTTTCCTAACCATGTTTTTACAAACTGAAGGAAGGAATGTCATTCCCAACAATTAATATGTCATCAACATATAATACTAGGAATACAATGTGACTCCCACTAACCTTCTTATATACACAAGGTTCATCTTCATTTTTAATAAAGCCAAATTCTTTGATCGCTTCATCAAATCGAAGATTCCAACTCAGAGAGGCTTGCTTCAATCCATAAATGGATCATTGTACTTACATACCTTTCCAAAGATCCTTTGGAGTGACAAAACCCTCAAAGTTGTGTCATATACACATCCTCAAGGAGATTTCCATTAAGGAAAGAAGTTTTGACATCCATCCGCCAGATTTAGTAATCATAAAAAGTGCAATAGCAAGTAAGATCTCGACGGATTTAACCATTGCCTTTGGAGAGAAGGTTTCATCATAGTCAACACCTTGAATTTGTTTGAAACATTTTGCTACCAATCGGCCTTTATAGGTTTGTACATTATCATCCATATCGGTTTCTTCTTGAAAACCCACTTGCACCGATTGGTTTTACCTCTTCTTGGGTGGATCAACCAGAGTCCATACTTGGTTAGTATACATGGATTCCATCTCGATTTCATGGCTTTAAGCCATTTCTCGAGAATCTGGTCCATTCATAGCTTCTTGGTAGGAAGCAGTGCTCATCTTGATCCGTGAGCATCACATCGCCGCTTTTGAGTCACAAGATATCCATAATATCTCTCGTGCTCTTGGCGTGTCCTACCAGATCTACGAATGCCTTGTGTAATTTGAAAGGAGTTCACTTTCCACAATATCTTGTGGTTCCCGCTCACGCTCCAACTCAAAGTTCAATGATATTTTGTGGTTCTCGAATTTCTTCGAGTTCTATTTTCCTCCCACTGTTTCCTTTAGAGACAAATTCTCTTTCTAGAAAAATACCAGTTCGAGCAACAAATACTTTATTCTCAGAAGGTTTGTAGAAATAATACCCTTTTGTTTCCTTTGGGTATCCCACAAAATTACATTTATCAGATTTGGGTCCGAGCTTGTCAGAATCCAGACGTTTTACGAACGCCTCGTAACCCCAAATCTTCATGAACGACATACTAGGACGTTTCCCAGTCCACATCTCATATGGTGTCTTCTGAACCGTCTTTGTAGGAACACGATTAAGTGTGAATGCAGCTGTCTCTAGGGCATGACCCCAGAAGCTTATTAAAAGATCTGCATGACTCATCATTGATCGTACCATTTCCAACAAGGTTCGATTCCTCCTCTCAGATACACCATTCCATTGTGGTGTTCCAGGTGGAGTGAGCTTTGATATAATACCACACTCCTTTAGAAGGTCATCAAAGTCTTGGCTTAAGTATTCACCTCCTCGATCGGATCGAAGGGCTTTTATGCTTTTGCCAAATTGGTTTTGAACTTCATTCTTGAATTCCTTGAACTTTTCAAAGGATTCGGATTTGTGTCTCATAAGATACACATATCCATATCTACTAAAGTCGTCAGTAAATGTAATGAAGTAATAAAACATACCTCTTGCTAACGAACTCATGGGTCCACATACATCACTATGTATAAATCCCAATACATCGCTAGCCCGTTCATTGTGTCCAGTGAAAGGGGCTTTAGTCATCTTGTCTAATAAACAAGACTCGCATTTCTCATATGATTCAAAATCAAATGAATCCAAGAACCCATCTTTATGGAGTTTGGATACGTTTCTCATTTATATGGCCTAAAAGATGTTGTCAGAGATATGTTGATTTAAATCATTTGATTTAAATCGTTTTGTATTTATGTTATAGATAGGCATTTCTAAATCAAGAATATAGAGACCGTTAAACAATTGTGCAACACCATAACAAATATCATTTAAGTAAAACAAACAACGATTGTTCTTTATTATAAATGAAAACCTTTCTTGTCCAAACAAGAAAGTGAATAATGTTTTTGCTTATAGTAGGCACAAAATAACAATCTTCTAATTCTAAAACTAGCCCGGTGGGCAAAGATAAATGATAAGTTCCTACTACCCAAGGCAAAGAACTTTTGCTCCATTCCCAACTCAGAGGTCAACCTCTCCTTTCGCCAAAGTCCTACTCTTTCTTTGAGTCCCCAGACATTAACACAAATGTGAGAACCACATCCAAAGATCCAATACCCATGATGTAGAAGTAGACAAGTTGACTTCAATAACATATATATACGAATCAAGTCGTATTTCCTTCCTTTTCTTCACTTCTTCCAAATAAGCATGATAGCCTTTTCCAAAGGTCCAAAGTTTTCCATGTAGTGACACTCACCTTCTTTAGCCACCCCACCTTTAGGTTTTAAAGCTCTGTTTGGTTTTGGAATTGGGCTTGGCAAAAGATTTAGATCCTATCTTCTTCTTGCCTTTCCATTTCCCTTAGCATTCCCTTTGCACCATCATTATGGGAGCGGGTCCCGCCTTTTTCATGTTGTTCTCGGCAATTCTTAACATGCTTAACAACTCAGTAAGGGGTTTCTAAATTTCATTCATAAGATAGTTCATAACAAATTGAGAGTAGCTGTTGTTCAAAGATTGCATAAAAAAGATCAGTTTGGGCTTCCGGAGTGATTGGAAAACCCAACCTATCAAGGTACTCAATATACCCAATCATTTTTAGCACATGTGGACCAACTGGATCACGTTCACCCATTTTGCAGTGATACAACGCCTTGCTTGTATCATACCTCTCCTGTCAAGCATGCCCTTCGAACAATTTCTTGAGATGCTCGATCATCTCATAAGCATCCATCAACTCATGTTGCTTCTGAAGCTCAGCGTTCATGGTTGCTAGCATGACATAACTCACATCCAGAGAATCATCTTGATGCTTCTTGTAAGCATTATGTTCACTTGCACGTGCAGCAAAGTGGATACCGGCATCGCAGGAATGGGTCCATCAAGGACATATAGCTTACGCTCTTGTTTGAGGACAATCATTAAGTTCCTATGCCAGTCAAGGAAATTAATTCCACTCAGCTTGTTCTTTTCGAGAACAGATCATAATGAAAGACTATTTGTGTTGTTGTTGTTTGCCATTGATATCTACAATTTATAAGTGCAAAAATAATAAGTCAAATTGCAGAGTTGATATTATGTAATTGATAATAGTACATTCAAAATATACCTCCCACTATTTTATTCAAATTAATAGCCCTCACTATTAATTCGGAAAGTATTTTCTATTAAATCTTTCTAGTGAGCCAAGATCCATATTTCATTATGCCTTAAGTTAGCTTTGGCTAATCTCTTAAAACACAATTATTTAGGTAGACAACCCTTTGTCAATATATCATATATAACTCTTGGATAGTTTGGTAAACAACAATTGTTTCTAGTCCATCTAATGGTACCTACCAAACTCTATGCCTCTAAGTCCACAATCCTATTGAGATAACTTAGTTAAGTCGAGCCCAATGATTTTAACAGTTTGGATATCTCAATTATCCTATCGCATCTTACCTAGATAAATAGGGTACTTTGCTTTGGCAAACCTACATCTACTGATCAAGGTCTTGATAAGTGTTATTCATCGGAAGGCATCTGATTTAGACTTAATAATTTAATGAGGGATTTTATTAAAAAAAATTAGATCTCACCAATTTTAATCTTATTAAACATGCACATTATTTATCATATCATATCGCATACAAGCATAAATAAAGTGTAAAATTAAATGTGTCACAGTTATGGCCCAATCCACTGTCAAATCTTTTCAAGCTAATGAAAGATTGAAGGTCAATCTAAGGTGGTAAAAGATCTTAAAATAAATAGCTTCCTTGGATCTTCCTCAAGCATGTGCCTCCTCTCCATCATCATCTTTCCATTGTGTTCTCCATCTCGACATCTTCATCAATTGTAGATTATTACATGACATAAAGAAACCTCGAGTTACATTCTAGGGGATTTAGATGAGAAGAGAATATTACATTAGAATTTATAGAAAGGCACGACATGCAAGCCGTATTTCAAAACCAAAAACCACTAACCTATGGGTCAAAAGGCCATAACTGTGCACCATGCATATCACAATAAGCACATAACAATTTATATATAATTAAAGAAAATAGTATATAACATATGGGGACACGACCATCGTATGCTACATTATTGTGGGGGTCCAAGGGGGGTCTCCAATCAGTATTATAGAATTTTTCCATACGAATCTTTGAAACAGTTTCAGAATCATATATTTAATCCACCAAAATAGTCATAATAACAATACACCTAAGACATATCATATATGTCCATTTCAATTAATCATATTTAATCGAATCGCATACTTCTAATCCAATTAGAACATAAGTTGTATAATGTTATTACGCCATATAAGATACAATTAACAGAACATCATATACATGCATATCTATTACTGATATTCCTAATACCAGAATATGTCTATTACAGAATATCATATACTCAATTAACAGAACATCATATACATATCTATTACTGATATTCATAATACCAGAATATGTCGATTACAGAATATCATATACTCAAATAATAGTTCAGTAAAATTATATCATCATATATCATATATATCGAAAACAATATAATCAATTTCAGACCGGTAAAATTGTATCATCACATATCATATATGTCGAAAACAATTAAACACATTATATGAATTAATCATTTCACAAGTAGCTTTGATACCACTGTTGGATTTCGGCATAGAAACGCAGCGAAAATAAACCAATTAAAGGCAATTCCGAAACCCTAAAACAGGATCCATGCGAAAAATTCAATTAATTCAGAGGTTAGAAATTATACCAATTGTGTAAAGTTAGAATCGATGCGGTTTAATCTCCAACGCAATTTAAACGGACTACGTCTCTACGGTATCCACACGAACGCTCCACACGAATCGTTCTACGATCTGCAGAAGAAGGAAACGCGATACCCACCAAGGATGAGGATTTTCTGAAGCTGTTTTCTCTCTAGTCTCTCTTTAAGAGCGGCTAGGGTTTTGGTTAATGAATAATACCTAAAATGGCTGCTACATATCACATATATAGCGATTAAAAAGAATTATTCAAAACCTAATTTAATAAAATCCGAATTTATATATATATCTAAATTAAGTCTTACTTAATTAATATACCTATATATAAATTTCCTATTAATTTAAATTCGTAATTTAAAAACTATCAATCATATTGATATATTTAAATCTTTATAATTTAAATTAATTCCCTTTTAATTACGTTCTATGTGTGTGACCCTATAGGTTATTATTACGTTGACAATAATTTTAAAATCATATTATAAAATTATAAACAGTGAGCGACTTCTAGTAATGCATCACTGCTACCCAAGTAATAATAAGATCGATCATTCGATACAACCTTTTAGTGACCAATATTTCAATGTAATTTAATCATTTTAACCTTAATATCCTAGATTAAACTCGAGTCATGGAATGTGTCATACTCTTCATAATTTAATCTGAGTTTTTCTTGATCAATGAGTAGACTATATGAAACAAATCACTATTTGAGCATGGCCATGCATTTCATAGTCCTACTCAATCAAGAGGCCTATGGATATCACCCCTAATACATAGGAGGGTTAAATTCCATCTAGATCACTCATATTCCTCACACGATTCATGATGTACCCAATAATCACCTTTATAGTCCACCCTATT
Source organism: Panax ginseng (assembly GCA_020205605.1). Lineage (NCBI taxonomy): Eukaryota > Viridiplantae > Streptophyta > Magnoliopsida > Apiales > Araliaceae > Panax > Panax ginseng. Next base: position 58,823,995 of record CM035138.1, on the reverse strand, counting down.
AAAGGTGACATTTGATGATATCAAAGTACATAAATTCTCGTGTAGTAATATAGCGATTTCAGGTCGGAGGACCATTACATCATTGTCACTATGAGAATTGCTAATGACACTTCGCATAATGCTCCATATAGAATTCTCATGGTGGGTCTGTCCAGTACATCGTTCTCTAACATGTACCTATACATTGACTTAATATCTCATATATTTATGACCAATGAGATTTGATCATCAGTCAATCCATATACTAGTCTCAATGTATCATTGTTGTCCCATCAACAATGATACTCGACTAGGGACATTTAAGAACAATGATACTAATTGTAATTATATAATCTCATGTTCAAGTCACATACTTGAAACTAGTATCAATATTCTAAGGATTTTTATTATGTTAACATTTATATAATGTAGTAAATAAAACCATAATAAAATCATTCATTTATTCAATCAAATATAATATCAAAACGTTAAGGAATTATATCAAATAATTGGCCTCTAGGGCATAAACTCTAACAGGGTGTGTGCAAAGATGAAGAGAAATGCTTTAAAGTGTGTGAGAAGACTTACAGTGGGCTGCCAAAGAAGACTTCAATATCTTTAAAGTGGATGAACACTCGGCTCCCGCCGGTACAAAAGTAGCTATATGTGAGCTCACAAGTGTTTAAAATGAGAAAGCACTCAATATAGGGTGAGTACATAGCAAATTTGATAGGGCTTCCTCACCTTTTCTTTTTTTAAAATGGCCACCCCAAGCCCTCTATTTATAGAGGGGGAAGCCGCAGGTGTACCTGCGGCTAGGCCGCAGATGTACCTGCTGCTACCCGGGTTGCCCCGGGCTTCGCGGGTCACGTCGTCTCAAAGTACGTGCACGCATGCACTGTAATGTCCGCTCAAACTTTCAGAATTATAATCCGGGAATCCGATTGAGGTATGTAAGACCTATTTCGGACTGCCATTTTTGAGAGTTACACAATGACATGGGGTTAGAGGTTGTATGAAGTCAGGAAGATGGGACGATGCCCTCCGATCTTCAAGCTTCAATTCTATGCTACCCTGCGTAATAGTCACTCGGGATTGGTTTTCCTTGATTCTTATGGGATATTTCTATGTAGAAATGTATGTATGAAATGTTTGAGATGGCGCAATGTGGCGTTAAGGTGGCAAGATGACGACTTTGCCCCTCACCAGGGTTATCTCCAGTTTGGGCTGATAAAGCAGACGTTGCTCAGGGTTATCGCTGAGATTGAACTACTGCAAGTGTTGAAGGTCCTCAGTGTCATCTTTGAGGTGTGTATATCTTCCCAGGGTTATGTCCGGGTCTTATACTGAGTGCCTCGGTGTGAGCGTCGAGGTTAAAGCTGATTGCATACACTTGAAACAAGCATTACCGGGGTTATCTCCGGAACTACAACTGCCTTCCTTAGGGTTATCACCAAGGTTGGTGAATGCTACTCCTAGTGTTGGGACTGAGACTGAATACCTCGGGGTTATCTCCGAGACGGATCGGTCTTCTCCGGTGGAATTTTCGGTATTGAAACTGCATGCCTTGGGGTTATCTCCGAGGTTGGACCTGACATTCCCGGTGTGTGTTCCGGGGTTGAGGTTGAATTTCCGGTAGTATCCATTGTAAGACCCCAACTTTTATAAATAAAGAATAATTTTTCTCGAAATATATTTTTGAATATTATGGTGTGGATTTGATATAATGTTATAGTTGTGGGTAATATTTACAAATTTTGCAAAGTAAGCAAGTGGTTATATAATATTCGATTAATTGGGAATATTCGCTTTTAAAGGAATATTAAATGACGATGGCACAATCATTGGTGGACCCCTAGCGGAAGTATTGTCGTAGTTAAAAAAACGGCGTAATTATCTTTTATAAAAATAATAAATAAAGTTTTACCGTTAAACCGTTGAACTATCCGGTGGTAAAGAACAAATGTCTGGCGTGGTTGCATAGTAGCACACTCAGTATTTATTATTGATGCTTACGTGAGAAGTCACTCGGTTTTACTCAATTATTACACAAGAATTAATTCGTGCATAATATCTCTCATATTATTGATTCAATTATTGTCATAGTATAATCTGCATAATATTTATTATTATTAAATCAATAATTAAGACGACAAAGTTATTCATATTATTATTTGGAATATTGACAATGTCTAGAAAGTTCTGTCGAGGAGAGGTTTGGTCACCTAATTGCGCGCCAATAGGGAGAAATCCTTATCGAAAAGCCCCCTCTTTCCTGGGAACGATCTGGTTGTTAAATATTATTAGTTATAATATTAATGATGAATAAGTTCTTGTTGATTAAAGATGAAATTGATATTTCAAGTCCCAAAACGTGCAATTATCGAAACTATATTTTCCTATAAATAGAAGCTCATTCTTCCTTCATTCTCACCAATTCACTAAGACTCACAAGAGAAATTATAGGGAGATAAGCTATAGAGATAAAGAAGAAGAGAATTCTGCTACCTCACTATTCCAGTATCCAATCTTCTTCAGAGGTAAGGGATATTATTTTGTTCAGTATTCATAGGAATAATATTTTCTTCCATACTCTGTAGTATTTGAGTAATATTATTTTGTCTTGTATGCCTGATTATACCCTCATTTTGTTAAAGTATTGCTTCTATACTCCGTGAAATTAGTAGAATATCCTTGAAATTTGCGCTTCATCGAGTATCGTTTCACAACGATATTTTCTGCATATTCTTGTTAAATTTTAAGTTTTTCATGCCGGAGTACTGTCCATGAGTAGTATTCATTTTTACGGTACTATTCACAAAATACTATTCACAGGGTACTATTCATAAAGTACTATTCACAAAGTACTATTCACGGGGTACTATTCCTGAAGATCTATTCACTCGGGTACTATTCACCCAGGGAATTATTCATGCCAAAAATTGATTTCTTTGCTGTCCAAATCATTTTTGATACAATAGTATTCTTGAAATTTACTCCACAAAACAGTATCATGTTGATAATTTGGACATTATTAAATTATGGATAAATTAAGTTATAAATCTTTAAAATTTTATCATTTGCTTTCTTTTAATAGAATTCTTATATCATTGTCATCATCCTCATGTTTTATTGTGATAAACGTCATCTGTGGCTTATGTGCATAGATGTACTATTGATTGGTATGATTATGACCAGGGATTATTCGGTTTAATCATGACCATTGATGATTACATGAATATCTTTTGGTCTCGTAGTGCAGGGATGATTCGATTATGTGGTTTATTTATTAAGCTAAGTCTCAGCAATAAAATTAATGATAAACTTTTTAAATCATAGAAGATAGTAGATATCATGCTCTATTTGACTCTTCTAATGGATTACTTATTCCGCTGGAATTAAACTTGATGTTTATTATATTTTATCAGTTTAACACTGTTGAAGGCTAACGATAATTTATTCTGCATTATCTTAGTCATAATATTTCTTACTGGGCTAGTTGAGCTCACCCTTTGTTTTCATTGTTCTCTTCAGGAAACAAGAATATAGATGGGACTAGTCGGGGAACAAAGTGACGGTCCAGATGTTTGCATTAGTAGTCCTCACTATTCAGTGAAATAGTGTGATAATAAATGTAATAAGGACTCCATTTGAGTTTGAATACAGTCTAGAAGAGAATATTCATATTAAAACTCTTAGCTTATGTTTTGTCGTATTTTACACGACAGTTGTATAATTAAGTTGTATTTGAATTTTGTACCATATATTTGGTGACTTAGAGTGGGTGATGTATACCTATTTTGGGGGCGTCACAGTTAGTATCAAAGCTATAGAAAAGAGCTCCGAGCCTTTATCTGGTGACTTCCAAGTCTTGGGATGCACCGAAGCCAGACTTTCCGTAGGGGACGCCGTGAGTAACGGTGGAAAGTTGATAGGTATCATTGTGAGGTGTTATCCAAGTCCTGAATGCGGGTCATAGTTGGTATCAAAGCTTAGGGATATGATCCCTGGCCGAGATGTGAGACAAGAACTAGGAGGGGAGAGACGGGGAATTCCTTCGCTAGTATGACCTACCTAAGTTTATTTGGTATTTAATTGGTCGGTCAGAGTATAGGGATAATATGTGACATGTCAATTAACCCTTGTTTTGTGGCAGTGTTTGAAAATGACATCTGAAAATGTTGAGATCAGCAATGAAGCACATGAGACCGTTGAGTCACCAACGATCAATACCCAGGATAATGTGCAACAAGAAGACAATAATCATCAGGTAAACAATAACACCGATCAAATAATGAATGATGGGATGTTCAGAGGCTTTATGCAATTCATGCAACATTACGCGAAAGCGTCTTCTATTCAAAATGCAGGTAGAAACACTGGCAACTCTCGGATGGTCACCGCTAAGCAGTTCAAGGAGCTGGGACCATCAGAGTTTTTGGGAGAGCCAGAACCACTTAAAGAGGAGACATGGATAAAGCAGATCACCAAGATATTTGATATCTTGGGATGCTCCGAGGAATAAAAGGTTCCCTTTGCCACCTTCATGTTGCGAGGAGAGACAAATTACTGGTGCGAATCAGTAAAACGTACTCAGCCTGCCGCACTAAAAATGTCTTGGGAGAAGTTCCAAGAGCTGTTCAACGACAAGTACTTTCCCGAAAGTATTCGTCACATAAAGGAGGTGGAGTTTATCAAGTTGGAGCAAAACAATATGACCGTATCGCAGTACGAGGCTAAGTTTGTCGAGTTGTCCCAGTTCACATCCCATTTGGTTGATAATGAGGAGAGAATGACGCGAATGTTTCTGCGAGGTTTGAGACCCGAAATACGTCAATACCTAATTTCTCATAAATTGTGTTTGTATTCATATGTAGTGAATAGGGCTCAGTTATTGGAGCGCGATAATGAGTCAGCCCAAACAAAAGATAACGAGCAACAACACGCTAATAATCGTACCAGTGGCAACGATCATCAGAACAATGATAACCATCATGGAGGAAATTATCATGCTAGAAATGGTAACCACTTCGGTGGTAATCATGGCCAATATATTAGAAGATATGATTCAAGTGAAAAATTCAAGAAGAGAAGATTTAACAATGATGGGAAGACGCGTCGAAAGAAGACCAAAGACCAAAGACCAAAGAACAAATTCTAGGGGAGGAGAACAACCGCCAGTTATATGCTAAAGATGTGGAAAGGAGGGACACATAAGTCTAAATTGTTCACAGCCTTCCAAGGTATGTTTTAGTTGTGGAAAAGACGGTGACATAGCTTGATTTTTTCCTGTAGCGAAATCAAGTCCAGCTAGGATGGTGGCACCAAAGGCGGATACGGACAAAACAAAGTCGGTGGTTTCAGGAAGAGCATTTTTTGTGACTTCTCAAAAAGAGAGTAACCCGAACGAAGTTAGCATGAGTTAGTTAATTATAAATTCTTGTGAGGTCTATACCTTATTTGATACCGGTTCTACCTATTCTTTTATTTCTCCTACTTGCACTCAACGTTTAAATTTAACTCCAGAGAAATTAGACTTTGACTTATCTGTTGAAACTCCGTTGGGAGAAACCTTCATTGCATCCACTGTTTATAAGTCTTGTTTGATTCAAATCGGTAACTGCACGTTACCTGTCGATATTATCTCTTTGAAAATACTTGCATTTGATGTGATTTTAGGGATTGATTGGTTAACTACCCATCAAGCTAAAATCGATTGTTTTCGTAAGGTTGTTAGCTTTCATTTTCCTAACCAACCTATTATGTGAATTCAAGCAACCAAACCACTAAAGTCAATCACTGTTATATCAAGCCATACAGCTATTCGTTTATTGAAAAATGGATGTCAAGCTTTCTTAGCCCATGTCACTGATTTAAACAAAAATACGTCAGATTTGAATGATATTTCTATTGTTAATAAATCTCCTGACATATTCTTGAAGAACTTCCTAGCCTACCTTAGAGCGTGAAATCAAATTTTGTATTGACCCCAGTACAAAACCCATTTCTAAAACCCTCAAATATTTCTTCAACCAAAACGAACGTATAATGCGCCAAAGACGTTGGCTCGAGCTGTTGAAGATTACGACCATACCATTCTATATTATCATGGAAAAAGTGAACGTGGTAGCTGACGCATTGAGTAGAAGATCGTATGCGTTTATGATTGTAATGTTGTTAACACAAAGACCCATTTTATATGACTTACAAATGATAGAGATAGAGTTTAGACTCTAGGGACCCATATGATAATGAATCGACGTTAATCGATAAAGTTAAAGCCGCTCAAGCTACACACCTGGAGTTGATGAATGTGAAGAAGAAGGTTCAAGAGGGCATTATTCTAGAAACAAGAATCGAAGAAGAAGGAATACTTTGAGTCAACTCTAGACTTTGTGTTCTTAACGATTCTGACTTTAAGTATAAAATCATGATGGAGGCGCACAACACACCGTTTGCAATCCATCATGGGAGTACCAAATTGTATCGTGATCTTCGACATACATTTTAGTGGAGCAATATGAAGAGAGAGATAGCGGGGTTTATCTCAAGGTGTCTAACTTGTCAACGAGTTAAGGCGAAGCATCAAGTGCCAAAAGGTCCATTGCAACCACTTGAAATTCTAGAATGGAAGTGGGAGCACATTACCATAGATTTCATTACTGGTCTTTCCAAGGTTTCTCAAGGCATAGATGCGATTTGGGTCATTGTTGATAGATTGACTAAGTCTGCTCATTTCTTACCGATATGAGAAACTTATACACTTGAACGTCTTGCTCGTATGTACATAAACGAGATTAAAAGATTGCATGGTATGCCAGTATCCATAGTTTCTGATCGAGACCCAAGATTCACTCCATGATTTTGGGTTAGTTTGCAAAAAGCTATGGGCACGAATTTACGATTTAGTTCAGCATATCATCCTCAAAAGGATGGGCAGTCGGAGAGGACTATTCAAACTCTTGAATATTTATTAAGACTCTGTGTCCTTGACTTCAAAGGATGTTGGGACAAGTTCTTACCATTGGTGCAGTTTTCCTATAACAACAGTTATCAAACAAGTATTGGCATGGCTCCATTTGAGGCGTTGTATGGAATAAAGTGTCGTTCTCCAGTATGCTGGGATGAGGTGGGTGAAGCAACATTGTTGGGACCGGAGTTTGGTACGTATGACTACGGAAAAGATTCAAATGATCCGACAACGTATAAAAATCTCATAAGATCGATAAAAGAGTTATGTTGATCTTCATCGAAAGGACGTGGGATTCAATATTGGAGATCATGTGTTGTTACGTGTTGCTCCATGGAAAGGAGTTACGAGATTTGGAAAGAGAGGAAAGCTCAATCCTCGATTCATTGGCCCATTTTTAATCCTCGATCGAGTAGGAACTGTGGCCTATAGACTCACCTTACCGCCAAGTATGTCTCATGTTCATAATGTTTTTCACATATCTATGTTACGTAAATATGTGAAAGACCCAAACCATATTATTGAATTAGAACCAGACGAGATAGCGGGCTACGCTCCAAGGTTATACCTCAAGTCACAGTTTTGTGGAGAAACCATGATGTTGAGAAAATGTACTGGGAGTTAAAATCTGAAATGAAGTCAAGGTATCCTCACCTCTTCAACATACCAGGTACACACCCTAATTTTGAGAACAAAATTTCATAAGAAAGGGAGGTTGTCAGACCCCGACTTTTATGAATAAAGATTAATTTTTCTTGAAATATATATTTGAATATTATGGTGTGGATTTGATATAATGTTATAGTTGTGGGTAATATTTACAAATTTTGCAAAGTAAGCAAGTGGTTATATAATATTCGATTGGTCGGGGAATATTCATTTTAAAGGAATATCTGTACGACGGCACAATCATTGGTGGACCCCACAACGGAAGTATTGTCGTAGTTAGAAAACGACATAATTATCTTTTTATCAAAATAATGGCGAAAGTTTTACCGTTAAACTGTTGAACTTTCCGGTGGTAAAAGAACAGTAATACGCGTGGTTGCATAGTAGCACACAGTATTGATTATTGATGCTTACGTGAGAAGTCACTCAGTTATACTCAATTATTGCTACTAAGATAATTCTTTGCGATAATATCTCTCATATTATTGATTCAATTATTGTCACAAAGATATCGTCGAATAATATTTATTATTATTAAATCAATAATTGAGACGACAAAGTTATTCATATTATTATTTGCAATATTGACAATGTCTAGAAAGTTCTGTCGAGGAGAGGTTTGTCACCTAATTGCGCGCCAATAGGGAGAAATCCTTATCGGAAAGCCCTCTCTTTCCTGGGAACGATATAGTTGTTAAATATTGTTAGTTATAATATTAATGATGAATAAGTTCTTGTTGATTAAAGATGAAATTGATATTTCCATTGTGTTGGGATTATTAGTGTTAATGGAAATCGACATCTATTCCGATAATAATTGATGTCTGGAGGTTATATTGACCAATCGGGTAATTAATCGGATAAATGAACAATTAATTGCTATTAATTCACATGTTTATAACTATTTATTCACGTGTATGTACTATTGATTCACATGCATGTACTATTAGGGGAGGTGGTGCAAGTTTGATAATACTTGCAGGACTAAATTAAAAATGAAGGAAAAGATGAAGGTATTATACTGTAATATTTCGAGCCCCAAAACGTGCAATTATCGAAACTATGTTTTCCTATATATAGAATCTCATTCTTCCTTCATTCTCACCAATTCACTAAGACTCATAAGAGCAATTATAGAGAGAGAAGCTATAGAGAGAAAGAAGAAAAGAAGTATGCTACCTCACTATTCCAGTATCCAATCTTCTTCAGAGGTAAGGAATATTATTTTGTTCAGTATTCATAGGAAAAATATTTTTTTCTATACTCTGTAGTATGTGAGTAATTTTATTTTGTCTTGTATTCCTGATTATACCCTCATTTTGTTAAAGTATTGCTTCTATACTCCGTGAAATTAGTAGAATATCCTTGAAATTTGCGCTTCATCTAGTATCGTTTCACAAGGATATTTTCTGCACATTCTTGTTAAATTTTTAGTTTTTCATGCCGGAGTACTGTCCATGAGTAGTATTCATTTTTACTGTACTATTCACAAAGTACTATTCATAGGTACTATTCACAAAGTACTATTCACAAAGTACTATTCATGGGGTACTATTCCTGAAGTACTATTCACAGGGTACTATTCACTCAGGTACTATTCACCCGGGGAATTATTCATGCCAAAAATTGATTTCTTTGCTGTCCAAATCATTTTTGATACAATATTATTCTTGAATTTTACTCCACAAAGCAGTATCATGTTGACAATTTGGACATTATTAAATTATGGATAAATTAAGTTATAAATCTTTAAAATTTTATCCTTTGCTTTCTTTTAATTGAATTCTTATATCATTGTCATCATCCTCATGTTTTATTGTGATAAACGTCATCTGTGGCTTATGTGCATAGATGTACTATTGATTGGTATGACTATGACCAGGGATTATTCGGTTTAATCATAACTGTAATGTTACAAATGATGTGGTAAAAATCCTCATTGACCTGTAGTGCATTGATGGATAGTTGTTGGTATGATTATGACCACAGATTATTCGGTATAATCATGACCATTGATGATTACATGAATATCCTTGGCGTGTAGTGCAGGGATGATTCGATTATGTGATTTATTTATTAAGCTGAGTCTCAGCGATAAAATTGATGATAAACTTTTTAAATCATAGAAGATAGTAGATATCATGCTCTACTTGACTCTTCTAATGGATTGCTTGTTCCACCGCAGATTAAACTTGATGTTTATTATATGTTATCGGTTTTAACATGTTGAAGGCTAACGATAATTTATTCTCGCATTATCTTAGTCATAATATTTTTCTTTTGGGCTAGTTGAGCTCACCCTTTGTTTTCATTGTTCTCTTTGAAATGAGAATATAGTTGGGACTAGTCGGGGAGCGAGAGTGACTTGTCCGATGTTTGCATTAGTAGTCCTCACTATTCAGTGAAATAGTGTGATAATAAATGTAATAAGGACTCCATTTGAGTTTGAATACTGTCTAGAAGACAATATTCATATTAAAACTCTCAGCTTATGTTTTGTTGTATTTTACACGACAGTTGTATAATTAAGTTGTATTTAAATTTTATACCATATATTTGGCGACTCAGAATGGGTGATGTATACCTATTTTGGGGGCGTCACATTCGGACTGGATGTGAGCTGTCTTCCAGAATTATCTCTGAAAGACGAATCTTCCCTCCTGCAATGTCAGTAATAGGTGTGCAGAAAATTTCAAGTGTCTACAGATGCCCCTCTTTATCATATTCATGCAATGCAAGGCATGGATAGGATAAAGAATCCCAGACACTTGAAATGCAACAAGATAAACATGATGCCATTTGTAGCAACATGATGCAAATGTATGATGCATGTGTGCGGGGTTGTTGCCCAACATGTTGGGGATTATTGTCGGCTCCTTGTAGCTTCTACCGGGGATTGGCAACTATGACCCGATTGGATGTGTGATCCAAATCTGCAACTATGACCCAATTAGATGTGTGATCCAAATCTCTTAGGATGTTGACGTTGGGGCTATCACCAAAGTCCTTAATCCTTGATACAGACTTGATTTCGGAGAGGTGCCTCTTATGTGTAAGAGATCTGTGGGGATAAAGCCTTGTCTGCTTGAAGATGTGTATAACATATCCCATCATCAATCCTTCTTGATGATGTTGACATTTCCTAGTTTGTATCGCCATGATATGTCAAGGTTCTGTTGGATTTACTGCCAACAACATATGTTGTCAGGGTTGCCTGACCTTTGCTGACATGTACTTCACCGACGTGTGAATCAACGGATGAAAACCCTGTTGGGTAGACTGTCAACGCTGGTTGACCTTCGCTGATGTGTGAATCAATGGCTGATATGCGTTGTAACCCCCGCCGGGGATCCGCTGGGAATATGAGTACCAAAGTACGAAATTATCGAATAGCTTTCGATGCTTCGATGGGTTTACTTACCATCGGTTGAAATAACATCAAGGTTGATGAACCTTCATTGATATGTACACCAATGGATGACAATACGTTGTGACCCCCGCCAGGGATTTCTTTTCATGAGTCTGCGTTGTGACCCCCGCCGGGGATTTCTTGAAAATTGGGGTGACGACCTTGAATTGGCGGCATTGGACCTGCGCAAGGTATTGCCGAGCGTGACTTGTAACATTTGAGATCATCGGCATAGTATACCCTGTGCTTGGGCGAATACCAATGAGTGATGTGCAGACCCAAGGTTCAATTTAAGAAGACCAGGATTTGTAAGATATTCTGCTCAATCGTGTAGCGTTTTTATTCCTGATTTGACCTTTTTAGTCTGTGAGAACTCTTTTGCAACTCGAACTGGACCAAGCCGGAGGTGTGGGACCCACATAGGGTGCCGTAGGTACACCTGTTGCAGCCGCAGATGGACTTGCGGCCAACCGTGGATACTAAAAGCCAGCAGGTTGCTTTCATAAGTAATTTTCAAGTTGCGCCGCGAAGGAAATCCGAGAGCTTTTCTTTAGATCTGCTGAGTTTGGGCGACTTTCTATAAATTCTGTCACAGTACAAGTATTCTACACTGTCATGGTAACGTATGCATGTATTTTTTTCCAGTTTTTATCCATTAGAAAATGACTTATCACATAAAATGCATCTAAACACATAGTAGTGATTATGTATGCTCGGACTTGATAAAAAATATTCACCATAGTAAATGTTAGTATTAAACCATGCTGAACATAATGATGTGAAAAAATTTGACTTTTGAGACAGTCAAATTGGCACCTTTTTCTACTATTTCTTATCCTATTTGAGGACAAATGAGCAAAAGGTAAAAAGGCAAAGTACTCCTTGTATTGAGGTTAACCTTATGTATTGATGACTTTGTATATATTATGTATATGAATGTGGGCAGGTGTGCTACTGAATGGCCACCTAGTCATGCCTATGTGCATGTGGATAGTCCGATTTACAAAGGGGACTATGGCAAAAAATTTCCAAAATGTATGCATTTGATTAATCATGCATTTTTAACTCTACTGTAATTGTATGTTAAAGTAATGCATGCATGTATGTAGTCATAAAATGCATTTTCAAAAGCTCCAGGTTAGGAAATAACACACCCTTTCTGAGGTGATTTGGAGACTTGTTGTCCAGATATTATGGATCCGGATCAGCCGAGTAGTTCCCGCAGGACCACTTCTGGTGTACGGAGAAGGGCTTCTGAAGTGCCTCGACCCCGTTCTATTAGACAGCCTCGTCGGTTGGTGGAGGTGGTGATACGTCCAGTCCAGGTTGATGTGCCAGATGTCGAGGACGATGAGGAAGATGTTCCGATTGCGGACTCCGCTCCTGCTACACATGTTCCCCGTAGGGACCTCCCGAGTATTTAGGTGGCAAACCCAGAGCTTCTGGGTGATTTGAGTCGACATCCCTCGATGTATTTTCATGCCAACGAGGTATGACGTTAGATCCCAATCTTCCTTCTTTCCTATTGATGAGAATAAAAAGGTTTTTATGTTAATTTGCATTTCATGTAGGTTCCCGGCTTTAAATAGCCTCGAGGGAACTGGTTCAACATACACTCCATGTACCAGGCTCTTCATCCTGACTATAGAGCGATTGTGAATGACTGGGGTTTTGGAGCAGTCTTTTCTATCCTTCCCCGCTATTGTCCCTGAGGTTATCTCAGGGCATTGTCTGAGCGCTGGTTTCACCAGACTCAGTCACTCTATTTGTTGGATTGTGAGGTGATGATGACACCGATGGATTGGCAGTTTATCATAGGTATAGAGTTTGGAGGGGCACCAGTGCCTTGCATGGCGAATATTACCCCTACTGCCGTCAGATCCTTGTTAGGAGTTCCAGACGAGGCGCTCAAAGGCAGGACTGTGCGTACGAGTCCTTTGAGCGTAGAAGCTATGAGTGGGTTGTTGAGTGAGCATATGTCAGATGATGTCAGTGCTAGGGATCGCATTTTTCGGTGATTGTTCCTGGTGATCATTAGAGGCTTCTTCATAGCAGATAACTCTTCTACGGTGTCGTTCGCTTTGATCATCGCCACGCGTCACGTGGATCGTATTGGAGAGTATGATTGGGGTTCCTACACCTTTGCCTATTTCCTCAGGGGCATGTGTATGTGCTCGCAGGGTTTGGCTGAGGCTTGGTTAGGATTATATCTATTTCTGCTGGTGAGTATTTCTCTTATCATTTCCCATTTACAGGTTAAGAGTGTTTACTGACCGCAGATGTTTTGCCATTGTGTTCGCAGTTTTGGGCCTATGAAAGGCTCCTATGCTTGCGTCCGGTGAGCGTGTTAGGTTTAGATACCTATCCATGAGGACGACGATGGCATCATTCCATATTGGCGGAGGTCCCTATAGCTGAGGGTTTCACTCATTGTCGCCTACAGCTGGAGTTGTTGACAGTTGACATTATTACATGGATTCCCTATTATGGGGAGCACTTGGCCATGGGATTTGAGGATGGGTACCCGACTGGGGTCGAGTATGTGGTTTCCACCCGTAGGGTTCCTGTAACACCCCCTTCCCGAAAAGGAAAGGGAAGTCACGTGCAAAGCACAACAAACCTCAAAATAAGAAAACAGAGCACTAATAACCTCAAAATATTAATAGTGGTGATCCATTAATAGCGTACTAAATACAATTCTCCAAATAGAGTCAAAATAATCAAAACTTAAAATTCGAAACAACCTAGATGGTCAAAGGCAATTCTCTCATCACACTAATACGAATCATCTTTGTAAACTCTTAGGAAGAAAAAAAAAAAACACAGCATGAGCCAATTGCCCAGTACGGATATAGATAATACAAAGATGTATAACTGATATGCGAAAACAACTGAGACAAAATACTTAACAAAGCCTCAAGTGTAAATACTGATGAAAATATAATCTCCAAAGATCTGAATGAAATATATCTGAATCAACAGAATTGACGAAACCAATAGACGAATAAAGAAATAACGAACTGAAATAACTAACTCAATGGATTGAACTGAACAGAAACCAGGAAAACTAATCCAATAAAATAATAGGCTGAAACAAATGGCTGGAGTTATTTCATACCGAATGAGCTCAGAAATATACCTTGCCACACAGACACATCAAAATAATGCCACACAGGCAAGTCAAAATAATGCCACACAGACAAATCACACATTGGACCGCGAATCCAAATGTATTCAAATCGGATAGGTGTGTTTGGCACAACATCACCAATTCGCAGAACATAAATCTAGGGTTAACCCATACGCCTCTCACAACAAAACACCAAATGGCCCACTTACTCCGGAGCCCAAAACGGAGACGCCGTGGACTAATCACACCGCCACGGAAAGTGTCATGCCTCTGTGTGCCAAGACGACATGCCTGTGGTACCCCCACAGGTGGTTATAGCTCAGGTATATCCTACGGTATATTCTAACAAAATACCATGTCACAACACATGCGACATAATACCAACAAAAAGGTTCTATATGTACATGTTGAACCAAATCAAATTATAGTCACAAGGTCTCAAAAAGAAGGTAGCAACATAATATTATGCCGCTCTACAATTATCAAAATAAATACTAAACATGATATCTTAATTCAAAGAGTACAAATATGAGTCATATGTATCAACACTAAACTGAAACTAATATATTTATTTCACAGGAAATAATTAAGTGATAATAACGAAATTCGAAACAAGGGACAAAACTAACAAATCAAATTTAACAAGAATGTCGCTGAAAGAGTACGAAATTCATACCTTAATATAGTACCAAAATAATTCACCGAAGCCAAATATCACCCGTTAGACTCCCTCAACCTGATCATAAAAGGGAAGGGAAAAAAAAATCTAAAAGATGTTACTGCTGGCTGCTGCTCTCCTTTTCACGTTGTAGAATCCAAACTTGGGTTGAATGATAACAAGTCTTTTAAAAATGGTTCTCCATTATATCAAATAAAAATAAATTGAAAAGAACTCCTCACACATAACTCACCTCCCACATGCCTGTCAATACATTCTCCCCAACGAATTTATTATGCCTGCCCGTTATCTCACGAAGAGGTGAGAGAATATATATATCAATCTGGAAGCTACTCCCTTATCTGATATACCAATTTTTTTTTTTTTGATCTCCTCCTCCCAAGTCGTCACTGCTCTCCATTATCTTTTCCAATTGATGATGTGGTCTCTCTTTCTTTCAATTCGTATAATGAAAATAAGATTAGGTTTAGTTATTTATTTATTAATTAATAGATGTTATTAATTCTCCTAATTTTAATAGGATTTTAACATTACCCAAATATAAAATAGACCCAATTAGTAAAAAAGTCCAAATTAATGTAATCACATAGTTATTATAGTTCACACAAATTAAATATAATTTGACCCGAACATAAGAAAAACCCAATTAAAATATGGATTTAAATATTATTTATTTATTTTATTTCTTTATAATTTTTTTTGGGTATTACATTACCTCCCCCTTAAAAGAATTCCGTCCTCGGAATTCAAAAGAATGGAACGAATCTAATTTCTCAAAGAACACCCCCTTCCCGAAAAGGAAAGGGAGGTCACGTGCAAAGCACAACAAACCTCAAATAAGAAAACAGAGCACTAATAACCTCAAAATATTAATAGTGGTGATCCATTAATAGCGTACTAAATACAATTCTCCAAATAGAGTCAAAATAATCAAAACTTAAAATTCGAAACAACCTAGATGGTCAAAGGCAATTCTCTCATCACAAGAGTCTGAATCACCCTTGCAAACTCGCTTAAGAAAAAAAACACAAAGATGAGCAAATTGCCCAAAGACGGATATAGATAATACAAAGATGTATAACTGATATACGAAAACAACTGAGACAAAATACTTAACAAAGCCTCAAGTGTAAATACTGATGAAAATATAATCTCCAAAGATCTGAATGAAATATATACGAATCAATGTAATTTACGAAACCAATAGATTTAATAAAGAAATCAAGTAACTAACTCAATGGATTGAATGAGCGAAACCAACCAAAACTAATCCAATAAAATAATGGGTTGAAACAAATGGTCGGAGTTATTTCATCACAAGAATGAGCTCGTAAATATACCTTGCCACACAAACAAGTCAAAATAATGCCACACACGTAATTCAAATGATGCCACACAGGCAAATCAAAACAATGCCACACAAGCACATCAAAATAATGCCACACAGGCAAGTCAAAATAATGCCACACAGACAAATCACACATTGGACCGCGAATCCAAATGTATGCAAATCGGATAGGTGTGTTTGGCACAACATCACCAATCCGCAGACCAGAAATCTAGGGTTAACCCATACGCCTTCCACAACAAAACACCAAATGACCCACTTACTCCACGAGAGCCAAAGCGGAGACGTCGTGGACTAATCACACCCGCCATTTAAAAGTGTCATGCCTCTCGTGCCAAGACGACATGCCAGTGGTACCCCCACAGGTGGTTATAGCTCAGGTATACCCTACGGTATATTCTAACAAAATACCATGTCACAACACATGCGATATAATACCAACAAAAGGGTTCTATATGTTCATGTTGAACCAAATCAAATTATAGTCACAAGGTCTCAAAAAGAAGGTAGCAACATGTACCGCTCTACAATTATCAAAATAAATACTAAACATGATATCTTAATTCAAAGAGTACAAATATGAGTCATATGTATCAACACTAAACTGAAACTAATATATTGATTTCACAGGAAATAATTAATTGATAATAACGAAATTCGAAGCAAGGGACAAAACGAACAAATCAAATTTAACAAGAATGTCGCTGAAAGAGTACGAAATTCGTACCTTAATATAGTACCAAAATAATTCACAAAAGCCAAATATCACCCGTTAGACTCCCTCAACGATCATAAAAGGAAGGGAAAAAAATCTCAAAGATATTCTACTTCGGGTCAGCCGCTCTCCTTTTCACGTTGTAGAATCCAAACTTGGGTTTAATGATAACAAGTCTTTTAAAAATTTTCTCCAAGATATCAAATAAAAATAAATTGAAAAGAACTCCTCACACATAACTCACCTCCCACATGCGCCGCCAATACATTCTCCCCAACGAATTTATTATGCCTCGCCTAGTTATCTCATTAAGAGGTGAGAGAATATATATATCAATCTGGGAAGTCGCTCTTTATCTCGATATACCAAATTTTATTTTTATTTTGATCTCCTCCTCCCAAGTCGTCGCTGCTCTCCATTATCTTTTCCAATTGATGTTGTTGTCTCTCTTTCTTTCAATTCGTATAATGAAAATAAGATTAGGTTTATTTATTTATTTATTAATTAATAGATGTTATTAATTCTCCTAATTTTAATAGGATTTTAACATTACCCAAATACAAAATAGACCCAATTAGTAAAAAAGTCCAAATTAATGTAATCACATAGTTATTATAGTTCACACAAATTAAATATAATTTGACCCGAACATAAGAAAAACCCAATTAAAATATGGATTTAAATATTATTTATTTATTTTATTTCTTTATAATTTTTTTTTGGGTATTACATTACCTCCCCCTTAAAAGAATTCCGTCCTCGGAATTCAAAAGAATGGAACGAATCTAATTTCTCAAAGAACACCCCCTTCCCGAAAAGGAAAGGGAGGTCACGTGCAAAGCACAACAAACCTCAAATAAGAAAACAGAGCACTAATAACCTCAAAATATTAATAGTGGTGATCCATTAATAGCGTACTAAATACAATTCTCCAAATAGAGTCAAAATAATCAAAACTTAAAATTCGAAACAACCTAGATGGTCAAAGGCAATTCTCTCATCACAGTAGCCCTGAATCACCCTTGCAAACCTGCCGGAAGAAAAAAAAAACACAGCATGAGCCAATTGCCCAGTACGGATATAGATAATACAAAGATGTATAACTGATATACGAAAACAACTGAGACAAAATACTTAACAAAGCCTCAAGTGTAAATACTGATGAAAATATAATCTCCAAAGATCTGAATGAAATATATCGAATCAATGTAATTTACTGAAACCAATAGATTTAATAAAGAATCAAGTAACTAACTCAATGGATTGAACTGAACAGAAACCAGCAAAACTAATCCAATAAAATAATGGGCTGAAACAAATGGCTGGAGTTATTTCATACCGAATGAGCTCAGAAATATACCTTGCCACACAAACAAGTCAAAATAATGCCACACACGTAATTCAAATGATGCCACACAGGCAAATCAAAACAATGCCACACAAGCACATCAAAATAATGCCACACAGGCAAGTCAAAATAATGCCACACAGACAAATCACACATTGGACCGCGAATCCAAATGTATGCAAATCGGATAGGTGTGTTTGGCACAACATCACCAATCCGCAGACCAGAAATCTAGGGTTAACCCATACGCCTTCCACAACAAAACACCAAATGACCCACTTACTCCGGAGCCCAAAACGGAGACGTCGTGGACTAATCACACCGCCACGAAAAGTGTCATGCCTCTCGTGCCAAGACGACATGCCAGTGGTACCCCCACAGGTGGTTATAGCTCAGGTATACCCTACGGTATATTCTAACAAAATACCATGTCACAACACATGCGATATAATACCAACAAAAGGGTTCTATATGTTCATGTTGAACCAAATCAAATTATAGTCACAAGGTCTCAAAAAGAAGGTAGCAACATGTACCGCTCTACAATTATCAAAATAAATACTAAACATGATATCTTAATTCAAAGAGTACAAATATGAGTCATATGTATCAACACTAAACTGAAACTAATATATTGATTTCACAGGAAATAATTAATTGATAATAACGAAATTCGAAGCAAGGGACAAAACGAACAAATCAAATTTAACAAGAATGTCGCTGAAAGAGTACGAAATTCGTACCTTAATATAGTACCAAAATAATTCACCGAAGCCAAATATCACCCGTTAGACTCCCTCAATCTGATCATAAAAGGGAAGGGGAAAAAAAATCTCAAAGATGTTACTGCTGGCTGCTGCTCTCCTTTTCACGTTGTAGAATCCAAACTTGGGTTTAATGATAACAAGTCTTTTAAAAAATTTTCTCCAGTATATCAAATAAAAATAAATTGAAAAGAACTCCTCACACATAACTCACCTCCCACATGCCTGTCAATACATTCTCCCCAACGAATTTATTATGCCTGCCCGTTATCTCATTAAGAGGTGAGAGAATATATATATCAATCTGGAAGCTGCTCCTTTATCTGATATACCAAATTTTATTTTTATTTTGATCTCCTCCTCCCAAGTCGTCGCTGCTCTCCATTATCTTTTCCAATTGATGTTGTTGTCTCTCTTTCTTTCAATTCGTATAATGAAAATAAGATTAGGTTTATTTATTTATTTATTAATTAATAGATGTTATTAATTCTCCTAATTTTAATAGGATTTTAACATTACCCAAATACAAAATAGACCCAATTAGTAAAAAAGTCCAAATTAATGTAATCACATAGTTATTATAGTTCACACAAATTAAATATAATTTGACCCGAACATAAGAAAAACCCAATTAAAATATGGATTTAAATATTATTTATTTATTTTATTTCTTTATAATTTTTTTTTGGGTATTACATTACCTCCCCCTTAAAAGAATTCCGTCCTCGGAATTCAAAAGAATGGAACGAATCTAATTTCTCAAAGAACACCCCCTTCCCGAAAAGGAAAGGGAGGTCACGCAAAGCACAACAAACCTCAAATAAAGAAAACAGAGCACTAATAACCTCAAAATATTAATAGTGGTGATCCATTAATAGCGTATTAAATACAATTCTCCAAATAGAGTCAAAATAATCAAAACTTAAAATTCGAAACAACCTAGATGGTCAAAGGCAATTCTCTCATCATAGTAGCCCTGAATCACCCTTAAAACTCCTAGGAAGAAAAAAAACACAGCATGAGCCAATTGCCCAGTACGGATATAGATAATACAAAGATGTATAACTGATATACGAAAACAACTGAGACAAAATACTTAACAAAGCCTCAAGTGTAAATACTGATGAAAATATAATCTCCAAAGATCTGAATGAAATATATACGAATCAATGAATTTACGTAAACCAATAGAGCGAATAAAGAATCAAGTAACTAACTCAATGGATTGAATCGAGCGAAACCAAACAAAACTAATCCAATAAAATAATAATTTGAAATAAATGGTCGGAGTTATTTCACAAAGAATGAGCTCGTAAATATACCTTGCCACACAAACAAGTCAAAATAATGCCACACACGTAATTCAAATGATGCCACACAGGCAAATCAAAACAATGCCACACAAGCACATCAAAATAATGCCACATAGGCAAGTCAAAATAATGCCATACAGACAAATCACACATTGGACCGCGAATCCAAATGTATGCAAATCGGATAGGTGTGTTTGGCACAACATCACCAATCTGCAGAACAGAAATCTAGGGTTAACCCATACGCCTCCCACAACAAAACACCAAATGACCCACTTACTCCGGAGCCCAAAACGGAGACGCCGTTGACTAATCACACCGCCATAGAAAGTGTCATGCCTCTCGTGCCAAGACGACATGCCAGTGGTACCCCCACAGGTGGTTATAGCTCAGGTATACCCTATGGTATATTCTAACAAAATACCATGTCACAACACATGCGACATAATACCAACAAAAGGGTTCTATATGTACATGTTGAACCAAATCAAATTATAGTTACAAGGTCTCAAAAAGAAGGTAGCAACATGTACCGCTCTACAATTATCAAAATAAATACTAAACATGATATCTTAATTCAAAGAGTACAAATATGAGTCATATGTATCAACACTAAACTGAAACTAATATATTTATTTCACAGGAAATAATTAAGTGAAATAATAACGAAATTCGAAACAAGGGACAAAACGAACAAATCGAATTATACAAGAATGTCGCTAAAAGAGTACGGAATCTGTACCTTAATATAGTACCAAAATAATTCACCGAAGCCAATTATCACCCGTTAGACTCCCTCAATCTGATCATAAAAGGGAAGGGAAAAAAATCTCAAAGATGTTACTGCTAGCTGCTGCTCTCCTTTTCACGTTGTAGAATCCAAACTTGGGTTGAATGATAACAAGTCTTTTAAAAATTGTTCTCAAAGGTATATCAAATAAAAATAAATTGAAAAGAACTCTCACACATAACTCACCCCACATACTGTCAATACATTCTCCCCAATGAATTTATTATGCCCGCACGTTATCTCATTAAGAGGTGAGAGAATATATATATCAACTGGAAGTCGCTCCCTTATCGATACACCAATTTTTATTTTTATTTTGATCTCCTCCTCCCAAGTCGTCGCTGCTCTCCATTATCTTTTCCAATTGATGATGTGGTCTCTCTTTCTTTCAATTCGTATAATGAAAATAAGATTAGGTTTAGTTATTTATTTATTAATTAATAGATGTTATTAATTCTCCTAATTTTAATAGGATTTTAACATTACCCAAATACAAAAAATGACTCCAATTAGTAAAAAGTCCAAATTAATGTAATCACATAGTTATTATAGTTCACACAAATTAAATATAATTTGACCCGAACATAAGAAAAACCCAATTAAAATATGGATTTAAATATTATTTATTTATTTTATTTCTTTATAATTTTTTTTGGGTATTACATTACCTCCCCCTTAAAAGAATTCCGTCCTCGGAATTCAAAAGAATGGAACGAATCTAATTTCTCAAAGAACACCCCCTCCCCGAAAAGGAAAGGGAGGTCACGTCAAAGCACAACAAACCTCAAATAAGAAAAGCAGAGCACTAATAACCTCAAAATATTAATAGTGGTGATCCATTAATAGCGTACTAAATACAATTCTCCAAATAGAGTCAAAATAATCAAAACTTAAAATTCGAAACAACCTAGATGGTCAAAGGCAATTCTCTCATCACAGTAGCCCTGAATCACCCTTGCAAACCTGCCGGAAGAAAAAAAAACACAGCATGAGCCAATTGCCCAGTACGGATATAGATAATACAAAGATGTATAACTGATATACGAAAACAACTGAGACAAAATACTTAACAAAGCCTAAAGTGTAAATACTGATGAAAATATAATCTCCAAAGATCTGAATGAAATATATCTGAATCAACAGAATTTACGAAACCAATAGACGAATAAAGAACTGAAGTAACTAACTCAATGGATTGAACTGAACAGAAACCAGCAAAACTAATCCAATAAAATAATGGGCTGAAACAAATGGCTGGAGTTATTTCATACCGAATGAGCTCAGAAATATACCTTGCCACACAAACAAGTCAAAATAATGCCACACACGTAATTCAAATGATGCCACACAGGCAAATCAAAACAATGCCACACAAGCACATCAAAATAATGCCACACAGGCAAGTCAAAATAATGCCACACAGACAAATCACACATTGGACTGCGAATCCAAATGTATGCAAATCGGATAGGTGTGTTTGGCACAACATCACCAATCCGCAGAACAGAAATCTAGGGTTAACCCATACGCCTCCCACAACAAAACACCAAATGACCCACTTACTCCGGAGCCCAAAACGGAGACGCCGTGGACTAATCACACCGCCACGAAAAGTGTCATGCCTCTCGTGCCAAGACGACATGCCAGTGGTACCCCCACAGGTGGTTATAGCTCAGGTATACCCTACGGTATATTCTAACAAAATACCATGTCACAACACATGCGACATAATACCAACAAAAGGGTTCTATATGTTCATGTTGAACCAAATCAAATTATAGTCACAAGGTCTCAAAAAGAAGGTAGCAACATGTACCGCTCTACAATTATCAAAATAAATACTAAACATGATATCTTAATTCAAAGAGTACAAATATGAGTCATATGTATCAACACTAAACTGAAACTAATATATTTATTTCACAGGAAATAATTAATTGATAATAACGAAATTCGAAGCAAGGGACAAAACGAACAAATCAAATTTAACAAGAATGTCGCTGAAAGAGTACGAAATTCGTACCTTAATATAGTACCAAAATAATTCACCGAAGCCAAATATCACCCGTTAGACTCCCTCAATCTGATCATAAAAGGGAAGGGGAAAAAAAATCTCAAAGATGTTACTGCTGGCTGCTGCTCTCCTTTTCACGTTGTAGAATCCAAACTTGGGTTTAATGATAACAAGTCTTTTAAAAAATTTTCTCCAGTATATCAAATAAAAATAAATTGAAAAGAACTCCTCACACATAACTCACCTCCCACATGCCTGTCAATACATTCTCCCCAACGAATTTATTATGCCTGCCCGTTATCTCATTAAGAGGTGAGAGAATATATATATCAATCTGGAAGCTGCTCCTTTATCTGATATACCAAATTTTATTTTTATTTTGATCTCCTCCTCCCAAGTCGTAGCTGCTCTCCATTATCTTTTCCAATTGATGATGTTGTCTCTCTTTCTTTCAATTCGTATAATGAAAATAAGATTAGGTTTAGTTATTTATTTATTAATTAATAGATGTTATTAATTCTCCTAATTTTAATAGGATTTTAACATTACTCAAATATAAAATATACCCAATTAGTAAAAAAGTCCAAATTAATGTAATCACATAGTTATTATAGTTCACACAAATTAAATATAATTTGACCCGAACTTAAGAAAAACCCAATTAAAATATGGATTTAAATATTATTTATTTATTTTATTTCTTTATAATTTTTTTTGGGTATTACATTACCTCCCCCTTAAAAGAATTCCGTCCTCGGAATTCAAAAGAATGGAACGAATCTAATTTCTCAAAGAACACCCCCTTCCCGAAAAGGAAATGGAGGTCACGTGCAAAGCACAACAAACCTCAAATAAGAAAACAGAGCACTAATAACCTCAAAATATTAATAGTGGTGATCCATTAATAGCGTACTAAATACAATTCTCCAAATAGAGTCAAAATAATCAAAACTTAAAATTCGAAACAACCTAGATGGTCAAAGGCAATTCTCTCATCACAGTAGCCCTGAATCACCCTTGCAAACCTGCCGGAAGAAAAAAAAACACAGCATGAGCCAATTGCCCAGTACGGATATAGATAATACAAAGATGTATAAGCGATATACTGAAAACAATCGAGACAAAATACTTAATAAAGCCTCAAGTGTAAATATCGATGAAAATATAATCTCAAAGATCTCGAATGAAATATATCTCGAATCAATGAATTTACGTAAACCAATAGAGCGAATAAAGAATCAAGTAACTAACTCAATGGATTGAATCGAGCGAAACCAAACAAAACTAATCCAATAAAATAATGGGTCAAACAAATGGTGGAGTTATTTCACACAAGAATGAGCTCGTAAATATACCTTGCCACACAAACAAGTCAAAATAATGCCACACACGTAATTCAAATGATGCCACACAGCAAATCAAAACAATGCCACACAAGCACATCAAAATAATGCCACACAGGCAAGTCAAAATAATGCCACACTGACAAATCACACATTGGACCGCGAATCCAAATGTATGCAAATCGAATAGGTGTGTTTGGCACAAGATCACCAACCAATCCATGAGTAAATCTAGGGTTAACCCATAAGCCTCCCACAAAAAAACACCAAATGACCCACTTACTCCGGAGCCCAAAACGGAGACGCCGTGGACTAATCACACCGCCACGAAAAGTGTCATGCCTCTCGTGCCAAGACGACATGCCAGTGGTACCCCCACAGGTGGTTATAGATCAGGTATACCCTACGGTATATTCTAACAAAATACCATGTCACAACACATGCGACATAATACCAACAAAAGGGTTCTATATGTACATGTTGAACCAAATCAAATTATAGTCACAAGGTCTCAAAAAGAAGGTAGCAACATGTACCGCTCTACAATTATCAAAATAAATACTAAATATGATATCTTAATTCAAAGAGTACAAATATGAGTCATATGTATCAACACTAAACTGAAACTAATATATTTATTTCACAGGAAATAATTAAGTGAAATAATAACGAAATTCGAAACAAGGGACAAAACGAACAAATCAAATTTTACAAGAATGTCGCTAAAAGAGTACGGAATCCGTACCTTAATATAGTACCAAAATAATTCACCGAAGCCAAATATCACCCGTTAAACTCCCTCAATCTGATCATAAAAGGGAAGGGAAAAAAAATCTCAAAGATGTTACTGCTGGGTGCTGCTCTCCTTTTCACGTTGTAGAATCCAAACTTGGGTTGAATGATAACAAGTCTTTTAAAAATGGTTCTCCAGTATATCAAATAAAAATAAATTGAAAAGAACTCCTCACATAACTCACCTCCCACATGTACTGTCAATACATTCTCCCCAACGAATTTATTATGCCTGCCCGTTATCTCATTAAGAGGTGAGAGAATATATATATCAATCTGGAAGCTGCTCCTTTATCTGATATACCAAATTTTATTTTTATTTTGATCTCCTCCTCCCAAGTCGTAGCTGCTCTCCATTATCTTTTCCAATTGATGATGTTGTCTCTCTTTCTTTCAATTCGTATAATGAAAATAAGATTAGGTTTAGTTATTTATTTATTAATTAATAGATGTTATTAATTCTCCTAATTTTAATAGGATTTTAACATTACTCAAATATAAAATATACCCAATTAGTAAAAAGTCCAAATTAATGTAATCACATAGTTATTATAGTTCACACAAATTAAATATAATTTGACCCGAACTTAAGAAAAACCCAATTAAAATATGGATTTAAATATTATTTATTTATTTTATTTCTTTATAATTTTTTTTGGGTATTACATTACCTCCCCCTTAAAAGAATTCCGTCCTCGGAATTCAAAAGAATGGAACGAATCTAATTTCTCAAAGAACACCCCCTTCCCGAAAAGGAAATGGAGGTCACGTGCAAAGCACAACAAACCTCAAATAAGAAAACAGAGCACTAATAACCTCAAAATATTAATAGTGGTGATCCATTAATAGCGTACTAAATACAATTCTCCAAATAGAGTCAAAATAATCAAAACTTAAAATTCGAAACAACCTAGATGGTCAAAGGCAATTTCTCATCACAAGAGTCTCGAATCACCCTTGCAAACTCGCTGGGAAAAAAAAAACACAGCATGAGCCAATTGCCCAGTACGGATATAGATAATACAAAGATGTATAACTGATATACGAAAACAACTGAGACAAAATACTTAACAAAGCCTCAAGTGTAAATACTGATGAAAATATAATCTCCAAAGATCTGAATGAAATATATCTCGAATCAATGAAATTCTGAAACCAATAGACGAATAAAGAACTGAAGTAACTAACTCAATGGATTGAACTGAACAGAAACCAGCAAAACTAATCCAATAAAATAATGGGCTGAAACAAATGGCTGGAGTTATTTCATACCGAATGAGCTCAGAAATATACCTTGCCACACAAACAAGTCAAAATAATGCCACACACGTAATTCAAATGATGCCACACAGCAAATCAAAACAATGCCACACAAGCACATCAAAATAATGCCCACATGTGCAAGTCAAAATAATGCCACCATGAATAAATCACACATTGGACCGCGAATCCAAATGTATGCAAATCGAATAGGTGTGTTTGGCAAAGCATCACCAATCCATGTAAGCGTAAATCTAGGGTTAACCCATAAGCCTCCCACAACAAAACACCAAATGACCCACTTACTCCGGAGCCCAAAAGCGGAGACGCTGGTGGACTAATCACACCGCCACGAAAAGTGTCATGCCTCGTGCCAAGACGACATGCCGGTGGTACCCCCACGGTGGTTATAGATCGTATACCCTACGGTATATTCTAACAAAATACCATGTCACAACACATGCGACATAATACCAACAAAAGGGTTCTATATATACATGTTGAACCAAATCAAATTATAGTCACAAGGTCTCAAAAAGAAGGTAGCAACATATACCGCTCTACAATTATCAAAATAAATACTAAATATGATATCTTAATTCAAAGAGTACAAATATGAGTCATATGTATCAACACTAAAAATCGAAACTAATATATTTATTTCACAGAAATAATTAAGTGAAATAATAACGAAATTAAAACAAGGGACAAAACGAACAAATCAAATTTTACAAGAATGTACGCGCTAAAAATACGGAATCCGTACCTTAATATAGTACCAAAATAATTCACCGAAGCCAAATATCACCCGTTAAACTCCCCTCAACTGATCATAAAAGGAAGGGAAAAAATCTCAAAGATATGTTTCTTTGGTGTCTTGCTCTCCTTTTCACGTTGTAGAATCCAAACTTGGGTTGAATGATAACAAGTCTTTTAAAAATGGTTCTCCAGTATATCAAATAAAAATAAATTGAAAAGAACTCCTCACACATAACTCACCTCCCACATGCCTGTCAATACATTCTCCCCAACGAATTTATTATGCCTGCACGTTATCTCATTAAGAGGTGAGAGAATATATATATCAATCTGGAAGCTGCTCCCTTAACTGATATACCAATTTTTATTTTTATTTTGATCTCCTCCTCCCAAGTCGTCGCTGCTCTCCATTATCTTTTCCAATTGATGATGTGGTCTCTCTTTCTTTCAATTCGTATAATGAAAATAAGATTAGGTTTAGTTATTTATTTATTAATTAATTGATGTAATTAATTCTCCTAATTTTAATAGGATTTTAACATTACCCAAATACAAAATAGACCCAATTAGTAAAAAAGTCCAAATTTATGAAATCACATAGTTATTATAGTTCACACAAATTAAATATAATTTGACCCGAACATAAGAAAAACCCAATTAAAATATGGATTTAAATATTATTTATTTATTTTATTTCTTTATTATTTTTTTTGGGTATTACATTACCTCCCCTTAAAAGAATTTCGTCCTCGAATTCAAAAGAATGGAACGAATCTAATTTCTCAAAGAACACCCCTTCCGAAAAAAGGAAAGGGAGGTCACGTCAAAGCACAACAAACCTCAAATAAGAAAAGCGGAGCACTAATAACCTCAAAATATTAATAGTGGTGATCCATTAATAGCGTACTAAATACAATTCTCCAAATAGAGTCAAAATAATCAAAACTTAAAATTCGAAACAACCTAGATGGTCAAAGGCAATTCTCTCATCACAAGTAGCTACAGAATCACCCTTGCAAAACTCTGGGAAGAAAAAAAAAAACCTGACATGAGCCAATTGCCCGAAGACGGATATAGATAATACAAAGATGTATAAGCGATATCTGAAAACAATCGAGACAAAATACTTAACAAAGCCTCAAGTGTAAATACTGATGAAAATATAATCTCCAAAGATCTGAATGAAATATATCTGAATCAACAGAATTTACGAAACCAATAGACGAATAAAGAACTGAAGTAACTAACTCAATGGATTGAACTGAACAGAAACCAGCAAAACTAATCCAATAAAATAATGGGCTGAAACAAATGGCTGGAGTTATTTCATACCGAATGAGCTCAGAAATATACCTTGCCACACAAACAAGTCAAAATAATGCCACACAGGTAATTCAAATGATGCCACACAGGCAAATCAAAACAATGCCACATAGGCACATCAAAATAATGCCACACAGGCAAGTCAAAATAATGCCACACAGACAAATCACACATTGGACCGCGAATCCAAATGTATGCAAATCGGATAGGTGTGTTTGGCACAACATCACCAATCCGCAGAACAGAAATCTAGGGTTAACCCATACGCCTCCCACAACAAGACACCAAATGACCCACTTACTCCGGAGCCCAAAACGGAGACGCCGTGGACAAATAACACCGCCACGAAAAGTGTCAAGCCTCTCGTGCCAAGACGACATGCCAGTGGTAGCCCCACAGGTGGTTATAGCTCAGGTATACCCTACGATATATTCTAACAAAATACCATGTCACAACACATGCGACATAATACCAACAAAAGGGTTCTATATGTACATGTTGAACCAATCAAATTATAGTCACAAGGTCTCAAAAAGAAGGTAGCAACATGTACCGCTCTACAATTATCAAAATAAATACTAAACATGATATCTTAATTCAAAGAGTACAAATATGAGTCATATGTATCAACACTAAACTGAAACTAATATATTTATTTCACAGGAAATAATTAAGTGAAATAATAACGAAATTCGAAACAAGGGACAAAACGAACAAATCAAATTTTACAAGAATGCCGCTAAAAGAGTACGGAATCCGTACCTTAATTTAGTACCAAAATAATTCACCGAAGCCAAATATCACCCGTTAGACTCCCTCAATCTGATCATAAAAGGGAAGGGAAAAAAAATCTCAAAGATGTTACTGCTGGCTGCTGCTCTCCTTTTCACGTTGTAGAATCCAAACTTGGGTTGAATGATAACAAGTCTTTTAAAAATGGTTCTCCAGTATATCAAATAAAAATAAATTGAAAAGAACTCCTCACACATAACTCACCTCCCACATGCCTGTCAATACATTCTCCCCAACGAATTTATTATGCCTGCACGTTATCTCATTAAGAGGTGAGAGAATATATATATCAATCTGGAAGCTTCTCCCTTAACTGATATACCAATTTTTATTTTTATTTTGATCTCCTCCTCCCAAGTCGTCGCTGCTCTCCATTATCTTTTCCAATTGATGATGTGGTCTCTCTTTCTTTCAATTCGTATAATGAAAATAAGATTAGGTTTAGTTATTTATTTATTAATTAATAGATGTTATTAATTCTCCTAATTTTAATAGGATTTTAACATTACCCAAATATAAAATAGACCCAATTAGTAAAAAAGTCCAAATTAATGTAATCACATAGTTATTATAGTTCACACAAATTAAATATAATTTGACCCGAACATAAGAAAAACCCAATTAAAATATGGATTAAAATATTATTTATTTATTTTATTTCTTTATTATTTTTTTTGGGTATTACATTACCTCCCCCTTAAAAGAATTCCGTCCTCGGAATTCAAAAGAATGGAACGAATCTAATTTCTCAAAGAACACCCTTCCCGAAAAGGAAAGGGAGGTCACGTCAAAGCACAACAAACCTCAAATAAGAAAACAGAGCACTAATAACCTCAAAATATTAATAGTGGTGATCCATTAATAGCGTACTAAATACAATTCTCCAAATAGAGTCAAAATAATCAAAACTTAAAATTCGAAACAACCTAGATGGTCAAAGGCAATTCTCTCATCACAGTAGCCCTGAATCACCCTTGCAAACCTGCCGGAAGAAAAAAAAACACAGCATGAGCCAATTGCCCAGTACGGATATAGATAATACAAAGATGTATAACTGATATACGAAAACAACTGAGACAAAATACTTAACAAAGCCTCAAGTGTAAATACTGATGAAAATATAATCTCCAAAGATCTGAATGAAATATATCTGAATCAACAGAATTTACGAAACCAATAGACGAATAAAGAACTGAAGTAACTAACTCAATGGATTGAACTGAACAGAAACCAGCAAAACTAATCCAATAAAATAATGGGTGAAACAAATGGTCGGAGTTATTTCACATACAAGAATGAGCTCGAAATATACCTTGCCACACAAACAAGTCAAAATAATGCCACACACGTAATTCAAATGATGCCACACAGGCAAATCAAAACAATGCCACACAGGCACATCAAAATAATGCCACACAGGCAAGTCAAAATAATGCCACACAGACAAATCACACATTGGACCGCGAATCCAAATGTATGCAAATCGGATAGGTGTGTTTGGCACAACATCACCAATCCGCAGAACAGAAATCTAGGGTTAACCCATACGCCTCCCACAACAAGACACCAAATGACCCACTTACTCCGGAGCCCAAAGCGGAGACGCAGGTGGACTAATAACACCGCCACGAAAAGTGTCAAGCCTCTCGTGTTAAGACGACATGCCGTTGGTAGCCCCACGGTGGTTATAGCTCAGGTATACCCTACGATATATTCTAACAAAATACCATGTCACAACACATGCGACATAATACCAACAAAAGGGTTCTATATATGTACATGTTGAACCAATCAAATTATAGTCACAAGGTCTCAAAAGAAGGTAGCAAACATGTACCGCTCTACAATTATCAAAATAAATACTAAACATGATATCTTAATTCAAAGAGTACAAATATGAGTCATATGTATCAACACTAAACTGAAACTAATATATTTATTTCACAGGAAATAATTAAGTGAAATAATAACGAAATTCGAAACAAGGGACAAAACGAACAAATCAAATTTTACATGAATGTCGCTAAAAGAGTACGGAATCCGTACCTTAATTTAGTACCAAAATAATTCACCGAAGCCAAATATCACCCGTTAGACTCCCTCAATCTGATCATAAAAGGGAAGGGAAAAAAAATCTCAAAGATGTTACTGGCTGCTGCTCTCCTTTTCACGTTGTAGAATCCAAACTTGGGTTGAATGATAACAAGTCTTTTAAAAATGGTTCTCCAAAGATATCAAATAAAAATAAATTGAAAAGAACTCCTCACACATAACTCACCTCCCACATGCCCTGTCAATACATTCTCCCCAACGAATTTATTATGCCTGCACGTTATCTCATTAAGAGGTGAGAGAATATATATATCAATCTGGAAGCTGCTCCCTTAACTGATATACCAATTTTTATTTTTATTTTGATCTCCTCCTCCCAAGTCGTCGCTGCTCTCCATTATCTTTTCCAATTGATGATGTGGTCTCTCTTTCTTTCAATTCGTATAATGAAAATAAGATTAGGTTTAGTTATTTATTTATTAATTAATAGATGTTATTAATTCTCCTAATTTTAATAGGATTTTAACATTACCCAAATACAAAATAGACCCAATTAGTAAAAAAGTCCAAATTAATGTAATCACATAGTTATTATAGTTCACACAAATTAAATATAATTTGACCCGAACATAAGAAAAACCCAATTAAAATATGGATTAAAATATTATTTCTTTATTTTATTTCTTTATTATTTTTTTGGGTATTACATTACCTCCCTTAAAAGAATTCCGTCCTCGAATTCAAAAGAATGGAACGAATCTAATTTCTCAAAGAACACCCCTTCCCGAAAAGGAAAGGGAGGTCACGTGCAAAGCACAACAAACCTCAAATAAGAAAAGCAGAGCACTAATAACCTCAAAATATTAATAGTGGTGATCCATTAATAGCGTACTAAATACAATTCTCCAAATAGAGTCAAAATAATCAAAACTTAAAATTGAAACAACCTAGATGGTCAAAGGCAATTCTCTCATCACAAGAGTACGAATCACCCTTGCAAACTGCTTGGGAAGAAAAAAAACACAAGATGAGCCAATTGCCCAAAGACGGATATAGATAATACAAAGATGTATAAGCGATATCACGAAAACAATCGAGACAAAATACTTAACAAAGCCTCAAGTGTAAATCTTGATGAAAATATAATCTCCAAAGATCTCGAATGAAATATATCGAATCAACGAATTTACTGAAACCAATAAGCGAATAAAGAATCAAGTAACTAACTCAATGGATTGAACTGAACAGAAACCAGCAAAACTAATCCAATAAAATAATGGGCTGAAACAAATGGCTGGAGTTATTTCATACCGAATGAGGTCAGAAATATACCTTGCCACACAAACAAGTCAAAATAATGCCACATGTGTAATTCAAATGATGCCACACAGCAAATCAAAATAATGCCACACAGGCAAGTCAAAATAATTCCACACAGACAAGTCAAAATAATGCCACACAGACAAATCACACATTGGACCGCGAATCCAAATGTATGCAAATCGGATAGGTGTGTTTGGCACAACATCACCAATCCGCAGAACAGAAATCTAGGGTTAACCCATACGCCTCCCACAACAAGACACCAAATGACCCACTTACTCTCGGAGCCCAAAGCGGAGCGGCAGTGGACTAATCACATGCGCCATTTAAAAGTGTCATGCCTCTCGTGCCAAGACGACATGCCAGTGGTACCCCCACAGGTGGTTATAGCTCAGGTATACCCTACGGTATATTCTAACAAAATACCATGTCACAACACATGCGACATAATACCAACAAAAGGGTTCTATATGTACATGTTGAACCAAATCAAATTATAGTCACAAGGTCTCAAAAAGAAGGTAGCAACATGTACCGCTCTACAATTATCAAAATAAATACTAAACATGATATCTTAATTCAAAGAGTACAAATATGAGTCATATTTATCAACACTAAACTGAAACTAATATATTTATTTCACAGGAAATAATTAAGTGAAATAATAACGAAATTCGAAACAAGGGACAAAACGAACAAATCAAATTTAACAAGAATGTCACTGAAAGAGTACGGAATCCGTACCTTAATATAGTACAAAAATAATTCACCGAAGCCAAATATCATCCGTTAGACTCCCTCAATCTGATCATAAAAGGGAAGGGAAAAAAAATCTCAAAGATATTCTTTGTTATTCATTTGCTCTCCTTTTCACGTTGTAGAATCCAAACTTGGGTTGAATGATAACAAGTGTTTTAAAAATGGTTCTCCAGTATATCAAATAAAAATAAATTGAAAAGTCCTCCTCACACATAACTCACCTCCCACATGCCTGTCAATACATTCTCCCCAACCAATTTATTATGCATGCCCGTTATCTCATGAAGAGGTGAGAGAATATATATATCAATCTGGGAGCTGCTCCCTTATCTGATATACCAATTTTTATTTTTTTTTGATCTCCTCCTCCCAAGTCGTCGCTGCTCTCCATTATCTTTTCCAATTGATGATGTGGTCTCTCTTTCTTTCAATTCGTATAATGAAAATAAGATTAGGTTTAGTTATTTATTTATTAATTAATAGATGTTATTAATTCTCCTAATTTTAATAGGATTTTAACATTACCCAAATACAAAATAGACCCAATTAGTAAAAAAGTCCAAATTAATGTAATCACATAGTTATTATAGTTCACACAAATTAAATATAATTTGACCCGAACATAAGAAAAACCCAATTAAAATATGGATTTAAATATTATTTATTTATTTTATTTCTTTATAATTTTTTTGGGTATTACATTACCTCCCCCTTAAAAGAATTCCGTCCTCGGAATTCAAAAGAATGGAACGAATCTAATTTCTCAAAGAACACCCCCTTCCCGAAAAGGAAAGGGAGGTCACGTGCAAAGCACAACAAACCTCAAATAAGAAAACAGAGCACTAATAACCTCAAAATATTAATAGTGGTGATCCATTAATAGCGTACTAAATACAATTCTCCAAATAGAGTCAAAATAATCAAAACTTAAAATTTGAAACAACCTAGATGGTCAAAGACAATTCTCTCATTTACAAGATCTACGAATCACCCTTGCAAACCTGCCGGAAGAAAAAAAAACACAGCATGAGCCAATTGCCCAGTACGGATATAGATAATACAAAGATGTATAACTGATATACGAAAACAACTGAGACAAAATACTTAACAAAGCCTCAAGTGTAAATACTGATGAAAATATAATCTCCAAAGATCTGAATGAAATATATCTGAATCAACAGAATTTACGAAACCAATAGACGAATAAAGAACTGAAGTAACTAACTCAATGGATTGAACTGAACAGAAACCAGCAAAACTAATCCAATAAAATAATGGGCTGAAACAAATGGCTGGAGTTATTTCATACCGAATGAGCTCAGAAATATACCTTGCCACACAAACAAGTCAAAATAATGCCACACACGTAATTCAAATGATGCCACACAGGCAAATCAAAACAATGCCACACAAGCACATCAAAATAATGCCACACAGGCAAGTCAAAATAATGCCACACAGACAAATCACACATTGGACCGCGAATCCAAATGTATGCAAATCGGATAGGTGTGTTTGGCACAACATCACCAATCGCATGAGCGTAAATCTAGGTTAACCCATACGCGCCCCACAACAAAACACCAAATGACCCACTTACTCCGGAGCCCAAAAGCGGAGACGCTGTGGACTAATCACACCGCCATTTAAAAGTGTCGTGCCTCTCGTGCCAAGACGACATGCGATTGGTACCCCCACGGTGGTTATAGCTCGGGTATACCCTACGGTATATTCTAACAAAATACCATGTCACAACACATGCGACATAATACCAACAAAAGGGTTCTATATGTACATGTTGAACCAAATCAAATTATAGTCACAAGGTCTCAAAAAAAGAAGGTAGCAACATGTGCGCTCTACAATTATCAAAATAAATACTAAACATGATATCTTAATTCAAAGAGTACAATATGAGTCATATGTATCAACACTAAACTGAAACTAATATATTTATTTCACAGGAAATAATTAAGTGAAATAATAACGAAATTCGAAACAAGGGACAAAACGAACAAATCAAATTTAACAAGAATGTCACTGAAAGAGTACGGAATCCGTACCTTAATATAGTACAAAAATAATTCACCGAAGCCAAATATCATCCGTTAGACTCCCTCAATCTGATCATAAAAGGGAAGGGAAAAGAAATCTCAAAGATGTTACTGTTGACTGCTGCTCTCCTTTTCACGTTGTAGAATCCAAACTTGGGTTGAATGATAACAAGTCTTTTAAAAATGGTTCTCCAGTATATCAAATAAAAATAAATTGAAAAGTCCTCCTCACACATAACTCACCTCCCACATGCCTGTCAATACATTCTCCCCAACCAATTTATTATGCATGCCCGTTATCTCATGAATAGGTGAGAGAATATATATATCAATCTGGGAGCTGCTCCCTTATCTGATATACCAATTTTTATTTTTTTTTGATCTCCTCCTCCCAAGTCGTCGCTGCTCTCCATTATCTTTTCCAATTGATGATGTGGTCTCTCTTTCTTTCAATTCGTATAATGAAAATAAGATTAGGTTTAGTTATTTATTTATTAATTAATAGATGTTATTAATTCTCCTAATTTTAATAGGATTTTAACATTACCCAAATACAAAATAGACCCAATTAGTAAAAAAGTCCAAGTTAATGTAATCACATACTTATTATAGTTCACACAAATTAAATATAATTTGACCCAAACATAAGAAAAACCTAATTAAAATATGGATTTAAATATTATTTATTTATTTTATTTCTTTATTTTTTTTGGGTATTACAGTTCCTCTCTTCAGTGATAGAGGATGGGAGCTCTATTTAGGAGAGCGTGCTATTAGGAGCACCACATTAGAGATCTGTATGCCGATCTTACCTCCTGCCAGGCGTCATTAGCACATGATCATGATCACCCGTCACTAACATCTCCTTGTTAGGGGTTGACGGTTTTGCATTATCGAGGTCCACGCACTCGGGAGATGTTCGGCATTGGTGGTTCCTCAGATTATTGGAGCCTGCAGACCCGCGCCACTCGGTTCATGGGGGATATGGTTCCAGGATTCGTGATGATGACGGATTGGCTAGCCTGTGTCTGAGATCCGACTCTTGTGACATAGATTGACAGTTTGACCCAGCGACTGGACCAGGCACATTTCTTTATCCGTCATTTGGGCAGAGATCCGGCCGAGGTAGATTTGTTTGATCCTTTCAGCTCCGGCGCTGGCCCCTCAGATGACCCATTTGGCTTTGCCGACGCAGATCCTCCTATGTATAGGCCTGACATCCCTGTTGATAGAGATCCAGTGACTTAGAAGGAGTTACATCAGGTGGATAGGATTGATGATGTAGACATTGACATCATTGTCTTCTTTTGATGTGTATTCTCGTTATCTCTTTTGATATGCCTCTGTTAGCTATTGGGTGGTTGTGCCCCATTCTCGCTATATCTTTTGATAGGCCTCTGTTAGTAGTAGGGCGTTTGAGCCCCATTTTCCTATATTTTTAGCTGTACAGAGATGATATATTAGATGATGATATACTTAGGAATGTATGCACAATTTTTCATTCCTTATATCATATTGCCATCTATTATCTGCAATGCATGTATCATGTTATGCATATATATGTATGTCCAGAGATATTCAGCACTGACCCCGGGATGGTCTTATGACATGGCCCGTACAGATGTCTTCTTCGACAGTTAGCCGTATTGATCATACCCCACCATTATTGGTGGCATCTGGTATGCGATCGTGGTATGATAGCATGTCACCATCAGACAGAGTGACCGTAGATCATTTGTTGCAGCATATTATGACCCTGTTGATATTTCAGGTTCCCACAAGATTCGTGGATAGCATGCTGGAGCACTAGGTATCGGAGAGACAGGTTTTCTGATTTGGGAACCAGGAGTTAACTCCCACTCTGGAGGAGTATGCACAGTTGACGATGCTGCCACTGGACAGACCTTGCGTGCATATGACTTTGGGGACATGAGTCGATGGTTCATGACCCTTACTGTATTGAGGCGTAGGGTGGTGCAGGATGAGCTTACATCTGGCCACGTTATATCCCAGTGTTTTCTGTTTGACAGATTTGGCTCTGAGGATAGTTATACATGACATTCCGGGGATTTCACCACACCGGAGGATCATTGGCATCTGGCCAGGGTGGATGTACTGCTACTATGCGTACTGTCATATGTCTATATGCCACGATACATGGATGAGTTGGACATATGAGTTATCATGGCAGTAAGAGCTCTCAGGGAAGGTCATACCTTCATACCAATGATTATAGCAGAGACTCTGAGGTCAGCTACATACTGTTGCACTTATCCGATAGGAGTGTTTACGGGCAGCTCAGTCATGCTGTACGTGTGGTTTATCTCACACTTGAGACCGATTGGCACTTTTAGATGGCATGGGTATTGTTTCATCCATGATATAGCCATGTCATACTCCTTTCAGCCTGCGGAGTGCTTGGACGCTATGTCTTGGTCGGTATTTTTGACGGAGATCAGTGATCCGTTTAGTATATTGTCATGCTCAGGGATCAGCTCACCTTACAGCTTTATTACTCACGCTCTGGGCATGGATTACCTACCTCTGGCTGGTTTGAGGGGCATGACTACTTACCACCCGCTGGCTGTGATGTCGTAGTTTGACCAGTTTCAGGATTTTCATCCTTTCGAGGGGGCGTTGGGTCAGCGTTTAGCTTCTCGTTATCTTTCAGCAGAGGACCGATCCCGTGTGTATGCATGTTGGGATCAGCATGAGATAGCTGCTTTTTCTGTTAGCCATCTGGGATGTTTGCCAGAGTATTCAGCGTGGATGGAGATAGAGACCTCATCGGCTGCGGTAGTATCAACATTGTCGAGTAGTGATTCAGACGATGTAGAACCCATGGAGGACATCGATTCTCACATCGAGGAGGAGCAGTCTACTGGGCTGCTAGTATCTCCTTTAGATTCTCCCAGTACTAGTATTGTTGTGGTTCAGCATTCAGCACAGTTCTTTGAGCAGAGTCTTCATCTGATGACCTTCGAGAGAGATCAGGCTAGAGCCTTGATGTTGACTGCCCTTGATGGGAGAGATGTAGCTCTATTAGAGAGAGACAAGGCATTAGCTCGCAGAGATGTTGCTATTGTTGAGCGGGATGAGGCCAGATCAGCCAGAGATGCAGTGATAGTTGAGCGGGATAGTGCCATATCTTCCCGGGATGTAGCCATTACAGATAGTACTACAGTGAGGTCCCTTCCCACTGTCATGATTGTAGAGATGAGCACTTACATTGATGAGCATATGGTCACCATGCAGATGGCTGCAGATCTGTTAGGTCGTGTGGATACCCTCGTACAGGAGACCATAGCTTCACCTCCTTCTTCTAAGAGGGATGCCATGTTAAGCTTGTTAGCTCGCATATACCCTGACTTGTCGATGGGCCTTTATTTTCCTGCACAGACTAGCATAGCCATTTTGTCATGTACAGTTTACATTGTGTATATCAAACAACATTATATATAGCAGGGAAATATATTTTTGATCACTTCCCTTTTAGATATGCTCTGATACTTGCTTGATATTTTACCTGCTGCTTCAGGGCTTGTGATCTTGATGTATTCTGAATTTCTCCTTGATGGATGGACATTGAGTTGTCTTTGGACAGTTCGGAATGGATCATCGATTTGTGTATATCCATACCATCTTTGGTGTCTTGGAACTGGTTTCTATATGTAAATGTGGAGAGGAGTGTGGCTTTCCTCTCTAAGATTGACTGCACCTAAGATGGTCGCAAGTACCCCTATTTATGAGGAGCCTAGTTAATTCCATCTCTCATGGATTGGTGTTTCTCTTCAAGGTACAACCGCAGCTTAGATGGTCACTGAATCTCCTATTTAGGAGGAGTTCAGGTAATTCCATCCCTTTGGTCTGAAGCCAATGAAATGTGGTTGATTGAAGGATGATCCCAGTACTGTTGACAAGTATCTGTGTTTTGGTAGGGGTGAGACCGAACCATAAATGGCTGCCTACGTACTCCTATTGAAGAGGAGATCAGGTCTGTGTAGTTCGAACCTAGTGTAAGAGGTTCAATGATGTATGTGGCAGGAATGGTGTAGGAATTTTTTTTATTTTTGTTTTTGTAAGGAGAAGGGGGTAGAATTTTTTTTGTTGTTTTTGTTTTATTGCGACCAGGCCATATGAAATGGTTGCCTACGTACTCCTATTGAAGAGGAGACCAGGTCGGCGTAGTTCGCCCCTCAAGACGAGTTGAAAAGCGTGATCCCATGTACAGGTTAGACTGCGAGGAAGAGAAAGTTTGATCTTAGGTTGAGGATAAACTGCAGGAGTGAAAAGTTTGATCCCAAGTGTTGGGGGACAAACTGCAAGCGCGAAAGGTTCAATCCCTGGTGGGATGACCGAAGTGGTAGGAACGCAGTGAAGCCAGGCTGCTGGCTTGAAAAGTATGTTTCCCTGAGGGGAAAAGTGTGGAGAAGAGTTGTATGTGGTAAAGGGTTAAAGAACCGGAATGAATGGTGATCTGCTGATCCAACACCAGGATATTTTCTTGATGGTAACTTTAGATATATTATCGTTTCACGGTGTCCGAGTTGATGAGTTGTGAAAATTCATCGTCGTCCATTTCTTGCAATCTGAGAACACCTCCTGTCAATACTTCCTTGACAACAAATGGGCCTTCCCAGTTAGGAGAAAATTTTCCCTTAGATTGATCTTGGTTGTCAATGATCTTCTTCAAAACCAAGTCATGTTTTTTAAATTGTCGTAGCCGAACTTTTCTGTTGTAGGATCTGGCGATCCTTTGTTGATATAACTGACCATAGAAGATAGCCATGATTCGCCTTTCGTCTACTAGACACAATTAGTGATACCTGTCTTGTACCCATTGGTCTTCATCCAGCTGAGCGTCTATCAATACTCTGAGGGATTCCATTTCTACTTCTATGGGAAGCACTGCTTCCATCCCATAGGTTAATGCGTAAGGGGTTGCCCTAGTGGAAGTGCGCATTGAGGTCCTGTAGGCTAACAAAGTAAGAGGCAATAAGTCAGGCCATCCTTTATGATTGGCGAACATCTTTTGCATAATCTTCTTAATGTTTTTGTTAGCCTCTTCAATAGCACCATTCATCTTCGGGAGATAGATGACAAAGT
Organism: Panax ginseng; assembly: GCA_020205605.1. Taxonomy (NCBI): domain Eukaryota; kingdom Viridiplantae; phylum Streptophyta; class Magnoliopsida; order Apiales; family Araliaceae; genus Panax; species Panax ginseng. The sequence goes on along the minus strand of CM035138.1, from coordinate 58,783,304 downwards.
TAAGATGTTTGATGTGGAATTTACTGCATAATTCCTCCATCATCTTGTTGTTGAGGTTCTTAGCATTGTCTGATACAATTACCTCTGGTTGTCCATATCGATAAGTGACATTGTTTTTGATGAAAGCAATGATGACTTCTGTGGTAACCTTGGGGAAGGAGGCTGCTTCTACCCATTTGGTGAAGTAGTCGATCATGGTGAAGATAAATCGATGTCCATTACTGGCTTTAGGCTCAATGGGCCTGATCACGTCCATTCCCCACATTGAGAAGGGCCAAGGCGAACTCATATTGTGGAGTTCCCGTGGAGGGGCGTGGATAGCATTCCCATAAATTTGGCACTGATAACATCTCCTAACGTGGTCATTGCAGTCAGCTTTGAGAGAGAGCCAGTAATGTCCTGTCTTGAGGATCTTCTTAACAAGGAGGGGGCCACTCATGTGTGGGCCACAGACTCCACCATGGATCTCATCCATGAGCCTTTGAGTTTGGTCCTAATCTAAACATCTGAGGAGACCTTGTCCTGCATCTCTCTTATAGTGGGCATCTCCGCTCAGATAGAATTTCATAGCAAGTCGATGGATCCGCTTTTTCTCATTTGGGCTCGCCTTAGCGGGTGTAGATCCATCTTGTAGGTATTCCTTGATATGCTGATACCAATGATGATGGATGGGAGGTAGCTCATCTGATACTTCTCCAATGTAGTTCCCATAGGTTAATTCACATATCTTGTAGGTATTCCTTGATATGAGGAATGTGTAGAAAGGAGATTTCTTCGAACTCCAAAACCATATGTAAAACTTGTTGATTGTAAGGCAGAAAATGTAGCTCTTTGGTTTGATAGATTCATGTGTATTGTCTGACCACTAACTCCGAATCTCCAAAGATAGTTAACCGCCGGATGCCCATTGAACGGGCAAGTTTTAACCAATGAGACAACCTTCATACTCAGTTGTGTTGTTGGTGCTAACTAGACCTGGAAAACGGGCGGGCCGGGTCGGGACAACGACGGGTCAGGCCAAAATGGCCCAGGTTTTGGTGGGCTAAAATTGTGAGGCCTGTGGCCCGAGTTGGGCCGGCCCGGCCCGCGGGCTTCTTCCTTTAATTTATTTATTTTTTTTGACAAAATCTTACTACACTAAAAATAGTAATAATAATAAATATTAAAAATAATAAAATAATTAAAATATATGTTATTTATTTATGTCTTCAGCTCCAATAACGGAACTTGCAGAGTTTAAAAAGAAGTGCTTTGAATTGGTCTGATCATATGCCTTTTCACATGTGATTTTGCAGGAACAGTAATAGTGGTTATAGTTGTGACCATTAGTTCTGTGGTTGTTTTGGTAGTTGGGGTATGAAGAGTTGTTGCATTTTATCTTAATTTACGCTGGATGATTTTCAGATTTTGTATCCTAAGTAATACATAATAAGAATATTGTCAGTAATATAATGAATCAAAAATTCACAACAGGTATCAGGTAATATTTCTAGTATACCCTAGCTTAATGTTCACATCTTATACTGATGGAATGTTTACTTCAATATTATTTCACAAATTTGAAGTAAAATATATGTTTCTAATAACATATAGTTTGAAGTAAAATATTTAAAATTATATTATATAGGAGTCATTTTGAGAGAGTGGAAGTATTTTGTTATCAGAATTAACAACTCTAGGCCTAAATTAAAATTAATTTAGTGTGATATCAAAGTCAATTATGGTTCAAAATGAGTTTGATTTCAAGTACTTGTGTATTACCATAACATACATCTTTACATTTTAATTTGGAAATTACCAATTGAGGCTTACTGTCAAGTTTTTCCATAATTTAAATATTTTACTTCAAACTATATTTTACTTCTATATTATTGCACAAATTTGTTGGAAATTTGGAATGTTAAAAGCTGAAAGACCGTAATTTAATGACCCTCTTTTAGCATTAAGAATCATGTTTTCAAATTTCAATTATAGTTAGAATATATTGAAGATTGCATTAAAAATAAATAGTTGTCGTAGTTCAGTTGGTTTGAACTCTTATTTATTTACCTACAAGTCTTGTGTTCAAGCCTCACAACCCACAAGTAGTAACATTTTATTTAAAAAAATAATAATTCACAGCCCCTGGTAAAGGTCACCATTGGTAAGCCTTCATGGACCAAAGCTAAAAAGCAGTAGGGTAAAAATAACCCGCACTTTCATGGGCTAAATATTGCGGCCCATGGCCCATATTTCTATCGGGTGGCTCAATTGACCATGAGCTCTGGGCCTAAATTGCCAGGTCTAGTGCTGACAAACTGTAATTTGACGATGACGGGATACTGCTCCCCCATACCGGATACTAGAACTGCTCCTCATCGGGGAAGTAAGTATCCAAGGGTTTGAAGTCCCCTGAAGGTGTGGCAGCCAGTTGATCCACAATTCCTTGACCTTTGATGGACTTTTGAGTCACGTAGACGATGTCAAATTATTGTAGGATCAATCGCCATCCGGATGATTAAACAATTTAACATGGGTTTATCGAACACGTGTCTTGAGAGGATCCACGCGGGATATGAGATGGGTTGTGTGACCATGGAGGTAATGTTGTAACCTCATGGACGCCCATGCTAAAGTGCAAAAAGTCTTCTCAATCAGAGTGTACTTGTTTTCACTGTTGCTGAATCTTTTGTTGAGGTAATAGATAGCTCGTTCTTGGCCTCTATCGTCTTTCTGTCCCAGTATGCAACCCATGGCATTGTCACTTATGGACAGGTACATGAACAGGGGAACATCATCCCTAGGTGGTACCAAAACGGGAGCTTTGACTAGCTATTCTTTGATCGGAAGGAAGGCCTTCTGGCAATCATCATTCCTATTCATGGAGGAGTTCTTCCTTAACAGCTTGAAGATTGGCTCACAACTTGCGGTGAGTTGAGAAATGAACCTGCTAATGAAGTTGAATCTTCCCAAAAATCCCTGTATTTCCTTCTCTGTCTGAGGAATGGGCATTTCCGCGATGGCCTGGATTTTGGTGGGATCCAGCTCAATCCCTTTGTGGCTGACTAGAAATCCTAGCAACTTGCCTGATTTAACGCCAAAGGCACACTTGGTTGGATTCAACTTCAAGTTGTACTTATATAACCTGTTGAAGAGCTTCCTGAGATGGTCTAAGTGGTCTTCCTCCTTCCGGGACTTGACAAAGATGTCATCCACGTAGATCTCTATCTCTTTTTGCATTAAATCGTGGAAAAGAGCCATCATAGCTCGCTGATAGGTGGCTCCGGCATTGATGAGGCTGAATGACAACCGTCTATAGCAAAAGGTTCCCCATGGTGTGATGAAAGTAGTTTTCTCACAGTCTTCCTCAGCAACCATGATCTGATGGTACCCAGCAAAGCAATCAGCAAAGGAGTGCATGTCGTATTGAGCAGCATTGTCAATGAGAATGTGGATAAATGGCATGGGAAAGCTATCTTTAAGGAAAGCTCTGTTCAAGTCCCGATAATCCACGTAAACTCGCACCTTTCCTCCAGGTTTAGGCACGGGAATGATGTTGGATATCCACTCAGGATATGTGGACACCAGGATGATGCCAGCTTGAAACTATTTCACAATTTCTTCTTTCACCTTTAAACTCCACTCAAGTTTCAATCGCCTGAGCTTCTGCTTGACTAGCTTGAATCCCTCTTTAATGGGAAGGCAATAAAGGACAATGTCAGTGGACAAACCCACCATGTCTTCATGAGACCATGCAAACACATCCTGGAATTGGGTTAGTAGTGTAACCATGTCATTCCTTTGGTTTGGGGTAAGGTCGGAACCAATCTGGATTAACTTAGGGCTTTCTAAGGTTCCGAGATTGAAAGAAGTGGTTTGGTCAAGGTTGGGTTTAGGTTTGTCTTCGACCCATTCTTGAATTTCTGGAGGCACCTCAATGTCCTCGTGTATTTCCATCAAGGCTGAATTCATCTCTACATCAAAGTTACAATCTTTGTGGAGAAGAGGCACCATATCAGCAAGTACAGGCACATCTAAATTCAGGGTCCTGAAACAAAATATGCTTTCACTTAGTATATATGAAATTGTTTGATCATACAAAGTGTTAGCATGTACTGGCAAAACGACTACTAATACTATAAAGAAAAGTAAGCAGTTATGATATCTACAGGGCAGAAAGAGTTCCTGCCCATTTTACCCTTGTTGACCAATGCAAGGAGAGCTGCTCCAATTGGCAAGGGCAAAGTCCGGGTGGACTGCAGTGATGGAGGGGTCGTCATCGTCCTCCTTATCCCGAATGATGACCATTACGTCTGGGCAATCATCGTCTGGGGTGTATCTGTTTTTATGTTCATCATGAACGATGATGCGTATGCCTGACATCATTCTGACAATGTATTGCTTAATTCTTTGTTTCTCTTCCCCCACTCTTGGGTCTGGAACAAAGACTTCTTTCTCCCTTACCGGTATCGTCTTGGGAAATAACATAGCCATGACTCTGGCTGGCACCTTTACAGGAGGTTGTGCGGACTCAAGGTTGGAGGTAGAGACACGTCGGTAAATCAAGTTGGAGGAATCGATAATGCTTATGTGGATTCCGTGACGGAATCGGCAGAATGGCCATCCAAATTGTGTCTAATTTGACTGACAACTTGAATTGGGTGCTTAATACCCTGATGGCTCTTACCCAGCCCTAGTCCCGGCTGATGACCCAAAGATATCATTTCTTGAGTAGCCGACATTACTTCGGAAGAAATCTTGGGTGTAAGAGGTGGGGCCCCAATAGCATGGTACTGAGTGTTGCTTACTTCCAAGGCATGAAAACTGACCGGTTCCACATCTGAATTGACGTTGATGTATGGTATGTCACCATGTTGAGGACATTCCAGTTCAGCATTGACCGTGACTAGGCTATTGTTGATAATGTATTTTAGTTGTTGATGAAGGGTGGAGGGGACTGCCCTGGCCATATGAATCCAAGGTCTTCCCAAGAGCAGGTTGTATCCTAAATCTATCTTGAGTATGTGAAACGACACGCAGAATGTATGGGGGCCAATTTCGATTGGCGTTTCGATTCTCAAATATTCGAGAATTCACGGCGGGCTCCATCAAAAGCTTTGATAATCGTATGGCTGCTCTAGATTCGGTTGAGATTGACATTCATCTTTAACAATGTAGCGTATAGATAGATATTTAGAGATGAACCTCCATCTATCAAGACTTCAACTAGCATATACCCAGAGGACAAGACCGCAATGCGTAACGGCTTGCAATAACCGGTCCCTTCGGGCGGTATATCATCATCAGTGAACGATATCACATTGTTGTTAAAAATGTGATCAACCAAGTGTTGAAATTTTTCTGTATCCACTGATGTCGGTAAGTAGGCTTCTTCCAAAACCTTCATTAAGATTCTCCTGTGATCCTCGGAAGTTAAAACCAAGTCCAGGATTGAAATTTGGTGTGGAGCTTCTTTTAAGCTTAAAATCACCTTGGCTTCGTTATGACCCATAGTGCGGAGGAATTTTTCAATCTTCTCCATGGGCATTTTCCCCTTTGACTTGATGGTAGAATTCATCACCCGTTGGGGAAGATACAGTGGATTCTCCTTTGACACTGCAGCAGTTGTATGCGAGGTGGATCCTTCACCTACTCCATAATTCCAGGGAACTTTTTGTAAGCTGACAATAGGATTTTGTGCTCTGAATGGTAAGTTGATTGGCTCTGGAGCGGCCACTTTTAAAGGATTTTTACTTCCTCTGAGTTGAATTGTTGGTATTGTGAGTGGTTTGCCAGTGTCATCGGCCTCAACTGATATAACTGCTACCAATTCCTTCCACTTAGTTGGACAGGTATTCTCACTCTCATGTAGCACAATATCATCGTCTACTAGTTACAGGACACCACTGTTAATTAGATTCTAGATAAGGTGGCGGAGTGCCCAACATTCTTCTGTGCTGTGACCGCGAGAATGGGAGTGATATTGACATACTTCATCAGAATTGAACCATCCTGAACGGGGATTAATTGGAGGTAGAAGGGAAGTGATCCTTCCTTCATTGATTAGCATCTAAAGGATTTCCTTCATAGGTTGGCCCAGGTATGTAAATTCCCTTCTATTGGCAAAATCCCGACGGGCTTTGGCATTCACTCTCTTTGTCACTTTGTCTTCCAGTGTTTCGCTTTCTGAAGGTGATGAGGGAATATTCATGACAAGAGGAAGGAGACTAGCATGCTCCTAGATGACTAACTGGCGTGTAACTTGATGCTGATAGATCACCAGTCCTGCCAATTGCTCAATTTGCTTGCAAAGAGCTTTCATCTTACGTTCCATTGCGAACTAGAACTTGGCATAATCCCATTTGTCAACACCGTCTTTGGTGGTCTGTGATGACTCGCCGTTGAAATTGAAACTCTGTCCATTGCTTCAATTAATCATGTTAACATATTCTTCTTTGTGTTGAGGAAAAGGATTGTCTTGTATGTGAGGTATATCTGGTTTGGTAACCACGATCTCCCCATTATCTATCAGGTCTTGGATCTTGTGTTTCAAGGCCCAACAATCCTCCTATTAGGGCTGGCTGGTGGAAGAGGATGCGTGATTTTCTTTTGCGTTGTCAGAAGAGTGAGTATATTCTCGAGTGAGTCCCCTAAGGGTGTGAACACTCGAGGGCGTTTAACTTCTCCACCTTTCAGTAATGTAGGGTTCGAAGACTGAGCTTTAAAGGGAGTGTAATTTCTCCTCTGGATATGCATGGTCTTATTGCCTTTTTGACCCTGTAGTATTAGGGAAACATTCACCTCTTTCTTTATATGGACCCTCTGGGGGTTGTTTTCATAATTTTCGGATTGGATGTGCTCAGCAACAACTTTAAGGGCAGCTAGGTCTTGAATCTTTCCTGATTTCAATCCCATCTTAGCCATTTCCCTGTGTTTGATCATTTTAGAAAATGGTTTACCGATGCCGGCTAAGACTCTCTCATAGAAAAGAGATTCTTGTATGTCTATGAATGTCATGACCATTTCTAATTCCGTCATGGAAGGAATAACTTGAGCAGCAAGGCGCCTCCACCTCTGAGCATACTCTCTGAAAGACTCATTGGACTGTTTCTTGACCTTGGTAATCTGGTACCGGTCAGGAGCCATTTGAGACTGGAAGCTGTATTGAGTGATGAAGGTGTGAGCTAGCTCCTCCCAACTATTGATCTTTGAGTTGTGTAATCTGGTATACCACGAACGGGCTTCTCCAGTCAGACTCTTTTGGAACAGCTGTATCCCGAGCTTCTCGTCTTCTGCATAAGACCCGAGTTCTCCAATAAATACCTTCAAATGTGTGTAAGGATCTCCTAACCCGTCATACTTTTTGAAGTCAGTAGTCTTAAACTTTTCTGGATAATGAACACCAGGGAATAAACACAGGTCAGCATATGAAACACTCTCGTGTGCTCCAATTAATTTGATAGCACGAAGGGTTTCTTCCATTTGAAGGACTTTCTTTCGGATGTCACCGGTGTCTGGATCTCCTGCGAGATGGGTGGCATCATGAATTTTGTTGGTCGTATCCAACTGCAGTTCAGGTATCATAATGGCTTGAGTTCCCCCTTGTGTAGAGGATTCGGCATGTATAGGTATCTTTGGACCCTGAGTAGACTGGTGTAGTTCTTTAAGCAAAATAGCCAAATCTTTGATTTGTTTGCTTAATCTGTCGAATTCTTTGCGAGAAACTGGATTAAGGTCAGTCTGGTTGGATGACGACATAATTGACTGTAGGCTCGCGACCTTTTTGGAGTTTGACCGGGTAGTAGGTCTGATTGTTTCCCTGCGAAAGACTTGCATAGTTTAGTCTTTTAGGGAATGTGTAAATATTAACATGATATCTGATGTGTCCATTTTAAGAATTTTATCCTGCAAAATGGATGTTAGCTGTTTGTAATTCAGGATAACATGTTTTAAAATATGTATGTACACATGTTTCTTCATATTTCTCATTACATGGAGATGAATATGGCATGAAATTACAATTAATTATTTTTACGAGTAATGAAAAAAGCATGAAGAGACTTTCCTCCGTGTTGGGTTTATTAGAGGCTGACCTATCTTAGGTTACTCTCGCGGCTTTTTGGCATGAAAGTTCCAAAATCATCGCAATTTACTCAACGGGAAATTAATCCGGTCTTTCAACTGAAGCGAATTTGGGTGGTGCCTTTCTTGAGCCTCGTTGGAATTAGTCTTCGTACGAGTCCAGTAATCAAACATCGATAGGATAGCCTCCTGGTGGAGGAACCACACAACATACATTCACATACAACGTGTCTCACCGTTTAGGAAAATGATGACATGTGCGAAGCACTAATATCACAAGCAGATATAGTGTAAAGCATTAATCGCAGTAAATATATGCATTCGTACATATTCATCATAAATGTAAATGCAACATCCACACACAGGCATATAACAGTTTTGAAAATATTGTAATAGCGACTTAAGTCCTCTTACTAGAGTCCCCAGCAGGGTCTCCACCTGTCAATGTCGGGATTTTTAGTTGTCCTTTTTCGTTACTTATTTTTTGGTGTTCTCATGTTAGGTGAGATTTGTTTGAAAAAACAAGTGAAAAAGGTCTGACATGTATAATGTCGACGATGGACTGTTAAGAGTCGCCAGTTGGTTTTTTAAATGGTTGTACCAACACAACCGAGAAAAGGTTTGCACATTGACCCAGTGATGTGACACTGCTAAACGGGTTAATGAAACCGAGATTCATTAGGGTCCGAGGACTTGATTATGCAGAGGGAAGTTGTTAGGCACCCCCCCCCCCCCCCGACATCCGTGTTACCACGGTGACCGCCACTTTTCAAGAAACTATTATATAAATGTGTGTGTGTGTGGGTCAATGTGCTATTATTTGGAAGTAGTGTGAGGCCTCGTTCGCACCTATATACACAGGGTTTGAATTTATGTAAAAATTCAATTTTAAGCAAGATATGGCAATGATGTTTTGGAAAAGAGGTTTTTCAAACCCTTGTGCTCAATAGTAATTGAGACCTTTAACAATTCCATTTTATTAAGTGTTCGGCTTGATTGCTTTTATTTTGAGATGCTGAAGCATCTATCGTAGGAAAATAATGTACAAAATGATGCTTAGAACTCCTCGTGGGTATGAAAACCATCGGAGGAAATCCGGATAATTGAAAATAAATTTACAAGTCACATACAATTTGAAAATGTCCATCATGGGAACCGAATCTAGATCCAATAGACTGAATCTGTGATCACATGATTCCTAGGCTCACATGATCTGTCGCAATTTGTATGAAAGCGAAGAGCAGTATATATATAAAAGCTATAAATATATATATATATATATATATATATATATATCTGCACATGATCACCACCACGAAGCACCTCAATGGGGGATCGAAAATGTAAATAAAGTCATAAAGTATCAACCGCCATACGGAGGAAACTCCAAAGGGACGAAAATATAAAGAAAGTCATAAAAGCGATCAACCGCCACAATAAGTAAACTCGAGGCGTGAAAAATATATATATATATATATATATATATATATATATATATATATATATATATATAAGCAAGTAAACGCCTCGATGTAAAATCCGAGTTCATCGAACAAAGTCCGAAACAACAGTTAATATATATAAGTATATATATATATATTAAAGTAGTAAACGCTCCGAGACATAAGTCAGGCTCATCGAACAGAGTTCGACATATAACTCGATAATGTCTAGGCTCAATCGAGGCATAACTCGATAATATTAGTCCATATATATATATATATATATATATATATATATATAAATATATATGTATATACAAACTAAAATAAAATCACAGACCGAAGTCCGGGCAAACACACGCAACACGACTCTCAACGTGAAGAAATGTGTGTGCAAAGATGAAGAGAAATGCTTTAAAGTGTGTGAGAAGGCTTACAGTGGGCTGCCAAAGAAGACTTCTATATCTTTAAAGTGGATGAACACTCGGCTCCCACCGGTACAAAAGTAGCTATATGTGAGCTCACAAGTGTTTAAAATGAGAAAGCACTCAATATAGGGTGAGTACGGAGCAAATTTGACAAGGCTTCCTCGCCTTTTCTTTTATTTAAAATGGCCACCTCAAGCCCTCTATTTATAGAGGGGGGAGCCGCATGTGTACCTGCGGCTAGGCCATAGATGTACCTGCGGCTACCCGGGTTTCCTCGGGCTTCGCGGGTCATGTTGTCTCAAAGTACGTGCACGTATGCACTATAATGTCCACTCGAACTTTCAGAATTGCAATCTGGGCATCCGATTGAGGTATGTAAGACCTATTTCGGACCGCCGTTGTCGAGAGTTACGCAATGACATGGGATTAGTGGTTGTACGAAGTCAGGAAGATGGGACATTACCCTCCGGTCTTTAAGCTTCAAATTCTATCCGTTACCCTGCATAATAGTCAGCAAGATGACGACTTTGCCCCCTCATGGGGTTATCTCTTCTTGTTTGGGCCGATAAGCGAGACTTTTGCTCGTGGTTATCATTTGAGATTGGACTGCTGCAAGTATTGAAGGTCCTCATTGTCATCTTTGAGGTGTGCCTGTCTTCCCAGGGTTATGTTCGGGTCTTATACTGAGTGCCTCAGTGTGAGCGCCAAGGTTGAAGCTGATTGCATACACTTGAAACAAGCATTTTTGGGGTTATCTCCGGAACTGCAACTGCCTTCCTTGGGGTTATCACCAAGGTTGGTGAATGCTACTCCCAGTGTTGGGACTGAGACTTAATACCTCGGGGTTATCTCCGAGATGGATCGGTCTTCTCCGGTGGAATTTCTAGTATTGAAACTGCATGCCTCGGGGTTATCTCCGAGGTTTGACTTGACATTCCCAGTGTGTGTTCCGGGGTTGAGGTTGAATTTTTGGTAGTATCTGGACTGGATGTGAGCTTTCTTCCAGGGTTATCTCTGAAAGATGAATCTGCCTTCCTGTAATGTCAGTAACAGGTGTGCAGAAAATTTTGAGTGTCTACAATTATTATTATTGTTATTGTGCACCCAACCCATCTGTTCACCCATCTCCGCCACCATGAAATATACATATACCATCAATGGTGATTATAAACAAAAATAAATTATCTATGGAAACTTTAATTCAAACAGAATCATCAATTTTTCAACAATACAAATACAAGAACATAGGTTGGATCTAAGGATATTGCAATGCTTTTCCAAAATTGAAAAAGAATAGGATAAGGTTTAAACGCACAAATAAAAAGAAACTCATGTCAAATTGACGAAAATTTCATACTTAGTGGTTCCAATCCAACTTACTCCCCGCGACAAAGCCGGTGATCTAACCTTTAAGTACACCAGAAAAGAAAAACGTTGACACTGCAACAATCGTTGCTCTGATTCCGCGGCATGCTTCCTCGATTCCTCCTATTAGAGCGACACGGAGACTGAGGATTTTAAATTTTGGGAACGAAGACGACTCTTCGTATTTGGCGATGAAGGTTTGGGTATGGTCGATGATGAGTGTTAAGATGTTATGATTATTTTAAATTTAGTTGTCTAATTTGTTTACTGAATTTATTTTATAGTAATTTGTTAATGGTGTATTTTATTTTAACTTGTTTAAACTATGTTAATTGTGTATTATTTGAGTTATTAAGTTAATTGTGTAATTATTTTTAATTGTATAATTTATTAATTCATGTTATTTGTGTAATTTTTAACTGTTTAATTTGTTATTTACTTTTTTGCCCTTTAATCTCATTAAAAATATGCTTTTTTATTGTTATTGTTATAAAATATTTATCAAAATAATTCCACTCGCCCTCTGTTCGTCATCTATTTTTGTTTTATTTAGTTGTTAGAATTGATTTAGTATATATCAATATTATTTGGATAATTTAATAGTTAAGCTTATGGTGCTCGAGTGGTCTTTTGACCAAAATCTCAAACTTGAAGTTTTGGGATCAAATTTGGGTAGTGACATATTTTTTGGAATTAATTTGATTAAAATTGACGTCAATTGTACCACGTGTGCCACATCATCAGGTTAACGCACATATAGCACCTGAGAGTTCAATATCAATTTTTTCGAACAAAAAAAGGCTCAATTTGCGTTTATCAAAATAAAGAAACTGAATACCCAAAAATACCTAAAATTCAGTTGTCACGTTTGAATTTTACCCTTTTCTTAAATCTCCCTATACTTTTTCAAAATCAATATCATCCTCGTACATTGCCAACTCATTTAAACAGTTGACATGGCATTAAAAATTAAAAATAATAAAGAAAATGTTGACATGCCAATTTTTGTGTCCCATTGTACAAAATAAAGGGTATTTTAGTCTTTTAATTAATGAATTCTTAACATTATCATCACCATATAAGCCTGCCGTCCAAAAGTATAGGGAGAATTATGAATTCTGGGTGAGTGAGAGTATAAGGAGATTCATGAAAATAAATATTTTCAGGAACAAAACTGAAACCAAACAATGAGTACAAGTACCAAATGGGTCCTTTTGCGAATTTCTGTTGTATACCACCTATTAACGCCAAGTTTCGTCTGCGCGTCTAATTACAGAATCCACGCCCTAAAACCTGCACAATAACAGATCACACAGAAGCTTGACGGCTTGTGCCGCCGGGGGATAGCTCCGGTGTGAGAATAAGTAAAGGCCGTTCATAAGGTTTAACAATGGAGGCTTAAGTGTTTAGTGCTCAAAGATATTACCTGTTAATCGTAACCTTGGCCTTGTATTTTTAGTACTCTCACCACCTTAGAACCCTTCTCCGAGTCAAAATAGGACTCCTAAATATGGTAGTTACCTATATTTGGGTCCAGCACAATCTCCTTAAAAGGTGCAAGTAGAATCCCTTTCCAATATTACCTTTGGAGTTGCCTTACCAACATATGATTAGGGTTGAGAACCTTAACCACGTAAACCCCTTATCACTCCCAACTCTGCATGTGGGCTGCCCAACTGCACAGGCCCAACACAACATCCAACATACATCGGTCTGGGCTTTGGCCCAAAGGACGCAAAGACCCGACCCTGACCTCCCCATCTCCACTGGACCCCGACTTAATGGGCTCGGGTATCCGAACCCGACCTCCTGTATATCCTCGGCCATATAGGCCCAACCTCCTTAGTTTCGGCTCAGGCCTGTAGTCAACATGAGGGTCGGTAAAACACTCCTGAACATTCCCCCCAGTCTCTTGTTATAAGATATTTATGACATGAGACTTGAAAGGACATGAATATAAGTAGTCACGCCCGGTAATGATGAGCTGTCTTGGGAACCCAAATGATTTCTCCTCGATTCATGAGTCGGTACACGTTTTTCTAAGTCTAGGCTCCACCTGCCATAAATAGCCGCCCTTGGAAACTGTGCCAGATGTGCTATATAAGTCCCTTAACACCCATCACTGTCACTTTTTCGAGCCTTTATTCATTTCAAATTCTCACCAAATTTTTCCGGCAAGGGCGATTTTCGGCGAGTATTCCATTTCCACCAGTCCTTTGATTCCAGTCTTCCTAATCCTTTTCCAAACTTCGTCATTTTGCCTTTGTTTATCCTCAATCAAATGGCTGACTCCAGTGATCCTCCTCCCACAACCGTCACCTTGACCGACGTCGCTACCCTCACCTCCGGCGACCTGGTCCAGGTCGAGTTACCGGAAGCCCCCACTGATCTCCCTTCTGAGGATGCCAAACACAAGATCAGAAGCCTTTACGAATCCAAAACTGACTATGCCATCCTCAATACAAAATCATCCATCACTCCATCTTAATTATCTGCGGATTCTGGTACCGACCGAGAGGATGTACTGGCGCCCCGATGGTGACTGGATGGCCGTTCATCTTTAGGCCTTGAGGTATGGGGTTCGGTTCCCCCTTCATGAGTTCATTTCTTCTTTTCTGTGTTTGGTTGGGATCGGGTTCGCACAGCTAGCGTCGAACTCCTATATCCAACTCGTCAGTTTCATCGCCCTATGCCAGGAGGCTGGCATCACTCCGGGGCTAGATTTTTTCTTCATCCTTTTCTCTGTCGATCGATCGAAGGAACCCGGCCTTCGACATCTAAACCGCGTACCTGGTCGAGATACCTTCGTGAAGACCCCTTCGAGCAATAAGGGGTGGCACTCACAATGGTTCTTCATGAAGGGAACCGACCTTAAACTTCTGCCGAACTGGGCCGGCCCCGAAGATTCCATTATGAAAGTTACCAAATTCCCGAAAGGGAGAGCCGACGCCTTCAAAAAGTTTTACTCTATTTTGAGGAAGACCAGCTGGGGTCTAGGGATCGTGTCCAACGAATCCTGGCTCTATGAACATGGCTATAAGTAACAATCCCGAACTCTTTTTCTTATCCTCCTGACCTTCTACTAACTTTTTATTAACCTCTGAATCTTCTGTTGTAGTGACTATCTTCAAGCTTGATGAGGCTGATGTGGCCTTGACCCCTCTGTCGATCATTGCCGAACCCATTCATCCTCCCGCTGCTGATGATTCTCCTAAAGATGAGGCTATTCCTCTTACCAAACTGTTTGTCGGTTCTTCAACAGGTCCTATTCTTCCCCCTTCTGAGCTTGAACCTTCCACCAAAAACGTGTTGAAGATGAAAGGGGCTGACAAGATGGCCTTGTTAAAAAAATCAAAGAAATCTTCTGCCCTACCCCCCCTCCAAGGCCATTTCTTCAGCCCGACCGAAACTGACCCTACCACCCCCTACAATAGTGATGGTGGTTGAGGATTCGGAGGATACAGAGGATCGACCTCTCGAACCTCCACTTAAGAAGCCTCGTATGATCAAAGGTCCTGGTATGATAGATGCGGTTATTGGCCCGATCCATGAGTCAACCCCTAATTCCAAAGCCAGTTCGTCCCAAGGGTGGCCGACTACTTGTTGGCTGAAGAGTCCTTCGGACATATTCCCCTTCAATCTATTCAAGCACTTCAAGCTCCCAGGTGACGACGAACGGTTCAAGAGCTACTCTTCCGAGGAGTATTTGGTATCTTATATCCGAGCTCAGACTCAGGTATTCCCGATTAGCTTTAAAGATTTTTCTTTTATCGCAAGGTTGTATTTTGCATAACTGATGTGCCGTACTTTGTTTTGTAGGCTAATGCCATCCTTTCACGGGCTATCCCTTCTCTTGCCCGATCTACTAAAAAAGAGGTGCAACTGAAACATGATGTGTTGCTCCTTGAAGTCGAGTTGCGAGGTTGGGATTCAGAGCTGAAGAGGGAGAGGGACCTTCACGCCGATACTCGAAAAAAGGTGACCAAGGCTGATCATCGGATTGCTGAACTCGAAGAACAACATTCTCTCCTTCAACAAGAGTTCGTTGGTCTCGACGGTCATGCCAAGAAGCTTGTGCAGGACAAGGAGCTTCTGGCCGAGGAGAACAAGGTCTTGGTGGGGAATCTTCACACCATCGAGGACCAATTCAATACAATGAATGACCAGCTGAGGACGTTTATCAAGGCGAACAATACCTTGATAGCCGAACAGGTCGTCATCAAACAGACAACCATCAAGGAATATGAAGAGTCGCCTGCCTTGACCGATAAGATTATGGCCCAGTTTGTTGAGGGGGTTGAAGCTTATCAAGAGAAGGCTCAGACGAAGTTGGTCGATGCTGGGTTGGATGCCTCGATCCTTGACTCTTCTGATGAGGAATCCGAGGCCGAAGCTGGTGATGGTTCGCCTTAGTGTAGGATTTCCGTACTTGTAAAATTTTCCTTTTTTAGTTTTATAACTTGCCCGATTAGTTAGGCTGATGGTATGTGTATCCGAAGCCTGTCTAATCGGTATTTGTAAAACATATTGGATATGAATGAAATTGCATAAATGTCTAAGTTGTTATCTCGATTCATTAGGCTTGTGACTTTTATCGAACAATTAGGTCATTTCTGACCGTATGGTCAATTTATGCCTGAAGCTTGTATGATCGAATTTATAAATTTATCAATCATTTATACTTATAACATTTACTGATTAGTTAGGCCCTTTCGGACTGTCTAATCACTTTACGCTCGAAGCTTATCTGATCGGTTTTGTAAATTCGTCGATCAGTTATACTTGTGACTTGTACTGATCAGTTAGGCCCTTGCGGACTGTCTGATCAGTTTATGTTCAAAGCTTATCTGATCGGATGTGTAACTTTGTCAATCAGTTATACTTGTGACCTTTGCTGATTAGTTAGGTCCTTCCGGATTGTCTGATCAGTTTATGTCCGAAGCGTGTCTGACTGGTAAAGCAATGGGAATTTAAATAAAGCATAAGTATTTCTCGAAGAGCAGTTTTTATTTCATTGATAAATCGCATAGATTACATAAGTAAAGGGAAGAATAGACATGCATTTACTGGTAATATTTTCTAAGTCTTCCAGCATGCCATGTATTCTTTACCTCAGACCCATCCATAGATCGAAGCCGGTAAGTCCCTGGCTTCGGCACCTCCACTACTTCGTAAGGCCCCTCCCAGTTAGGCATTAGCTTGCCCGTGTTCGGGGGGGGGGGGGGGTTGATGCCTCTGACTCTCGAAGCACCAAATCCCCTGCTTCAAATCTCCTCAGCTTCACTTTCTGGTTGTAGTGTCGGGCTGTTCTCTATTGATAAATAGCCAACCTCAACATAGCAGAGTCCCGAGCTTCATCCAGCAGATCCAAATTTGTTTTCAGGCCTTCATCATTGTATAGTTCCTTGTACTGACTGACTCGAAGAGTGGGGGATCCGATCTCGACTGGTATGAGTGCATCAGTCCCGTATGCTAGTCCGAATGGAGAGTCTCCAATTGTTGTCCTCGGAGTTGGTCGATATGCCCACAAAACACTGAGTAGTTCTTCGGGCCACCGACCCTTTAATTCATCTAACCTTCTTTTTATCCCGTTGAACAGGGTCCGGTTGGTCACTTCCACTTAACCATTCGATTGAGGGTGAGCGACTGAAGTCTTGCGATGCTGAATTCATAATTCTTTCAGAAAACTTTCGAACTTTGACCCCAAAAACTATCTACCATTGTCAAAGACCACTACCATTGGAATGCCGAAACGGTAAACGACTCCTTCCTTGAGAAATTTCAAGCATTCTTGTTCGGTGATCTTTTGTAGCGGTTTGGCTTCGACCCATTTCGTCATGTAGTCGATAGCCGTGATGATAAAGCTGACTTGCCCCTTGGCCTTTGGTAGAGGCCCTAGGATATCTATTCCCCATACAACGAAGGGAATCGGGGATAAGATGGAATACAGCTCTTCGGGAGGTTGGTGTGGGATGGTGCTGTTCAGCTGACACTTGGGACACCTTCTGACGAATTCCTTGGCCTCAGTGTAGATAGTCGGCCAGTAATACCCCTGCCTCAAAATCTTGTGTGCCAGTGACTTGGCCCCCATGTGATCCCCATAAATCCCTTCATGTACTTCCCGAAGTGTGTAGTTCACTTCTGACGGTGTCAAGCACTTGAGCAGTGAGGAGCTGAAAGCCCTTCGGTATAGATCCCCATCGATGAGGATGAAGTTTGAGCTCTGGTGTTTGATCTTTCTTGCTAGGATGCGATCAGAAGGTAGAACCCCTTCGGCCAAGTAAGAGATGTATGGCGTAAGCCAGCAGTCCAGCCGATCAATACATAGTACCTCCTCTTTCGGGACACTTGGTTGCTCTAATACTTCCAGATATACCGATCCGCTGAAGGATCTTGTTTTTGTCGTTGCCAGTCGAGCCAAGACATCTGCCACTGTGTTGTCAGATCGATCCACTCCCTGACAGCTGACTGAACTGAAGTATGCCAATTTACTCATCGCTTCGGCTAAATACCTCGTTATTCTTGCCCTCCGGGCCTCATACTCCCCCGATATCTGTTTGATGACCAACTATGAATCACTATAGATGACTAGATTTTGTACTTCTAGGCTTCGGGCCAACTTCTGCCTGGCTAAAATGGCCTCGTACTCTGCTTCGTTGTTAGTCACTTTGAATTGGAACCGAATTGCTTGTTAGACTTTGAACCCTTCGACACTTGTCAGTATGACCCCTGCACCGCTGACGTCTGAAGTTGATGAGCCATCGACATAGAGCGTCCATGAAGTTCTCACATGTTGTGTTTTGGTGACCGATCCCACATCCGGTTCTGTGAACGATCATTCCACGACAAAATTGGCCAGTACCTGTCCTTTAATTGCTGTCCTGGGTAGATACTCCAATGAAAACTGTGTTAATTCCATTGCCCATGCCGCAAGTCATCCCGAGACCTCTGGTCGGTGCAGGATTTTCTTCAACGGCTGATCCGTGTATACCACCACCATCCGACCCTGGAAATAATGCCAAAGTTTCCTGCTTGCTATGATCAAGGCGTAGGCGAATTTTTCCAAGTTCGGGTATCAAATTTCTGCATCTCGAAGTACATGGCTGACGTAGTACACTGGGAACTGATTTCCTCCTTTGTCCCGAGCTAATGCCGCCCCTACCGCCATCAAACTTGCTGCTAAAATACAGATACAAAGGTTCCGAGGGGATCGGTTTCAACAGTAGTGGTGCCGAAGATAAATATTGTTTGATCCCTTGGAACGCGTCTTCGTATTCCGAAGTCCATTGAAAGCTTTTATCGTTCTTGGGCCCTTTCAAGGTGTCAAAAAATGGTAGGCATCTCTCTGCTGATTTGGAGACAAACCTTCGGAGGGCCACGATCCGACCTGTCAGTCTTTGTACATCTTTATAGGACTTTGGAGATTTAATATCCAAGACTGCCTGGATCTTCTCTGGGTTCGCTTTGATTCCCCTTTTGCTGACCAAATAATCCAGGAATTTTCCCGATCCCAATCCAAACGTGCACTTGGTCGAGTTCAACCTCAGCTTGCGTCTTTTGACTGTCTCGAAGCAGTTCTCTAGATCTTCAAGATGGTCACGGACTGACATGCTTTTAACGATCATGTCATCTACGTAGACCTCCATACTTCTCCCTAGTTGCTTTGTGAACACGAAGTTCATCATTCGCTGATAAGTTTCCCCAGCGTTCAGTAGCCCCGAAGGTCATTTTCCGATATGCATATATTGCCCGGTGCGTGTTGAAACTTGTCTTCGGGATATCTTCCTTGCTCATTGAAATCTGGTGGTATCCTGAGAATGCATCCATGAAGCTCAGCATACCGTATCCCGAAGTGGCGTCTATCAGCTGATCTATGTTGTGTAATGGATAGAAGTCTCTCGGACACGCCCTGTTCAGATCCGTGTAGTTGATGCATAGTCTCCACTTCCCGTTCTGCTTCTGGACCAAGACTACGTTGGCCAACCATTCTGGGTAATCGATTTCGAAGATGAATTCGGCCTCCAGGAGTTTGGCAATTTCTTCATCGATTATTTTCTGTCTCTCTGGGCCGAAAATCCTCCGTTTTATATGACTAACTTTCTGTTTGGGTCCACATGTAACTTGTACAAGGCCACTGATTCGCTTACCCCTGGCATATCACTTGGTTCCCATGCAAAGATATCGGCCTAGACTCGGAGTAAATCTATCAGTCATGTACGAAATGGTTCTGCTAATCCTGACCCGATTTTAATCACTTTCTCTTTGATTCCCGGTATCAGCTTCACATCTTCTTTCTCTTCGGCAGGCAAAGCAAGAGGTTCCGTACTACCCTCAGTAAATGGATCTATTTCAATGGCCATTGTTTGCTTCTGTTTACTGACCCCGACCCCTGAGGAAATCAAGTTGTTCCGGTAGCACCTTCGGGCAATGTCTAAATCTCCTTTTACCTCCCCGATCCCGTTCGGTGTTAGAAACATGATTTTAAAATGGGGTTTATAAGTCATTGCTTGCAAGGCTGCCAAGGTCGGTCTTCCGAGGATTGCGTTGTAGGCCGAATCCACCTGGACTACGAAAAATCTGACCATTATTTCGACCTGACTGGGTGTTGTGCCGAACTTAACAGGTAGTTCGATGGTGCCTGACACATACACAGGTTCTCCACTAAAACCATACAAGGGTCCTTCGCCTCCCAAATCCATCTTCTTCCCTTGCAGATCCATCCTCTGGTAGGTGTGGGTGTATAAGATGTCGATCGAGGATCCATTGTCTATCATCATCTGTTTCATATCCACGGTCCCGACCTGAGCCGTTATCACCAGTGCCCCGTCATGCGGTTCTATGAGGTCTGTCGGATAGTCTTCGTCTGAGATTGAGATTGTTGTTCCCGGATAGGCCCGATCCTTTCTTGTGGTAGACCCCGTAACCGATAACATTGCCTCTAGATGCCCGCTCCTTTTCCTTCCGATTACACGCCCAACTGATCCACCCGAGATAACATCAATTACGCCTCGGGCTGGTGTATTCAGTGGAGGTTGGGCGTCCTGACCTTCATCTCTGCTATCCTCTCTTGGCGCCTCTGTGTTACCTCGACCCGCTATATATTGTATCAGTTGTTCTTTTTGAACATTCTTCTCTATCATGTCCATCAGGTGGGTGCACGCCTCCGTCGAGTGCCCTGTACTCTGATGGTATTCACAGAACTTGTCCCGACCCCTCCTTTCAGGCTTGGTTCGTCTCGAACATGGTTCGTAGAAGGGTTTGTTCCTCATATCTTCTAAGATCTTTGCCCGATCTGTGGTGAGAGGGGTGTAAACTTTGTTGACGCTTCGATTAGGCAATGGAGGCCTACTGCTTCCTGATCCTCCCTCGTTGTAGGTTTTCTTGCCCGAATTGTCCGACCTCCACTGGTTGTTATCCGAGTGCTGATAATGTAATTTGTCCCGATCTTTAGACTTCTCATAGGACTGGGACTGGGAGTGTGGTTTGAAATTACCCAAGGCTTCTTCTATCGCAATAAACCCTTCGGCCGGATGGAAGGCTTCGGTCAGATCTGCTAGAGGATTGATCACCAAATCTTTCACTAGCTTCTTCGACCTCCCGATGTCCAGACCCGTTGTGAAGAATCCCAAAGCTTGTGGGGAGTTCAATTCTGCTACCGACCCCACAGCCTCCCGAAATCGTTTTACATACTGGCCTAAAGTTTCGTCCGACTTTTGTCTTAACTGCATGAGGGAAGCTGTTATTTTGCCCCGTCTTCTGTTACTCCCGAACCGAGCATGGAATTTTTCTCTAAGATCATTCCATGAACCGATCGTTCCAGCCGCCGGGGTTCTCATCCATTCCCGGGCACTCTTTTTCAGCGTTGTGGCGAACATGTGGCATTTGGCTGCATCCGAATGTCCATAATAAGACATCAGACGGTCGTACCCATCCGAATGCTCATAAGGATCTCCTAGCCCGTCATATATCTCCATCGGGGGCATTTTCTTTTTCGTGTCGGCTGTCACCTGATTGATTTCAGGCGAAAAGGGGGATCCTAAGCAGGCCGAAGATGTTCCCATCGAGTTTTTTGCCACCGACAATTTTTCCAGTTCCGCCACCCTTCGAGCGAGGGGGTCGGACTCTTCCTTTCGAGGGGACGATCGGGGTCTATCCCTCCTGTAATCAGGGGATGCATCCCTCCTCCTCTATCCCGATCTACCCGGATGCTCCGATCTGCGCTCAGCCGAACGACTTCTTTTTCTGTTCTTTTCTCTTCCAGCCTCTCCCCGTCGGGGTGACCGGGATCGGCTCCGATTTCGACGCCTTTTGGAGGATGCCTCCTGTTCTCCATTCATTTTTGCCATCTGCTGTTCGAGCTCTTCCTGTTGGAGGCGTAGGGCCAGTATGGCGTCGTTGTTCTATTGCATCTTCTTTTTCAGGATGAACTCCCGATGATCCTGGCTACCTTCTGCTATTTCGTGCCGTACGAAGGCCCGTGAATGATTTTCCTCGGCCTGACTCGCAGGATGGGGAGTATGTTGGCTATCATTGAAGAGTTTACACCGACGGGAATGGGCTGGTATCTCTTCAACCTCCAGAATTTTAGACCCCCTCGCCTGTGTGGTCTGGTGTGACTGCTGAGTTTTTGCCTTTTCTTAGGCAGAGGCATTGTTTTCCTTACTCGTCATAACCTTTTGCCGGAAAAGTTGGTGGTGATTGCAAAAAGAAGCACTAAAAGCCCTCCTTCTAGCGCCAATGTTAACGTCAAGTTTCGTCTCAAGGCGTCAATCACGTAATCCATATTTGAAACACCCGCATAATAACATATCACAAAGAAGCTTGACGGCTTGTGTCGCCGGGGGATAGCTCTGGTGTGAGAATAAGTACAGGTCGTTCACAAGGTTTAACAATGGAGGCTTAAGTGTTTAGTGCTCAAAGATATATTACCTGTTAATTGTAACCTTGACCTTGTATTTATAGTACTCTCACCACCTTAGAACCCTTCTCCGAGTTGAAATAGGACTCCTAAATATGGTAGTTACCTATATTTGGGTCTAACACAATCTCCTTAAAAGGTGCAAGTAGAATCCCTTTCCAATACTACCTTTGGAGTTGCCTTACCAACATATGATTAGGGTTGAGACACTTAACCACGTAAACCCCTTATCACTCCCAACTCTGCATGTGGGCTGCCTAACTACACATGCCCAACCCAACAACCAACATACACCGGTCTGGGCTTTGGCCCAAAGGACGTGAAGACCCGACCCCGACCTCCCCATCTCCACTGGACCCCGACCTAATGGGCTCGGGTATCCGAACCCGACCTCTTGTATATCCTTGGCCATATAGGCCCAACCTCCTTAGTTCCGGTCCAAGCCTGTAGTCAACATGAGGGTCGGTAAAACACTCCCGAACACCACCAATCCAGGGATGTTGCTTGATCAAGAAAGTATGATTGAATCCTCAATATTAGCTGAATGCCTCTCTACAAGAAGTTTAATCAGCGGACTCTCAACCTCAGCTTAGGACTTACACTTGTCACGGTAAACTGTGATATTTCCACTACTTGTAACAACAGTAACCACCTCTTTATGTGTCAAAAGCTCATTTGCTACAACTGCGTGCATCTTGTACTTTTTAAGGGCCATGTCAGCCTTCTTTAAGAGAATATCTATGTTTGTCTCTAGCTGTAAAATCAAGTAAGGTAAAAGAAACCACAAAAGAAGACGCGTCAAAAAGATATTACCTCTTCCATCCCATATTTATTGTAACCATTTTAAGGATTTTGTTGACTTTATACAATTTGTCACCCTTGTAATAATATGCTATAATATTAAAAAAAAATTGTAGCCAAAAGTTTAAATTATTGATTGTGTAAAGTTGAGTAGAAAACATTGTTATAATGATGGAGGGACAAAGAACTTTAAAGTTATCATTGTTATGAGACCATTAAAGGTAAAGCATCTAATTGTTAAAAGTAGCCAAATTTAGAAATGTTGCAAAAAAATTGGTAGATCCAAATAAGTGTTGCAATAATTTTGGGATGGAGAGTATGTAAATTCAAAAACAACATGAAAAAATGATTTATGGTGAAAATAAGCGAACCTTAAACGATACGCAGAAGGCCATGGGAGCCCAATTTGTCCTCAGCACCAAAAGCATCTTGGGTACTTGAACAAGTCGCATATCCAAAGGACCAGATGTGATGAATTTTATGTACTGACTGCATCTAGTTGGGCCAAAATGAAGTTAAATAGTGGAAGCGGGCATGGGATGAATTAATAACTAGAGGGGTTTAAAACCAAAATAATAAAAATAATGTTAAATTGCTTGAGTGCAATATTCCACATTAGTAACGCTGAATATTCAAAAGGAGGCTTTTCCTCCTTTTAATAAAAAACATCTTTGATGCAGTTCAATGAAAGAAGCACCAAAGTAGAATTCAGATTTAGTTGGCTAATATATATACTCTAGCAAAAATAAAAATCTTACTATGGCTTAGGATAAGTAAGATGGTTTGGGATGAAGCTCTTTACGAAACAACTGAGTGCATAATGTTCTCAAATGCAATGTGACGCAGACAACTGAACTCCATTTGAAACATGTTAAAAGTGGAGCAAAAAATCTCTTTTGGTTGAACATAAAATAGTGCAATAAATAACTTTTACTGGACCTAGCTTTCTTACCAATTGCAGCCCTAGGTACCATTTAGATCTAAAGTGAAATGATGCTAATACTTTTAGATGATGAAATCATCCATATGAATTATTGTTAAAACAAGGAATTTAATTACTCATTTTCTTTCACAGCAACCATGACTTAGTAGCATTAATGACTGCATTTGACAAAATAGAAGCAGTGATGCTTATTCTAATAACAAGTACCAAAAGTAACAAGAATCCTGAAGAACAGAAGTAAAAGTGAGATGATATCACACTCAATTATATCATTACCATACTCTCCCATGTAGCATAAAAATCAGATACTGCAGCCGCCAGATAAAACATTGCACTTGGCCCTAACGTCCTCATTGTTATTGCAATTAACTGTAAAATCTGATCATTCAAAACTGTCAGTTTCTTGAAATATTTTCATTATGTCGCGTCGCAACAAATTTACAGAGTAAGGACCAAGGCTTCAATAAGTATATAATTAGGTGAAGCACCAACCCAGACGAGTTGAGTTGAAAAACATAAAAATTTAAGGGTGGACAGTCATTCATGAAGGAAAAGAGTAAAAATTTGGGGGGAAAGGTGAATGGAAACAAAATCAAATGGCAAATTTCAGAAAGAAATGAAAGTGCCATAGTATATAAGGAGATAGATCAAGTCGGCATACAGTAATCTCAATGTGAAGACACCAAAATAAAAATAATAAACTAAGATGTAATGAAAAACAAGTGACAGAAGCCATTACATACTCAAAACAACTTGCCAGAACTACTTACTACATCACATCAACAGATTAGCTTAGTCAGTGTGGCTTCTAGGAATAAATATGAAGAGTTTGTGCAATGTGGACCATGTATTAATGAAACCTCTGACGTAAACTGAAGGCCCGTAAATTAAAATCCGGGACATTATGATTGATAGCTTTAGAGTTTAGCTTTTACTCGCCAGCAACGAATCCTAATAACAGCAGGATGACGAATGATGACAAGTAGGTCACAGAATGTATTATCAACTATTTCATTGTGGGAAAATTATATACTCCCTCCATCCCTCAAAAAGAGTCTCATTTGCAAAACTTGGGAATATTAAGTGTTAACGCCAAATTTCGTCTGCGCGTCCAATCACAAAATTCACGCGACCGAAACACGAACAATAATAACAGATGCTGTTTTGAAGCAGCGGGTAGTGCCGGCAGGGATAGCTCAGGTGTGAGAATAAATCTGAGCCGTTCACCAAGGTTTAACAATGGAAGCTTAAGTATTTAGTGCTCAAAGATGTATTACCTGTTAATTGTAACCTTGACCTCGTATTTATAGTACTCCCATCACCTTAGAATCCTTCTCCGAGTCGGAATAGGACTCCTAAATATGGTACTTACCTATATTTGGGTCCAACACAACCTCCTTAAAAGGTGCAAGTAGAATCATTTTCCAACGCTACCTTTGGAGTTGCCTTATCAATATATGATTAGGGTTAAGGCCCTTAACCATATAATCCCCTTATCACGCCCAATCCCGCATGTGGGCTGTCCGACTGTGCAGGCCCAATCCATCAGGCATCATAAGCACCGATCTGGGCCTTGGTCCAAAGGACGCGAAGACCCGACCCCGACCTCCATGATCACAATCGGATCCCAGCCTATTGGGCTTGGGTGTCCGAACTCGAACGTTCTCGACCTCCCGTATATCTTCGGCCATATCGACCCAACCTCCTTGATTCCAGCCCAGGCTTACAGCCAACATGAGGATCGGTAAAACACTCCCAAACATTGTCCCCAGTCTCTTGTTATAAGATATTTATGACATAAGACTTGAAAGGACACGAATTTGGATAGTCACGCCATAATGATGAGCTGTCTTAGGAACCCAAGCGGTTTCTTCTTGGTTAACGAGCTGGTACATGTTTCTCTAGGGCTGGACCCCATTCGACATAAATAGCCGCCCTTGAAAATTGTGTCTGACCTGCTACATAAACCCCCCCTCAGTCCCTCACTGTCACTTTTTCGAGCCTTCAACATTTCAAATCTCTCTGAAACTTTTCCAGCAAGGGCGATTTCCGGCGAGATACCTATTTCTCCAGATTCCTTCATTTCCTGCCGTTTTCTTTCTAAAAACTCCCCTCTGTGCCTCATTGTAACTTTCGAATAACACCAAATGGCTGATTCTAGCACTCCTCCTCCCGTGGCGGTCACTTTAACCGGGACTGCCACCCTCACCTCCCGCGACCTGGTCCAGGTCGAGTTACCAAAGGCTCCGGCTGACATCTCTATTGAGAGTGCCGATACTCGAATTCACCGTCTCTATGCCTCCGAGACCGATTATGCCGTTATCAACACCGAGTCGTCCATCACCCAATCCCAGCTGTCCGACATTCGAACCGTATTCAATATTCCTCAAGAGTACAAGCTTCGGGTGGCTGAGTCGAATGAGAGGATGTTCTGGCGTCCCGGAGGGGGTTGGATGGTCGTCCATCTCTATGCCTTGAAGTATGGAGTTCGGTTCCCCCTCCACGAATTTATTTCCTCCTTCCTCTGTCTGGTCGGGATCGGATTCACGCAGCTGGCTCCGAACTCCTACATCCAGCTTATCAGCTTCATTGCCCTGTGCCAAGAAGCTGGCATCACTCCGGGTTTAGACTTCTTCTTTGTCCTGTTTTCTGTCGGTCGATCGAAGGAACCCGGCCTACGCCATCTGAACAGTGTTCCTGGCCGAGCCACCTTCGTGAAGACCCCTTTGAGCAATAAAGGGTGGCATGAACAGTGGTTCTTCATGAAGGGAACCGACCTCAACCTCTTACCGAACTGGGCCTGTCCCGAAGATCAGCCCTTGAAGGTAATTAAGTTCTCAAAGGGTCGCTCTGCCACCTTCAAGAAGTTCTACTCGCTGCTGAAGCAAACTAGTTGGGGTCTTGGGATCGTGTCCAACGAATCCCTGCTCTATGAATATGGCTGTAAGTAACAATCTCGAGCTCTTTTTCTTACCCTCCTGACCCCCTACTGCCTTTTTAATAACCTCTTTATCTTCTGTTATAGTGACTATCTTCAAGCCTGATGAGGCTGATGCGTCCTTGACCCCTCTGCCAATCATTGCCGAACCCATCCATCCTCCTGCTGCTGATGATTCTCCCGAAGATGAGGCTATTCTCATTACCGAACTATCTATCGGGTCATCCACAGGTCCTATTCTCGCATCATCCAAAACCGAACCTTCCACAAAGAATGTGTTGAAGATGAAAGGGGCTGACAAGATGGCCTTGCTGAAAAAATCAAAGAAGCCTTCTTCTGCCCGAGCCCCCTCCAAGGATATTTTTGTGATCCAGCCAAAACCAGCTCCAAAACTAACTCCCCCGCCTCATACCATAGTAACGGTGGTCGAGGATTCGGAGGAGACAGAGGATCGGCCCCTCGAACCTCCACTAAGGAAACCTCATCTAATCGAAGGCCCTACTCCAGTTGATGTGGTGGATGGCCCGATCCCTGAATCCACTCCTACCTCCAAGGCCAGTTCTTCCCAAGGGTCGCCAACAACCTGTTGGCCGAAGAGTCCTGCGGACATATTCCCCTTTAACCTGTTCGACCACTTCAAGCTTCCCGGCGATGACGAGCGGTTCAAGAGCTATTCATCGGAAGAGTATCTGGTTACCAACATCAGAGCTCAAACTCAGGTATTCCCGATCGACTTGGAAATTTTTATCTCTATTTTTATGTTGCGTTTGTCAGGATTGATTTGTCTCTTTTTACTCAGGCCAACGCCATCTTCGCTCGGGCTATCCCTTCTTTGGCCCGATCTACCAAAAAGGAGATGCAGCTGAGACATGACGTGTCGCTTCTAGAGGCCGAGTTGCGAGGTCAGCATTCTGAATTGAAGAGAGAGAGAGATCTGCATGCCGACACTCGTAACAAGGTAACCAAGGCTGATCGTCTAATCACCGAACTCAAAGAACAACATGCTCTACTTCAACAGGAGTTCGTCGGCCTCGACGGTCATGCCAAGAAGCTGGTGCAAGACAAGGAGCTGCTGGCTGAGGAGAACAAGGTCTTGGTGGGAAATCTTCACACCATCGAGGACCAATCGACGACGATGCGAGGACCGGTGAGGACGCTGATCCGGTCGAACAATGCTTTGTTAGAGGAGCAGGTCGTCATCAAGCAGGCAGCTATCAAAGAATACGAAGATTCGCCTGCCTTGACAGATAAGATCATGGCCCAGTTTGCCTAAGGTGTCGAAGCTTATCGGGAGAAGGCCTGAGCAAAGCTTGTTGATGTCGGACTGGATGCCTCGATCCTTGACTCCTCCGATGAGGAATCTGAGGCTGAAGCTGATGATGGTCCACCTTAGTATCTGTTTTTCATACTTGTAATTTTTATTTTCTTAGTTTTGTCATTCGTTCGATCTGTTAGGCTGATGGTATATGTATCTGAAGCCTGTCTGATCGAGAATTATAAAACATGTTTGATGTAAATAGTAAAAAATTATTCTAAGTTGTTATCTCAATTAGTTTTTCTTGACTTTCATCGAACAGTTAGGTCATTTTTGACTGTCTAGTCAATTTATGTCCGAAGCTTACAGGATCGAATTTATAACTTTATTGATCAGTTATACTAGTGGCGTTTACCAATCAGTTAAGTTCTTTCGAACTGTCTGATCGTTTAACGCTCGAAGCTTATCTAATTGGATGTGTAACTTTGTCAATTAGTTATACTTGTGACCTTTTCTGATCAGTTAGGTCCCTCCGAACTGTCTGATCAGTTTATGTCCGAAGCGTGTCTGATTAGTAAAGCAGTGCAAATTCAAATGAAGTACAAGTATTTCTCGAAGAGAAGTTTTTATTCCATTGATAAATTACATAAGTGAAGGGGAGACTAGACATGCCTTTACTGGTAATATTTTCTAAGTCTTCTAGCATGCCATGTATTCTTTACCTCAGACCCATCCATTGCTCGAAGTCGGTAAGTCCCTGGCTTCGGCAAATCCACTACCTCATAAGGCCCCTCCCAGTTAGGCATTAACTTGCCTGTGTTCTAGGGGGTTGATGCCTCTGCCTCCCGAAGCACAAAATCTCCTACCTCAAACCTTCTCAGCTTCACCTTCTGATTGTAGTGTCAGGCTGTTCTCTGTTAATAAATAGCCAATCTCAGCATGGCCGAATCTCGGGCTTCATCCACTAGATCCAAATTTGTTTTCAGACCTTCATCGTTGTATAGTTCTTTGTACTGACTGACCCGAAGAGTGGGGGACCCAATCTCGACTGGTATGAGTGCATCGGTTCTGTAAGCCAGTCAAAAAGGAGAGTCTCCAGTGGTTGTCCTCGGAGTTGTTCGATATGCCCACAAAACACTGAGTAGTTCCTCAAGCCATCGACCCTTCAACTCATCCAATCTTCTTTTTATTCCGTTGAGTATGGTTCGGTTTGTCACTTCTACTTGACCGTTTGATTGAGGGTGGGCAACTGAAGTCTTCCGATGCTGAATCCCCAATTCATTCAGAAAACTTTCAAATTTTGATCCCACGAACTGTCTGCCATTATCCGAGACTACTATCATCGGAATGCCGAACCGATACACTACTCCTTCTTTCAGAAATTTTAGGCATTCTTGTTCGGTGATCTTCTGTAGTGGTTTGGCTTCTACCCACTTCGTCATGTAGTTAATAGCCACTATTATAAAACTGACTTTCCCCTTGGCCTTCGGCAGAGGCCCTAGGATGTCGATTCCCCATACTGCGAAGGGAATCGGGGATAGGACTGAGTAGAGCTCTTCGGGTGGTTGATGAGGGATATTGCTGTTCAACTGACACTTGGGACATCTTCTGATGAATTCCTTGACCTAATGGCCATTGTCTGTTTTTGCTTAGTGACCCCGACCCCTGAAGAAATCAAGCTATTCCGATAGCACCTTTGGGCTATATCTAAATCACCTTTTACCTCCCCGATCCCGTTCGGTGTTGGAAACTTGATTTTGAAGTGGGGTATAGACGTTACTGCTTGCAGGGCTGCCAAGGTTAGTCTCCCAAGGATCGCATTGTATGCCAAATCTACTTGTACGACGAAAAATCTGACCATTATTTCGACCTGATTGGGTGCGGTGCCGAACTTGACTGGCAGTTCAATGGTACCTGACACATACACCGGGTCCCCACTAAAACCGTACAAGGGTCCTTCCCCTCCTAGATCCATCTTCCTTCCTTGTAGGTCCAACCTCTGGTAGGCATGAGTATATAGGATGTCGACCGAGGACCCGTTGTCTATCATCATCTGTTTCATATCAACTATCCCGACCTGAGCCGTTATCACTAGTGCGTCGTCATGTGGCTCGATGAGATCTGTCGGGTAATTCTCGTCCGATAATGAGACAGACGTTCCAGGATATGCCCGATCTTTTCTGGTAGTCGACCCCGTAACCGATAGCACTGCTCCTAAATGCCCAGTTCTTTTTCTTCCTGTTACCCGTCCGACGGAACCCCCCGAAATGACATTAACTACGCCTCGGGCAGGGGGGTTCTGCGGAGGCTGGGTATCCTAATCGTGATCATTGCTTTCTTCTCTGGGCGCCACTGCATTACCCCGACCAGCTACATACTGTATCAACTGTACATTCTGAACATTTTTCTTTATCAAGTCCATCAGGTGGGTGCATAATTCGATTGAGTGCGAAAGTGCTTTCAGATTCGATGTGGCGCCCCAAAATAGGTATACATCACCTATTACGAGTCGCCAAATACATGGTATGGAAATAAATACAACTTCATTAAACTGTGAGTTTAAATACAAATAGAGAGTATAAAAACTCAAAAGGAGTCCTCATTACAATTATTGATACACTATTTTAAAAATATTGAGAACTGCTAAAACAACTTTCTAGAACCATCACTTTGTACCCCGACTAGTTCCTGCTATGTTCTCACCTCCTGAGAAGAAAAATGGAACAAATGGGTGAGCTCAAGTAGCCCAGTAAAAAAATATTATGACTAAGATAATATACAACAAATTATCATTAGTCTTCAACAGGGAATAATCTGATAAAATATAATAGACAACAAGTTTTAAATCAACAACTGCAGCGGAAAACAACAATCCATTAGAAGAGTCAAGTAGAGAAAGAATTCTACTATCTTCTAAGATTTAAAAGTCCATCATCAATATTTTATCCCAGTAACATCAATCAATATACATCTTGAATCAAAGATTCATCTTTGCACCTCTGAAGCCAAATATATTCATTTGTATCACCGGTTGGTCAGTGTTCATGTCAACACTGTTCATCTTTGCACTGGGCCAAAGATATTCATTAGGTAATCATTCATCTTTGCACTACTGTGCCAAAGATATTCATTTTGTATCATCATTTAGGACCGAGGATGATGAAAAATATTTTAAAGAAAGCGAATCCGGTGAGATAATGAGATCAAATATTAAGGATTAGATATACGGTTTATCCAAGTTCAATAATATTCCGAAATAACCAATTTTGAAGCAGAATTCAAAAATAATGATCAAAACATGGATACAATCAAAGATAGTAACCATAATAGACAACTTGGACAAAAAGAAGAAAATTTCATTTTTCAGTGAATAGTGCCATATACGTGAATAATGCCGTATACGTGAATAGTAACCCCAACACAAAAAGTTCCAAATTTGATAAAAATTTCATACCAATATTTCGGCATAATGATATTGAAGAAAATATCATTTAAGAAGAAGATAATATTTCTTACCTCAAAATATCAGTACTTTTGATCGGAATATCGGTATAAGGCTGAAGGAAACTTCCATTGATTAACAGAAACTCACA
Organism: Panax ginseng; assembly: GCA_020205605.1. Classification (NCBI taxonomy): domain Eukaryota; kingdom Viridiplantae; phylum Streptophyta; class Magnoliopsida; order Apiales; family Araliaceae; genus Panax; species Panax ginseng. The sequence goes on along the minus strand of CM035138.1, from coordinate 58,751,560 downwards.
AAATATCTAAATACTCACAAAATACACTCAATAATCTAGAGAGAGAAAGAGAGAAAACTTGTTTCTGGTGTGATTTTCAACTCTAACTTAGCCCTCTATTTATAGGAAAATGTTAGCACGCCGAAGAAGACTTAACCTGCAACCTGATGGCTTTACCTGCTACTATTCCCACCCACCACATTTGAATAAAAATCTTAGCACATTTCTTCACCAACCAAGAGTGGGGCCCACCTATTCTAGAATTTTCCACCAAAATGATTTATAACTTGATTTCCGAATCAGCCACCTCTTAAAATTCATAACAAATCATACGCTCATTATTAACGGTTCAAAATTTGTGGACATATACTCAACGTATATATGTATAACATATCCAAAAATTACAACGATCCAACGATCGGATTAAAATTTATAACTCCCGCAATATATCTCAAAAAATTTTAGTTTGATTTTTTAATACCTCCAATCCGACAAAATACTAATAAAACACCTCAACATTAATTCCTTCATTTATAACCACATAAATAAATCCATCATTTATATCCATATAAAATAAATATTTCCTTATCATATGAATCAATGATTAATTATTCACAAATAATATTACAGAATCACATTTATGACAACCAGGCTGTTCCCAAGAAAGAGGGGGCTTTCCAATAAGGATTTTTCTCCTTCTTGGTAGCGCAATTAGGTGACCAAACCTCTCCTTGATAGAACTTTCTAGACATTGCCAATAATGTTATCTAATAATATTATTCCAAATAATCAATATCTTGATCTAATAAAGGAGATCTTTGTGCGTTGGCGATAATTGAAACAACAATAATATAAAATATCAATGCAGCAATTATTGAATCAATAAAATAAAATATTGAACAGTAACTACTGTGATAATTATTGAGTAGTGCCTTCTTACGTAAGGATCAATAATTCAACAATACTGTGCAATACCGTATGCTACTGTGCAACAACGCGTATTACTTTACTTTAACCACCGGGTATTCCAACAGTGTTAACGGTAACAACTACGCTGTTATTCAATTTTGTCATTTTCTTCATTCGACCGTTATCCGTTATGGGGCCCACAATTGGCTGCGCCGTCGTACAAATATTCCCCGACAGAAAGAATATTCCACCGACAAAATGAATATTTTATAACCACTTGCTTATTTTAAAAAAATTTCACATTTCACCCATAACCAAAGTTATTATATCAAATTAATACCTTATTATTCACAATAATAAATAAAGGAAATTTGATTTTATTCATTAAAAAGTTGGGGTCTTACAACCTCCCCTTCTTATGAAATTTCGTTCTCAAAATTGACGTACGTACCTGGTGTTTCGAAAAGGTGAGGATACCTCGCTTTCATTTCTGATTCCAACTCCCAGGTCATCTCTTCAATAGCATGGTTTCTCCACAAAACCTTAACTTGTTGTATAACCTTCGTGCGTAGGACATGCACTTTCCTATCCAAGATCTTAACAGGTACCTCCTCGTACATTAAATCTTCTGCTATCTCGTCTGGTTCTAACTCAATAATGTGGTTCGGGTCTTTAACATATTTACGAAGCATAGATATGTGAAAAATATTATGAACACGAGACATACTTGGAGGTAATGCGAGTCTATAGGCCACATTTCCTATTCGGTCAAGAATCTCAAATGGACCAACAAATCTTGGATTGAGCTTTCATCTCTTCCCAAATCTTGTAACTCCCTTCCATGGTGCAACACGTAACAATACATGATCCCCAATATTAAATTTCATGTCCTTCCGATGAAGATCCGCATAACTCTTTTGTCGATCCTGTGTCGTTTGTATACGTTGTCGAATCGTTTGGATCTTCTCTATAGTCATGCGTACCAACTCTGGTCCCAACAATGTTGCTTTACCCACCTCGTCCCAGCATACTGGAGAATGATATTTTCTTCCATACAACGCCTCGAATGGAGCCACACCTATGCTCGCCTGATAATTGTTGTTGTAGGAGAATTCCACTAATGGTAGGTACTTATCCAAACTCCCTTTGAGATCTAGGACATAGAGTCTTAATAGATCTTCAAGAGTTTGAATAGTCCTCTCTGATTTTTTGTCCGTTTGAGGATGGTATGTCGAACTGAATCGTAAATCCGTGCCCATAGCTTTCTGTAAGTTAACCCAAAATCGTGAAGTGAATCTTGGGTCACGATCCGAAACTATGGATACTAGCATGCCGTGCAATCTCACAATCTCGTTCACGTACATACTAGCAAGACGTTCAAGGGAATAAGTCTCACGTATGAGCAAGAAATGGGCAGACTTGGTTAATCTATCAAGAATAACCCAAATCGCATCTATGCCTTGAGAAACCCTAGGAAGACCCGTAACGAAATCCGTAGTAATGTGTTCCCACTTCCATTTCGGAATCTCAAGTGGTTGTAATGGACCCTTTGGCATTTGATGCTTGGCCTTTACACGTTGACAAGTTAAACACCTCGAGATAAACTCCACGATCTCTCTTTTCATATTGCTCCACCAAAATGTATGTCGAAGATCATGATTGTAATGACCCATTATTTTATATATAATTAAATATTAATTACTTTTATTTTATGCAATTGTATTTAAATTGGAAAAGGTAAATGATTTTGTTTTCCTTTTTTCTTCCTTGTTTTGTTGGGAAAATTAAATTATTTTAGTAGATAATGAAATAACTGATTAAATTAAAATTGAGAAAGATAATTCCTTTTGTTAAAGTCTTGTGGTAAAATTATTATTGAATGGGAAGCTACTTGGGAGATAGAGAGTCTATATTGTTTGAGTGTCGCATCTTTTGAAAATTAGGTACGTTCATTCTTTTGATTCCGGGGACGGAATCCTTTTTAAGGGGTAGGCGATGTAATACCCGGTAAAAATAAAAATAAAAATAAAATAAATAAATAATATTTAAATCCATATTTTAATTGAACTTTCTTATGTTTGGGTTAAACATTGTTTTTTTAAATTATGTGGACTAAAATAAGTAAGATATTTCTTCAATTTGGGCCTTAAAATCAATTGGGTTTAATTTAAATGTGGGTAATAATAAATCCTATTATAATTAGGAGAAATAATAAGACAATAAATAAAACCTAACCCTCCTCTTCTTATGCGAAGTGGAGAAAAAAAAAGAGGAAAGATTGCGGCGGCTGAGAAAAGGATATTGAATTGTGAAGGATACAACAATCATGTAAGTTTATTATTTAATAGTTATACATACATAAGAGTATTGCATGGCTGTGATTATGAAAGAAATAAACTAATAGGATATGTAAATTTGATATTACATCATGGTGTACTCTCAGTTTTCCAAAATAAATATCACATATTATGTTTTACAAAATCATGGGATTTCATTGGTCTTCATGAAACTGCTAAGAGTAAGTTACATATGGAAATCAACATTATAGTGGGATTATGTGATACAGGTTAATTAATATAATTAATGAACGTTAATTGCCTTTTTAATAAGCTAATTGATTATGTGAAATTGTGTTAATTATATAAGTGAAAAAAATTTAAAATTTAATTTTGATGTTGGGCTGGTAGGGATCTTTCAATTAGTCTTAATAAATAATTGTTAATAAAGGAACATAAAAATTGGAGGATGTTTAATTGAATGAATCTGCCAACAAGATTTTGAATAAGGCTAAGTTTATTATTAATTGTTGTAATATTTGTTATGGAATTATGTAGGACTATTCAAAATTTAAATTTAAAATTTACATGAATATAATAATAATAATATTTCATTAATTGTACTTATTTATTATTTTGTGTAATTTTTTTCGAACGAAGGGAATTTAAAGAATTATATTTGGAATATAAATTTTGGAGTATTAATAATTGATTAAAGGCATATTAAATAGATTATGAATTATTTTTGGGATTATTAGTTTGGATTATTTTAAATTGAGGTGAATATGTTTAGGTTGTGAATGAAGTTTCGCATTTGATATCGTTGGCATGTGAGGGTAAAATTTTGTGGAGTGTGCTACAAATGGTTTGGAAGTATTAGGTACAGATTCCGTACTCTTTCAGCGATACTTTTGTTAAATTTAATTTGTTCGTTATGTTCCTCTTTTCAAATTATGTTATTATTTCACATAATTGTTTCTTGTGAAATTCATATATTTGTTTCATTTTGGAGTTGACACATTGGACTCGTATTTGTACTCTTTGAATTAGGATATCATATTTAGTAATTATTTTTGATAATTGTAGAGCGGTACATGTTGCTACCTTCTTTTTGAGACCTTGTGACTATAATTTGATTTGGTTAAACATGTATATATAGAACCCTTCTGTTGGTATTATGTCGCATGTGTTGTGACAAGATATTTTGTTAGAATATACCGTAGGGTATACCTGAGCTATAACCACCTGTGGGGGTACCACATGCATGTCGTCTTGGCACGAGAGACATGACACTTTCTGTGGCAGTGTGATTAGTCCACGACGTCTCCGTTTTGGGCTCCGGAGGAAGTGGGTTTGCATACATTTGGATTTGCGGTCCAATGTGTGACTTGCCTATGTGGCATTGTTTTGACTTGTCTGTGTGGCAACATATATTTCTGAGCTCACTCGGTATGAAATAACACCCAACCATTTGATTCAGCCTATTATTTCATTGTATTAGTTTTATTTGTTTATGTTCAGTTCAATTCATTGAGTTAGTTACTTCAGTTCGTTATTTCTTTATTCTTTTATTGGTTTCGTCAATTATGTTGATTCAGCTATATTCCATTCAGATCTTTGGATATTGTATTTTCGTTTGTATTTGCACTTGAGGCTTGTTCAGTATTTTGTCTCAGTTATTTTTGTATATTAGTTGTGTATCTTTTGTATATCTGTTTCCGTACTGGGCAATTGGCTCATGCTGTGTTTTTCTTCCGACAGGTTTGAAGGGGTGATTCATGGCTAGTGTGATGAGAGTTTTACCTTTGACCATCTAGGTTGTTTCGATTTTTGATTTTGATTATTTTGACTCAGTTTGGAGAATTGTACTTATTACTTTATTATTAGATCACCACTATTAATATTGTGAGGTTGTTAGTGTTCTGTTTACTTATTTTGAGGTTTGTTGTGCTTTGCACGTGACCTCCCTTTCCTTTTTGGGAGGGGGGTGTTACAATGATACATTTTGGTACTCCCAGGATGGATTGCATACGGTGTGTTGTGTGCCTCCATCATGATTCTATGCTTCAAGTTAGAATCGTTAGGAACACAAAGTCTGGAGTTGACTCGAAGTATTCCTTCTTCATCGATTCTTGCTTCTGGAATAGCATCGTCTTGTACTTTCTTCTTTATACGCATCAGCTCCATGTCCGTAGCTTGAGCAACTTTAACTTCATCGATTAAAGTCGGTTCTACTCGCATATTTGATATCATCACGTGGGTACTTGGAGCCTTCATCTCTATCTTCATCCTTTGCAAGTCATACAAAATGGACCTTTGTGTTAAGAACATTGCACTCGTACCCGCATATGATCTTCTACTTAATGCGTCAGCTACCACGTTTGCTTTTCCAGGATGATTTTGGATGGTGTGATCGTAATCTTTCAATAGCTCGAGCCAACGTCGTTGCCGCATGTTGAGTTCCTTTTGGGTGAAGAAATTTTTGAGGCTTTTATGATCTGTATAGATCTCCACTTTCTCCCCATACAGGTAGTGTCTCCAAATCTTCAACGCAAAAACGACTGCTGCCAACTCCAAATCATGAGTAGGATAATTCCTCTCATATTCTTTGAGTTGCCGAGAGGCATAGGCTATGACTTTCCCATGTTGTACGAGAACACATCCTAACCCTTTGCCTGAAGCATCGCTGTAGATAACAAATCCATCCGAACCAGATGGTATTGTCAGAACAGATGCCGAAATGAGTCTTCTCTTGAGTTCTTGAAAACTCTTCTCGCAATCCTCGTTCCAACCCAATTTTATATCTTTACGAGTTAGCTGAGTTAACGGAGTATCTATTCGAGAAAATCCTTCCACGAATCTCCAATAATAACCAGCTAAGACTAGAAAGCTACGTACTTCGATCACCGACTTTGGTTGCTCCCAACTTTGTATGGCTTCAATCTTCGTAGGGTCGACAGATACTCCATGTTTTGACACCACGTGTCCAAGGAATGCTACTTCCTCAAGCCAGAACTCGCATTTTTTCAACTTAGCATACAACTTGTTATCACGAAGCCTTTTCAGTACCAGCTTCAAATGGTGCTCATGATCTTCACGGCTTTTGGAATAGATGAGGATGTCATCAATAAAGACAACAACGAAATGATCCAAGTATTCTTTAAAACCACGGGTTATCAATTTCCATAAAAGCGCAGGAGCATTAGTTAATCCAAAAGACATGACTAAGAATTCATAATGCCCGCATCTGAAGTTCCTCAAGGCGGTCTTTGGAATATCCTCAATTTTAATCTTCAGCTGATGATATCCAGAACGAAGATCGATCTTTGAAAAGAATTGTGCTCCTTGCAACTTGTTAAACAGGTCATCAATGTGAGGTAGCGGATACCTATTCTTGATAGTGACATGGTTCAACTCTCGGTAGTCAATACAAAGTCGCGATACTCGTCTTTCTTCTTTTACGAATAACACGGGAGCACCCCAAGGAGATGTACTAGGACGAATAAAACCGATGTCCAACAACTCCTGTAGTTAGACCTTTAACTCCTGAAGTTCAATAGGAGCCATTCGATATGGGATTTTAGAAATGGGCTTTGTATCAGGTTCAAGGTCAATAAAGAATTCAACTTCACGTTCTGGGGGTAGACCGGGAAGTTCTTCAGGAAATACATCAGGAAATTCACTAACAATAGAAATAGTATTCAAATCTGACGTGTTTTTGTTCAAGTCTGTGACATGGGATAGGAAAGCTTAACATCCGTTTTTCAATAAACGAATAGCTTTATGGCTTGATATGATAATGACTGATTTTAGTGGTTTAGTTGTTTGAATTCGCATAATAGGTTGGTTAGGAATATGAAAACTAATAACCTTACGAAAACAATCAATTTTAGCATGATGCGTGGTTAACCAATCAATCCCCAAAATCACATCAAATGCAAGAATTTTCAAAGAAATAAGGTTGGCAGGTAATGTGATGGTACCGACTTGAATCATGTAAGATTTAAAAATAGTAGATGTAATGAATGTTTCTCCTAACGGAGTCTCAACAGATAAGTCAAAGTCTAATTTCTCCAGAGTCAAGTTTAAACGTTGAGCACAAGCAGGAGAGATAAAAGAATGGGTAGAACCGGTATCTAATAAGGTATAAACTTCGCAAGAGTTTATGATTAGCTTACCCGTGATCACCTCGTTTGGGTTCCTCGCGTTTTGGGCAGTCACGACAAACGCCCTTCCAGGAACCACAGACTTTAACTTGTCCAGGATAGCCTTTGGAGTCACCATCCCTGTTGAACTTGGTTTCGCAACTAGACAATCTCAAGCTATATGACCTTCCTTTCCACAGTTATAGCACACCTTGGATTATTGTGGGCAGTTTGGGCTGATGTGTCCCTCTTTCTCGCATTTGTAACATACGACCGGTGGTCGTTCTCCTCCCCTAGAAACAGTTGATGTTTGTGCTGACGTCTTTACGCTATCATTGTTGTACCTTCTCCTTTTGAAATCTCCTCCCGACTCGCTCCTTCTATTATCACGGCCACGATTACCACCAGAGTGGTTACCGCTTTTGTTCGAATGCTTTCCTTCCTTCTGGTTGTCATTGCTCCGATGACCGCTGCCACCGGTATGACCCTGGTTGTGTTCCCTCGGTTGAACATACTCATTATCTCGCTCTAATAATTGAGCCCTGTTTACAACATCTGAATATTAAAAAAATTTATGAGAGATAAGATATTGTCGAATGTCGGGCTTTAGACCTCTCAGACACATCCTCGTCATTCGTTCCTCATTTTTGACCAAATGAGGTGCAAACTTGGATAACTTTGCAAACTTCGCCTCGTACTGGGACACTGTCATGTTTTTTTATTCCAGTCTGATAAACTCCACCTCCTTCATATGACGAATACTTTCATGAAAGTACTTGTCATTGAATAGTTTCTGAAACGTTTCCCAAGACATTTTGAGTGCGGTGGTTTGAGTACGCTTCACGAGACTCGCACCGATGAGTCGCGCTTTCACTGCTGAACATAAAGGTGGCGAATGGAACCTTCTGTTCCTCCGTGCATCCCAAGACATCGAATATCTTGGTAATTTGTTTGACCTACGTTTCCGCAATGATCGGATTCGGCTTTCCCTTAAATTCTGGTGGTCCCAACTCTTTGAATTGCTTGGCTGTGACAAGCCGCGCATTGCTAGCATTTCCACCCATATTTTGTGCACGAGTCTCCCTCGTCTGGTTTTGCATGAACTGCAAAAAGCTTCTAAACATCCCATCATTCATCATTTGTTCGGTAACGTTGTTTATAGGAGGATTATTGCCTTCATGTTGCACGTTCCCCTGGGTAGTGATCAAAGGTGTCTCTACGGTCTGATTCACTCCATTATTAACGTTCTCAGCTGCCATTCTTAAATACTGCCATAAAACAAGGGTTAATAGTTATGCAACATATTATCCCTATACTCTGACCGACCAAATAAATACCAAATAAACTTAGTCAGGTCATACTAGCGAAGGAATTCCCCGTCTCTCCCCTCCTAGTTCTTGTCTCACATCTCAACCAAGAATCATATCCCTAAGCTTTGATACCAACTATGACGCCCCCAAAATAGGTATACATCACCTATTCTGAGTCGCCAAATACATGGTATAGAAACAAATACAACTTCATTAAACTGTGAGTTTAAATATAAATAGAGAGTATAAAAACTCAAAAGGAGTCCTCATTACAATTATTGATACACTATTTTAAAAATAGTGAGGACTGCTAAAACAACTTTCTAGAACCATCACTTCGTACCCCGACTAGTTTCTGCTATGTTCTCACCTCCTGAGAAGAAAAATGGAACAAAAGGGTGAGCTCAACTAGCCCAGTAAAGAATATTATGACTAAGATAATATACAACAAATTATCATTAGTCTTCAACAGGGAATAATCTGATAAAATATAATAGACAACAAGTTTTGGATCAACAACTGCAGCGGAAAACAACAATCCATTAGAAGAGTCAAGTAGAGAAAGAATTCTACTATCTTCTAAGATTTAAAAGTCCATCATCAAATTTTATTCCTGTAACATCAATCAATATACATCTTGAATCAAATATTCATCTTTGCACCTTCTGAGCCAAATATATTCATTTGTATCACCGGTTGGTCATGTTCATGTCAACACTGTTCATCTTTGCACTCTGGGCCAAAGATATTCATTAGGTAATCATTCATCTTTGCACTGTGCCAAAGATATTCATTTGTATCATCATTTAGGGTGAGGATGATGAAAAATATTTTAAAGAAAAGCGAATCCAAAGTGAGATAACGAGATCAAATATTAAGAATTCGTATTACAGTTTATCCAAGTTCAATAATATTCCGAAATAACCAATTTTGAAGCAGAATTCAAAAATAATGATCAAAACATGGATACAATCAAAGATAGTAACCATAATAGACAACTTGGACAAAAAGAAGAAAATTTCATTTTCCAGTGAATAGTGCCATATACGTGAATAGTGTCGTATACGTGAATAGTAATCCCAACACAAAAAGTTCCAAATTTGATAAAAATTTCATACCAATATTTCGGCATAATGATATTGAAGAAAATATCATTTAATAAGAAGATAATATCCTTTACCTCAAAATATCGATCTTACGATCGGAATATCGGTATAAAAGGTCAAGGAAAACTTGCACCGATTAATGAAACTCACAAAGTATCTAAATACTCACAAAATACACTCAATAATCTAGAGAGAAAGAGAAAAAACTTGTTTACGGTGTGATTTTCAATTCTAACTTAGCCTCTATTTATAGGAAAATGTTAGCATCAAGAAAGACTTAACTTAACCGCAACTTTGATGGCTTTTTACTCGCTACTATTCCCACCCACCACATTTGAATAAAAATCTCAGAACATTTCTTCACCACCCAAGAGTAGGGCCCACTAATTCTAGAATTTTCCACCAAAATGATTTATAACTTGATTTCCGAATCAGCCACCTCTTAAAATTCATAACAAATCATACCGCTCATTTTTAACGGTTCAAAATTTGTGGACATATACTCAACTTATATATGTATAACATATCCAAAAATTACAACGATCCAACGGTCGGATTAAATATTATAACTCCCGTAATATATCTCAAAAAACACTGGTTTGATTTTTTAATACCTCCAATCCGACAAAATACTAATAAAACACCTCAACATTAATTCCTTCATTTATAACCACATAAATAAATCCATCATTTATATCCACATAAAATAAATATTTCCTTATCATATGAATCAATGATTAATTATTCACAAATAATATTATAGAATCACATTTATGACAACTAGGTTGTTCCCAGGAAAGAGGGGGCTTTCCAATAAGGATTTCTCCTTACTGGCGCGCAATTAGGTGACCAAACCTCTCCTTGACAGAACTTTCTAGACATTGCCAATAATGTTATCTAATAATATTATTCCAAATAATCAATTATCGATCGATAAAGGAGATATTGTGCAATGATGACGATAATTGAAATAACAATAATATAAAATATCAATCAAAGCAATTATTGAATCAATAAAATAAAATATTGAGCGGTAGAATTCACTTGTGACAATTATTGAGTAGTCCTTCTTACGTAAGGATCAATAATTCAACAATCTTGCATGCAATCTGGTATCTTCTTGTGTATCGCGGTAATAACGTATTACTTTACTTTAACCAACGGGTATTCCAACGTTATTTAATGAATAACTACGCCGTTATTCAATTTTGTCATTTTCTTCATTCGACCGTTATCCGTTATGGGGCCCACAATTGGCTGCGTCGTCGTACGAATATTCCCCGACAGAAAGAATATTCCACCAAAAAAATGAATATTTTATAACCACTTGCTTATTTTCCAAAATTTTCACATTTCACCCATAACCAAAGTTATTATATCAAATTAATACCTTATTATTCACAATAATAAATAAAAAAAATTTGATTTTATTCATTAAAAAGTTGGGGTCTTACACTGATGGTATTCGCAATACTTGTCCCGACCCCTCCTTCCGGGTTTGGTTCGTCTTGGGCATGGCTCGTTGAAGGGTTGATTCTTCATCTCCTCCAAAATCTTTGACCGTCCTGTAGTAAGGGGGGTGTAGACCTTGTTGAAGTTACGATTGGGTAGTGGAGGTCGGTTACTTCCTGACCCTCCTCCGTTGTAGCTTTTCTTTTCCGGTCGATCCGATCTCCACTGACTATTGTCCGAACGTTGATAACTTGGTTTTTCTCGATCCTTTGATTTCTCGTAAGACTGAGAGTGCGGTTTAAAATTACCCAAAGCTTATTCTATCGCGATAAACCCTTCTGCCCAATGGAAGGCCTCGATCAGATCCGCCGGAGGGTTGATCACCAAATCCTTTACCAGCTTCTTCGACCTACCGATGTCCAATCCCGTGGTGAAGAATCCCAGGGCTTGTGGAGAGTATAGCTCTGCTACCGACCCCACCGCCTCCCGAAACCTCTTTACATATTTGGCCTAGGGTCTCATCTGACTTTTGTCAGACCTGCATGAGGGACGCCGTGATCTTTCCTCGTCTACGATTGCTCCTGAACCGAGCATGGAACTTTTCCTGAAGATCCTTCCACGACCCGATTGATCCTGCTGCCAAAGTCCCCATCCACTCCCTGGCGCTCTTTGTCAACGTTGTAGCAAACATGTGACACTTGGCTGCATCCGAATGTCCATAGTAAGACATTAGACGGTCATACCCAACCGAATGATCATAGGGATCCCCTGACCCGTCGTACGTGTCCATGGGGGGCATCTTTTTCTTCGGATCGGCTGTGACTTGGTTGATCTCTAGTGAGAAGGGCGATCTAGAACACCCTGAAGAGGTCCTCATCGGACTCTTAGCTACTAGTAATTTCTCCAGTTCTGCGACTCTTCGGGCAAGGGGGTCGGATCCTTCCTTCTAAGGGGACGATCGGGGTCTGTCCCTCCCATTGTCTGGAGACGCGTCCCTCTTCCTCTGTCCCGATCTGCCCGGGTGCTCCGATCTGCGCTCAGCCGAACGACTTCTTCTTCTGCTCTTTTCTCTTCCAGCTTCTCACCTGTGTGATCTGGTGTGACTGCTGGGACTTTGCCTTTTCCTGGGCAGAGACATTGTTTTCATTACTCGCCATAATCTCCTGCTGGAAAAGTGGGTGGTGATTGCAAAAAGCACTAAGCCCCTCCTTCTAGCGCCAATGTTAACGCCAAGTTTCGTCTGCGCATCCAATCACAAAATCCACGCACTGAAACCTGCACAATAACAGATCACACTGAAGCTTGACGGCCGTGCCGCCGGGGGATAGCTCCGGTGTGAGAATAAGTACAGGCCGTTCACAAGGTTTAACAATGGAGGCTTAAGTATTTAGTGCTCAAAGATGTATTACCTGTTAATTGTACCCTTGACCTCGTATTTATAGTACTCCCATCACCTTAGAATCCTTCTCCGAGTCGGAATAGGACTCCTAAATATGGTAGTTACCTATATTTGGGTCCAACACAACCTCCTTAAAAGGTGCAAGTAGAATCCTTTTCCAACGTTACCTTTGGAGTTGCCTTATCAATATATGATTAGGGTTAAGGCCCTTAACCATATAATCCCCTTATCACGCCCAATCCTCGCATGTACGTCCGAAGTCTGTGAGCCCAACCCATTAGGCATCATAAGCACCGGTCTGGGCCTTGGTCCAAAGGACGCGAAGACCCGACCCCGACCTCCATGATCACAAACGGATCCCAACCTATTGGGCTCGGGTGTCCGAACTCGAACGTTCTCGACCTCCCGTATATCTTCGGCCATGTGGGCCCAACCTCCTCGATTCTAGCCCAGGCTTACAGCCAACATGAGGATCGGTAAAACACTCCCGAACATTAAGGATATATTTTTGTTTCATGTAAACTCGTAAGCATAGTTGTCAGTGCGCTACGGCTAGACGTGGTGATAGTTGATCGCCTGAACGCCTAGGCGATAAGGCGCCCGCTATGGCGTCCTTATGATGACAAGTCATTAACAATATGAAATTTATACTTTCTTTTATTTTACTTAAAAAGTCTATTGAACAATAAAATTTAATATACATTAAAACTCAAAACATCATAACTAACACTATGGAATACAATTAAATACACAATTATATAAATACTTCACAAATTCAAAAATAAAATAATTGGCATTGAAAACTAGTAGAATAAGTCAAACACCACGCAGAAAATAAAGAATTAACCAAGTCAACAACCATCACATATTATAAGTCTAATAAGTAATAAAATTACACCATATAACAAGTCTATCGGTTATAATGAGTCATGAGTGCAAAATAACTTAATCACTTAACCTGGGCTAGCTGCCAAGGCGTGACCTTGCATTTTCCTTCTCTAGCGCCAGGACGCCTAGTCATTGCCTAGGCGATGCCATGACCACTATGCCCGTAAGAATAATTTGTTAGTTTAATAATATGGTCTGATAATGAAATTATGATGGCAAACAAGAAGATATTGTGTCATTTTATACTACTATAATAAAAAGTGAACTCTTTTGTGGAGCAAAAAATATTGTCAAATGGGTCTCTTTTTATAAAACGGAGAGAGTAAATGGAAAATGAAGAATATTTTGTATTACTGAAATAACTGCATGTAGGCCACATGGTAGACATATACGTATATTTTTCGTGTATATTTATTCTGATACATAAAATATTCAGATGCTCATTCAACCTGTGGCTTGCCTATAATGTGTATAATAGAAGTGTATGTGCATAATTTCAAACAATTATACATAAGGACTAGGGATCTAAACGAACCAGGCTACCTTTGAGCTTGACTCGAGCTCGTTAACGAGCTGAACTCAAATAAGACCCTTGGCATGTTTAGTTAAATGTGTCCAACCCGAACAGTGTGATGTCCGACTTGAGCCCGACTCGTTTAAGCCGACTCGTTTAACAATTATTTAATTATTTTTAGTTTATTTATATTTGTTAGAAGATATGGCTCATAATTGTAATTAATCTTATCTCATAATTAGTGTGTATACATTGTTGTAAATTAGAGATTTGGTATACTTGTGTATATAAACCAATGTAATTGAGAGGAAATCAATCAAGGAATTATAATCCAAAAACTCTGTTATTCCTTTTCTACATGGTATCAGAGCCTAGGTCCTTATTCTCTTCAGAAACAAACTCCTTATTCTCTGTTTTCGCTACCATTCATATTTCATCTCAAAAAACTAGTTGAACAAAACTATATGAAGTAATTGAGATCAATTGGGTTATCCGTTGCCAGGCGATCATCACATAGGTTTTAGACTCCTGACCCACCACCACACGCGCCTCCACGCGCCACCCCACTCGCAGACTGTCGACGCCACGCGCCACCTTCAACCGACATGAGACACTTTCCAGTGAACTTCTGTCGACGTGGCTACTCCCATGGTGTTCGTCTCTCTCTCCTCTTACCATCTACAGTGGTCTTGTAGTGTTTGATTCAGGTTTATCCAATTTTTTCTTTGTTAGTAGCATTGGTGGCTTATTTTTCTCCCTTGTTGATGTACTGCTATTTTCCTACTGCTTCTTCTGCATCCATTCTGGTTCTAAAGTGTAGTACAATAAGTTGATATTCTTTGAAAAGTTTATTTTCCTTGGTATATATTGTATCTACCTGTTATACTATTATATAGCGGAACAAAGTAGTACTAGCAGTGGGGTTCATAACAGTAGCATGGGACAATAAGCTATTGGAAGTCATACTCATAATTCAACATTGGTTCTCAACCCCTTCAAACTGGATGGCACCAACTATTTCGCATGGTCTCAAGCGTGCCGCGTGTCAATCGAGTCTAATCGTATACAACCCTTCATCAATGGAACAACTCCTATGCCTGAAAAATTGGGTATAACCCAAGAAGAATGGAAATCTGATAATTTCATGGTGAAAACATGGATTTTTAATTCAATTGAACCTAGTATACGTAGTTACATGTTCTTAGACACTACCTATTAGCTTTAGAAGGCTATCTCTCAAACTTTATCTGTTTCTAGTGATATGTTTAAGGCATATGACATTCGTAAAAGAATCTGTGAGTTGGGTCAAGGAGAAAAGACTGTGGCACAATATTTTGTGAAGATTAATGCACTTTATCAAGAGCTTGATCATTACTGGGTTTTTTCAGCCAAATGTACGGAAGATGCAGCAGCTTATCAAAAGATTGTTAGTGAAGATATAGTTGCGGATTTCTTAGCTGGTTTGAATATAGAGTATGATCAACTTCGAGCACAATTAATTGGTCAGACACCTTTTCCATCACTACGAAAGGCTCATGCTAGAGTCCAACAAGAGAAAAGTAGACGTTGGGTGATGGTTCTAAATTTAAATCATGTTAACCGATCAATCATGGTTGCTTCATATCCTAAGCCTGACTTCTCCATTCAATCTCCTGTTGAGGAGTCCTACGAATGTGACTACTGTGGGGGGAAAGAATCATACCAGAGATCGTTGTATTAAGCTTCATGGATGTCCTAAAAGGCGTGAAGGGCGGTCTGGTAGTGGTCATGGATGTGGTATTTCCAATACTTTAGAAGCTACTACTGCACTCACTCAGAAAATTTCAACTTTCCAAATTTTTTTTTCTAAATCTATGTCTTCTAATTATGCGCAATCAAGTATACATTCTTGTGCTTTTAATGTTTCATCATTTTTCCCTAGTTGGATCATAGACACAGGTGCTTCCGAGCATATGACCAGGTCATTCCATCTCTTTACTTCATACACGCCTTGTTCTGGCAAAGACAAGGTTCAAGTAGCTGATGGCTCTCTTTCTTCTATTTCCCAGAGTGGTGCGATAATTTGTACTCTTCATTAACGTTATCACTTATTCTTCATATTCTTTTATTTACCGCAAATTTATTATATGTCCAACGTCTTACTGAATCCTTACACTGCTCAGTCACTTTTTCCGAACTCATTGTGTTTTTCAGGACTTGGTGATAATATCCTGACTAGGCTCGCATCGAACAACATTCACTCAACTCAAGTTCCAAGGACAATTCAAGTAATCTTAAGAGATGGGGCTCAAATCGACTCAAAGAGGCTTACATTGGGGTTTAATTCAAGTGAACCGCGAGGAGAGGATCAATTATATGTTTTGGGATTGCTAGATACCATCTATTTAGAAAATCCAAATCAACGCAAGTCATGTAATTATGTAATGCACAGAACAAAGGAGAAGATTGAGAATACATGTCAAAACTTTTATTGTGGGATATGTTTCTAAGTTCATTAATTTGGTCTAAACAAAACTACAAGGTTGTTGGAGGAAGCAAAAAGGACAAAAATTCAAGTTTCGGACTTAAAAACACAGAAGAGAACATTTCGACTATCCGGTATGAGGCACGCCGGTGGGAAGACATTCTCAGATATGTCTGTTGTGGTCAGCATGATTTGTTTTATGGAGTAGAAGTAGCGTCGATCGTGCATCATGATTCCAAGAAACACGTGTTTGATCAGATTTATTTCTTATTTTGAGGGATTTACATATCTTTCCATAATTCTAATGTATCTAGGATATTTATTAGATAAGATTTAATTTCCATATTGATTTGTTAGCTAGAATTTTAATTTCCATTCAAATTCTTATTCCTTATAGGAATTAGGGTTTTGATTTCTTATTTCTTATAGAATCAGGACTTCTTCCATCAATAAATAGATTACATAGCTGATGTAATAGGGGAGACTTTTTGATTAATTAAATTCTCGTGAGATTATTCTCCTTTGGTTCTTTGAGAACTCCTGAATTGTTCATAGTTTTCTGTGAGATTCATTATCGACTTATCATACAATAATACATAGTTGTGTGTAGCGTCTTCTACCGCATCAATCTTTGATTGTACTAAGGTTACCGCTTACATATAAGAAAAGGGTCAAGGTATCATTGATGTTCCATTCAACGCAGATTTCCTTTGCGCGATCGATTACACCAAGGTTCTCGTCTCAATATAGACGTTGGGTTGAGGTGTCGTGAGCGTTCCACCTTACGACTTTGCTAGAAACGATTCGAGCGACGACCACAGCACGCTACACAAGCGTGTCGTGTAGTCTATCATTTGGTATCAGAGCTTAGCCTTTCTAGCAAGTTACTTATCTTTAATTTTGTTTAATATATATTGCCAAAAAAAAATTAGTGGAAAAAAAAATTCAAATTCTATTTCTATTGTGCTAACCAAACTTGTAGCACACCATCAAATCATCAAATTCCAACCAAAAGTTCATCCCATTCCATCCATTATCAATTCTGACGAAGCGACATCATAACTTTTCGGAGAAAGCATACAAGAGGAGTACGAGGCAATCAATTTGCAATTTTTGTGGTATTTCGATAGTCATACCTTCTATATTTTTGTTATTGATAAATTACTTTGGAATTGAATTGTAAAACTATGAATTTATTTGGTGAATTCAAAAAGAACCTATAAGAGAGAATATTAGAGGTAAAAGGCAAGAGTGTGAGATCAACATAGGGTAAGAGCCAATTGTGTGATACACGAGCATTTCATAATTGTGTGATATATTGTTTGAGCGTAACACATAAGAGTGTGTGAGGAAAATTTTCTTTATCTACTAACCTTTGTTTTGAAGCAAATATGTATGATTATGATTATGAAAGTTCTTATAGGTCTCGAAAGAATACTTTCCAGGGAAGGATTGATCCAGATGCTTATTTGAGATGGGAGGAAAAAAATGGTTCGAAAGTTTGTATATAATGAATATTCTGAGCGTGGAAAGGTGAAACTGGTGGTTTAAGAGTTCTTCGATCATGCAGCTACATGGTGGGATCAAGATGTGCGTAGCAAGCGGAGATGTGGAGAGCATCTAATCAAGACATGAGCAGAATTAAAAATGGTCATGAGGAAGCGTTTTGCTCCAGTACATCGAGAGAGGAGGGAGGAGTATACATATAAAAGACATGTAGAGCAACCTTCAAGGAAATCAACATTAGAAGATGATAGGAGGGTTCATCGACATATAAGCAAGGAGGATTCACATGGGAGACAACTACAGACACTCCTAAGGCATCCAAGAATATAAAAAAAGACATCATGGAGGCGTGTCGCAAGGGATTGGAAGATTGTTGGATACAACTAGAAAAGGTCTGTAAGACACACATGGAGCAAATTCAACCGAAAGAGATTGAAGATGAAAGAGTGTTTTTACGCAAACATTCTCGGAAAACCTTTGTTTTCATCTTGATAATTCACAATCATTAATACTAACACAAAGCCAGAATACTAACTACATCCATATATTCTAGAAAATAGAACGACCTTCGAACATCTTACTCACATAATAAATCAATTAAATTCATTTAATTCACATAATCAAATAAAAATTTAATTCATTCAAAATTCAAAATTCTCGGGCGTTACAGAAATCGAGATTCATTAGGGTCCGGGGACTTGATTATGTGGAGGGAAGGTGTTAGGCACCCCCCAACATCCGTGTTACCACGGTGACCGCCACCTTTCAAGAAACTGTTATATGAATGTGTGTGTGTGTGTGTGTGGGTCAATGTGCTGTTATTTGGAAGTAGTGTGAGGCCTCGTTCGTACCTATATACACAGGGTTTGAATTTATGTAAAAATTTAATTTTAAACAAGACATGACAGTGATGTTTTGGAAAAGAGGTTTTTCAAACCCTTGTGCTCAATAGTAATTGAGACCTTTTACACTTCCATTTTATTAAGTGTTCGACTTGATTGCTTTTATTTTTGAGATGTGAAGCATTTATAAGAAAATAATGTACAAAATGATGTCGAACTCCTCGTGGGTATGAAAACCATTAGAGGAAATCCAGGAATCGCAAATAAATTTACAAGCTGCTTACAGCTGAAAATATCCATCATGGAAACTGAATCTAGATCCAATGGACTGAATCTGTGATCACATGATTCCTAGGCTCACATGATGCCGCAATTTGTATGAAAGCAGTAAGCAGTTATATATGTAAAAGCTATAAAATATATATATATATATATATATATATATATATATATATATATATATATCAGCCACCACGAAGAACCTCCATAGGGGATTAGAAAATGTAAATAAAGATGTAAAAGCTGTCAGGAATAAACATGTGAATGATATTCCTATTTAATATATGATTTGATTATGATATATATACATATATATATGAATGAATATGCAAGTATGCTTGCATTAAGAAAAGTTGTAAAGTCCTTTGATAAATAATAGAAATATAGGTACAAGGACTTAGAATGAATTGATCAAATATGTTAGGTTGATCCTATATAAGCAAAACAGCTTTGTAAAGTCCTTAAAAAGAAATGATGTACAAGGACTATAAATATAGAAAGATCAAGCTTGTTAGGTTGATCTTATGATGTAATAGATAGGCTTGTCGATCGATCGTCGAAGCCTTTCGCACTGTAAGTCGTGATCCGCCGGTGAGTCAAGGTTAACTCGAGAGCTATCGAAATTTGAAAAAAGAAGTATGCAAGATAGTAGATCTCGAGTTCGTAGAGCGCCGTGGGGAAATGAAGAAGGATCGTAGTGTATCGAGTAGAGCTTCCTCGGGATCGTAGTGTGCTGAGGAAGTCATGTTCAGAATCGTAGAGACAACCTGCCTACGAGAAGACCGATCATCTGCCAAAGCCAAGACAGTAACGTAGACTACACTCAGAGTCGCAGAGTCTACTGATGCCGAAGCCAAGTCAAGGATCATAGATTACACTTTGAGTTCGTAGAGCCTATTGATTACATGCGGAGATCGTAGTCAAGCAAGATCAGATGAAGACAACAAGCACGAGGCAGAAATCTTAGTGTCAAGATCTGATCTCAGGATCGTAGTGTCTGCACAAGCCGAAGCTGAATCGTAGAGTGCAGAACTACGATCTAAGCAGAAGTGCTCACAATGCCAAGACAGAATCATAGAGCATATACGGTTCTCAATGAATGAGCACTCCCAGAATGTCCAAAGGAACGATGCCTCTGGTTCAAGCTGCAAAGTTACATCCAAGGAATCCAGAGAGCACTCAACGAATGGCATGCAAGCTAACAGAAGATCTAAGCACCAACCCAATCAGCATCAAGATTGAGTTGTGAAGCCATTTGAGATGAAGTCTTCCACAAGGAGATCAGAAGAAGACTTCGGTAACTGACTAAGGAAAGTCGGCAAGTGGAGAAGCTATCAAGTGAACAGAAGACAATGATCTTGGAAGCAACCAATATCGTAGTGTTTGCCAAACAAAGAAAGAACTGATGGAAGGTGAACCGAGATACTGGTTGTTGGGTAAAATCTAATTACGCACAACACGCAAGTATACGTGGTCAACAAGTAATAAAGTGATAAGTTGAGTATCGTTCCCACAGAGAATTATTTAATAAAAATCACCAAGTACTAACCCATGACCAACTCAATCTTATTTAAACAAATGATTTAATAATTTAAATTAAAATAATTAAATAAACTATTACTAACTATCCCTAGAATGAAACAAGATATTGAAGACTTGAGATTACAATTTCACTTATTGTTACATTTAAATCAACACACTTCCTGTTAAGCCAAATTATTTATACTGGATTGTTAATCAAGAACACGAAAGTAAAATATGGCCATTTCTCAATGCACCATACTCATATCAAATCAAATCTACAGATGATAGAATTAATTTAAACACCCTAATTAACTAACCCACTATATCTCTATGTGAATTACAATTAAAAAGGGTTGAAGTTCAAGTTCTTATTAGACTACATATGGCGTAAAGGTATATCTCTATCCTAAACACGAATCATGAATTCCATCTATGCAGAAATCACAAACACATGCTATCATGATCATATCTAAATCTATACTTCATCTCTCGAGTTCATATAGATTATCACGGTAATTGTTAGCTAGGCAATTAAGCAATTCATTAAAAATCATAATAGACAATCCAAATATAGCTAATAAGACTAACAAAGAAGCATATCAAAGTAAACTACACAATAAGATCTATAGTAATATCAAAATAGAGTTTAATTCATAAATAAACTAGAATCCATCATCCACAATTGATTAAGCATTAAAAAGATACAAATAAATAAGAAAAGAAATTAGAATTGAGATAAACAAATCTGCATTCTCTTGCTTCCAATTTGATTCTCCAATGATAATCAATAGCTTCAATCTTCAATTCTAATCTAATCTAGGGTTCCTAATCTAAGAAAGAAAGTAAAGAATTCCCTTCTTGCAATATATCCCAAGAGGGATTTAATAAAATCTTAGAATTAGCCTCCCAATCCAAGTTAACCTCAAGTAATTATAGTTCTAATAGGTATCCTAGCAAGTTAGGCCACTAAGAATCCTATTCTAGCTCAATTTGGACATCAAATAACCTAATTTGACTCAATTCTCGCCCCTAGCGATCGCCAAGATCATTATGGGTAATGATCGGTAGTGCCATTTGTGCGCTTTGTTGGCTTAGAATATCGATGTAGTAGTAATTTATCAATTTGGTTCGGCGCGGTCCGCGCTAGTCTGTTTTTTCTGCTGCGACGTCCTTTGGTAAAACGGTCATAACTTTTGATCCGCTTGGATTTACGGGGCCTTCCACCTATCAAATCGAAGATAACGACAATATCTACAACTTTCATTCTTTGAGGATGGACAGATTCGGATTGGATCAAGGTGGAAATCGGGCTTGAAGTAGACGCTATGTAAATGGCAAACATGACAACTCTTAGCTTTGATCTTCGTTGATAAAAAGGCCATAACTCTCACATCCGAGCTCCGATTGAGATGCTTCAAGATGTTTCGGGAAGCTAAGAAGTAGAGTTACCATAAAATCCAAGTTCCAAGCCAAGAACATGCATCCAACGTGGTGTTAAAAGTCCTTCAATATTCCCTTCTTGCACTTTAGCATGTATTTTAGTCCAAAAGATGTCCGAATTGCTTTTCCTTGCTTCTTCATGCCAATGTAATGTCATAGCCTACAAAATAACATAAAATTTATGAAAAGTAACTAAGAACATGAATATAAGCAACTAATTCAAAATGTGAGATACAGGATAAGTGGGTATAAAACCACTTTATCCTTTGGTTAACCTCACGAAGAACAAGGCTAAAGTGATTAAGTGTAGGGTCAGTTCATTAATAATAAGTGAACGGGAGATCACAAGGAGAAAGCAAGCTGGACGCGCTTCAAATCTGAAGTGTCTTGATATTAAGAAGGGGACCAGAGTAAGGGATTAGGCCATCAGTCTCTGAGAATAGTCGAAGAAAACAGAAGTATTGAAGCACTGCAGAATAGAAGGAAGAGGTGTACTACATTGGAGATCCAATCAACACTCTTCGATAAGGTCCTCGAAGACATGCATCAGAATCGTAGAGTTCGAACACCCGAAGACTGAAGCATTGGCAACGGTTCAATCTGAAGGTTAGTATTCGGACTAAAGCTTATTGATAGCATCGATGAAAAAGGACAACTTCTGTTCGAGAAATCAGAAGGGGATAATAAAGTCTTCAACCTACCCAAGACAGTAAAGTGACAACTCTGACGGGTAGGTGAAACAGTAGACTGCAATGTCAGATAAAGTATGACATGTCACATCAGCAGTCTACCTCAAGCAACTCGAGATCTGTGAAGATATTTGAATAGCCTTCAACAACTACTTTCCAATGGAAGGATTGGGAAGGAGTATAAATCTAGAAGAGCTTTAAAGATCGAAGGTTGCTGGAGTTTTTGAGTTTAGAGATAAGGTGGACTGATCTAAACCATGTGAGATAGTGAGTCTGAAGGCTCACTCTACGATCCACCAAGAACACTCAGAAGACTGAAAAGAGAGAAGTAGAAGTGTGAGTTCTACTATGTAGAAGTGAGAGTTCTACTACACGAAGAGTGTTCTAAACTGCCGAGAGAAAGAAGAGCATCATGTCATCTTGATGTCCATCATGGGAAGACTCTAAGTACAATAGAGAAGAGCTCACAATCATCTTAGCAAGTCCATCATGAGAAGGCATGAAGTATCAAGAAGGGAGATCACAAATGCCATCATGGTGACAAGCATGAGAAAGTTTCTAAGTACCAAGAAGAAGAACTTACAGTCATCTTGGAAACCTATCATGTGCAGCCATCATGTATCAAGAGGAAGATCTTCAAGGCAGTTCATCAAGGGATCATCCGAAGTGGTTGAGCTACCAAAGAAGCTGAGCATCATGCAACACTCAGCTGCACTTCAAGGATGATCAAGCCAAGCTACTAAGGATAGAAGATGTTCAGAACATGAAGACATCTTAGCAGCTCAGCACCGACTCCAACAATAACTCAACAAAGCTAGGGCCTGAGGGGTCCTTGTCCAAAGGGACTAAACAAAGCAGGGCTAGAAGGGTCCTTGTCCGGAGGGTCTAAACGAAGTTCCAAGCCTGCTGGGTTTGAAGAGTTCCTAGGGAACTAGAGGAGTTCGAAGGCTGCTGGCCTTGAAGAGTTCTTAGTGAACTGGAGTCCCAAGGCTAGTGTCCTTGAAGGAATCTTAATGATTCAGGGTGCTGCCCTTCCTTAGTGAAAATCCTGCTAGTTGAAAGCAGAAGAGTGGATTAGGAGCTTGAGTCTCTGAACTACTTAAAACCCCTTGTGTCTTTCATATTATGTCATTTACATTATGTACTATAACTGCAATGTATGTTTTAACTGCTTACAACTAAACTTACTCTACGAATAATGTATGTATGATTATGAATATATCAATGAAGGGGATCTTTTACTTATTCCGCTGTGCTTGAAAAGATTCCTATGTTTGTCATATGCTAATTTAATAGCTATACAAAATAATAGAGAAATATATTTGAAATAAAAAGGATCTATTCAACCCCCCCCCCTTCTAGATCTATTGTGCCTACTGGGAACTAACAATTGGTATCAGAGCAGGTTCTCATGCTATATTCAAAAGCTAATCGCTTTGAGTCTGATCCCAGGCACTAACATTGTTCTAAACTTAGTTTAGTAGTAAGTAACTTGTTATATGCAGATGAGCTCACATGTTGTAAATATTGTGTATAGGTTAAATGTGTATATACACTTGAAGCTGCTCAGATTAGTCCATGGTCTCGATTGTTACATCAACAGGACCAATCCTTGCCTACAGTCAATCTTATAGTTTGAAGACCAGAAGAGAGAGCTCAAGAGACATTAATGACAAAGATGTCAAAAGAACTAAAGATACTGAGATTCTCAGGCTGCATCTTCAAGACCTCGACTGATTGAATAAAGGCTAACAAGAGCAATAAGTTGTCAGGAGAAAAAGTAAAGCCATGCACATCAATACCTAAACTCAGTATATCCAAGATAAATGACTGTTTAGTAACTAACAGTAAAAAGGTACGGTTCCTCTCAATTAAATGCATACATCATAATTGCACCCTCTTATGAACTATAACAGTATTTTGTCAGGGAGTCATTATCCACCTAAAAAGGTGAAGAGAGAATGTAACCTGAGGATAGAAACTCAGATAACTATAAACTCTCTCTCCATCCAAGTTTTTGGTTGAAGATGACATCTTAAAGAAAATTTGAAATGGGTCATAAGAGTATCACAGGCCTAATGAATTTTACATGAAGTAATCTTTGTTGATGGGTTAGTATATGTGTACAAGCCTATGTTCTAAGTGTTTGATAACCCACAGAGTATGATCAGTTCTACAAGAGGATCCTGCTGATTTATAGAAACTGATCACCTCCATGAATCAACTAGATACTCATAAATCGTGGAGTTGATTCTTACTCTATGAACACTTAAACATTGTGAACAAAATCCAGTAAATGATGAAACCATCATAGATAGAGAGTGTGCTATTAAATGTCAAATCCTACACACACTCACCATCATGCATCTCAAAATGTATTAGTTTAAGATAGTTACATGCATGAATATGTCTGTTGGTGATAAATATGATGAATATCCAAATAAGAGGAACAGGGGTTTAGAAAACTAACCTAGCAAGACCCATTTAAGTATGGGTACCAAAAGTAGAAATATATTTAAACCTGCAGGTACTTGGTCAGTCTGACCACACTAAGGAATGATAAAGCAGAAGACTTCAGTCAAGAAGACTCAACCAGCAGAAGGCTAAGGACAATTCAGAGATGATTCTGATAAAGTTCCTATCTATCGAAGACTATCCTTGAAGACCCTTTGAGCTAACTAGAATGTAGCTCACATGGCTGCTTATCTATATATGAAAGTAGGCCATTCAACCAATGGTGAAAAAGAGTCTTATGTGCTCAAAAGTTAGCAAAAAGTGCTATATAAGAAGAATCCTCATGGAAGATCACATCAGAGGATCATCGAGCATCAGACAAGAGGAGTTCATTAAAAAGCAAAACTTCTAAAACTCAAGACTGTCAAAGAAGACTACATTCGTAGTAATATCAAATGATCGTAGAGTGATCAGTCCTGAAAATACTCATCTCTACGATACAAGGAGATATGCAAGGCTGCCTTCAAATGAACCTGAAGAAGAGGAAATCACATCTATCAAGGAAGACAGCATCAACCATGGGGAGTAGTGATCTGTTAAGGAACAACAGCACTGAGATATACTATGAAAAGATGTACCAAATACAGAGTCCCAAAATTCTGTGGCTGATGAACCAAATGAAGATCCATAGTCAGCAGGAACGTCTCAAAATGTACTACTGATAACCTTTTAGCCACCTAAGCCATAATCGTAAAGTGCCTACGATCAAACATATAATCGTAGTGTAAGAGCAGGAGGACACCACGATTTCAGAAATGCAATTGCCTAAAGCTGGTAAAAGATCTCCCCACTAGAAAAGGTCGAATGAGATGTTAGTACAAATCACTTCTATAACATTGCATCTAGAGAGCGCCTCAGGGACAAACCTGACCCTTAGCTCACTCTAAGATGTTGGCCCTTCCTGAGCTACCTTGACCCAGAAGGAATACTTGATCAAGTTCATCTCATGGACCAAGTCAGTCAACGATCATAGAGTCAAGTTTGAAGAAAACTAAATGATCATAGTGCAACCTCAACGATCGTAGTACAACCTCAGCGATCGTAGAATACAACTCAACGATCGTAGTTCTACCAAAGGGTACTCCATTTCACAAGGAGCTAGGAAAATGAGACATTTGCTAAACCATTCAAAATGAGGAGATAAGTTCGAATATCAATGATTGAGATATGCTGCATAAATATAAGGATAGAAGTCAAAGCCATCCACTATAGCATCTCTCAGAAGTTGATCGTTGAGTCAACAAAGGAAATCGTAGAGTCTTTAGCTGCCTTATCATACTACTCTACGAATCAAAAGGTCAACGGTCAAAGCCACGTCAATTAAACGTCTACTCTACTAAAAGGAAATATCTAACTAAAAAGTAATGGGGAGTTACAGCTCATTACTGGGCAATGTGCAACCAATGGACAGTTCACACATCACTGAGTATGCAGAGTTAGAAGGAACTGCCATAAAGACAATTTCAAATCTGCAGACAGTTACCAAAAACTATCGAACCTTGTCTACCAAGGTTAAAGGTCAGTCTCTGAAGTTAAAATCTTCTGACCTCAATCAATGCCTAGGTTTTCCTAACCAAGGGCTGAAGAACCTTGATGAT
Organism: Panax ginseng; assembly: GCA_020205605.1. Classification (NCBI taxonomy): domain Eukaryota; kingdom Viridiplantae; phylum Streptophyta; class Magnoliopsida; order Apiales; family Araliaceae; genus Panax; species Panax ginseng. The sequence goes on along the minus strand of CM035138.1, from coordinate 58,724,726 downwards.
GTCAATACTGAACAAGCGAAGGAGGTTATGGGGTACCAAAGGAACCATAATCTTAAAGACATGAAGAAAAAGGAGTTTCCTAAAGAGTATGAGTTCCTTGTTGAAATAGTTGGAAAATGCATACTATGCAAGAACACTGCACATGACACAGTGATTGACCAACAGTTGAAAATAATGTCAGCAATAGTTCTGAAGAAATAAATCGACTTTGGAGCTATCTTGTTCGATCAAATCTCTAAGTGGGTAGAAAAGGCTAAGAAGAAGAAGTCCACTGAAAAACCCCTGACCAAGGTGTTTCATGGTAGGCTGCTGAGTATTATACTGAAGAAGAAGTTAGGAGGAAAAATCAAGGATGATGAGGGAGAAATTTTGAATGTGCACAAAGTGATGCCTCCACAATTATTTGTGAACTGAAAGAAGAACTCTAAGGAGAACAAAAGGCTGACAGCTGGGAGCAGCAGTAGAGCCTATGCAAAGAAAAGGAAAATAGAAGAGGCAGAGAACTCTGAGTCTGATGACTCTAAACCAGCAGAAATCACACCAGCGAAGAAGAAATCCAGAAGTGTGAAGAGAGCCGGTAGTGTGAAGAAAGCTCAAACCTCATCAAGAAAAGTCTCCTTAAAGGACAAGGATAAAAAAGAAAAAGTCCTAACTGCTGAAACAACAAAGAGGAGAAGCAAAGAGTTGCTTCAAGGGCGGTCCAAGAAGAAAGCTAAGGTGGAAGACAAACCAGCCTCAGCTTCCCAAAATAGTACATCTGCTGAAGAGAGGGACGTAGAGTCAGCAGAAGAAAAAGAAACAGATGTCAAGGCCCTGTCTCCACAGATAACATCCAGCAATGAAAATGAAGATGATGTGATGGAAGAAATTGCAGCATCTGCTGATAAAGAAGAATGCTCAAGCCCCATGGCTAATCCTCAAAGTAGTCACTCTGTGAATGAAGAAGAGATTCAAGATGACCAAACTCAATCTCTAAGTGCAACTGCCCCAATGACTCAAGATGATAGGTCAAGTAATGATGTGACTGAAGAAGAACTTGCCCCCTCCAATCCAGATAGCCACCTTGATGGCTCAGAAGATGACGAGTCCAAAGAAGAACTCCAAAGAAGTCTGTCTGTTGAACCAAAGGAGTCAGATTTTGAAGAAGAAGAAGAGTCTGACTCTCCCAAACCTGAACTTCCAAGAAGAAGGAAAAGCTACAGACTGCAAGCCAAGTTTGCCTCCAAAAGGAGTAGTGGTCAATCAAATGCCATCATTGAATTGAGTGATGATGAGTCTGTATCCCAGGGAGAAAATGCTGAAGAAGAAACCAACAATGAAGAAGATGAATCTGAAGAAGATCCTGCTGAAGAAGGTTTTGAAGATGAAATGCACCAAGAGGAATTCTCTGCTGAAAATGATCAAGAAAGTTCAGGCTCCGAGAGAGAAGAGATTGAAGAAGATTCTGGTTCTACACCTCAAGAAGTAGACGAACAAGAAGATTATCCAGTTCTCTCTCCTGCAAGATTTAGCAGAAGGATCGTAGTGGAAGTTTGAAATGATCTACCAGATGCTCCATCAGAGAGATGGGTGAACTATAAAAATGAGCAGCTCAAGGTAGTAAGAATGACTACCTTTGACATAGCCAAAAACTGGAACAATATGGAGCTAGACTGCTCAACCATTCTCTACAATCCTGACGACTTACTGATGAGATGGTTCTTCTAGTGGATGCCATGGCTAAAGGCTCACACTGAAGGAGATGGAAGCTATCTTAGCTGGTGCTTCTCTCACTTCCCAAGCATGGAACTGGTGGCTCAAAACTTTCCAAGAGTAAAGAAGTTTTCCACCAAACTGATAAAAAACCAGCCCCACTTCAAAGTCTATCGCCATGCTGAAAATCTCTATATCCCCTACGATCATAGAGTGGATTCTGAAGGACGAAGAGTCATGACTAAGGAGCTGATCACATAGACTGTTCACTCTACTGCTGATGATGTTCAAGCCCAAAACCAGAAGCCTCCTTATGCTCAAGCACTACTATCAGACATTACCTCATCCTCAACCAGTGATTGGAACTCAACGATTATTCAGATTCTCCAGACTTTCGAAAATCTGTCTAAGGATGAAAATCGTAGAGTCCAAACTGATGCTCAACCAGCTGCTGCCCAACAAAAGGATCAAATTATCTTGGAGCAGGAACTACAGAAGAGTTCTGTTGATCTAAGCGAGAAAATATCTCTGCTCACTGAAGAATCACAAAAATGGTGAAGAAGAGGAGATAATTCCTTCCAAAGACAAGCTTGTTACTATGGCTGATGTATCTCTCAAACTCCAAGAAAGAGAAAACATCTATCAGAAGGCCATACAAGATTAGAAGGCAGATGCTATACAAATTCAGAAGACCAATAAAGAGCAGATCCAAGCCCTCTCTGACAAGATTGACGACCTGAAGCAGTCTTTCTTAGTGCAACTTGAGCTAGGCCAGCAGGAACTCAAGTTTGAAGTTGTCAACTCCTCCTACCTAATGGAGCAGCTTATGTCCAACATGGAGCAGCTCTCTCAAATGATTGATGACAAAAAGGGGGAGAAAAAAAGGCATAAAAAGAGGAAGAGCAAGAAGAGCAAGAGGCACTCAAAGAAGAGTAGAGGGATAGAAGAAAAGAAATCAAAGAAGAAGACATCAGTTGCAGAAAGAGTATCATCATCTGAGGGGGAGCCAAAAGATGATGATCCCATTATCGCAGAGTCTGAGGGGGAGCATGATAAGAAAAATGCTGAAGGGGAGCTAAGCAAAGACAGAAGGTCATCATCCCAAGGGGAGTAAGAGAAAGGAGAATAATCAGATGAGTAGCTGATTAGCAAACATCCTGGAAACATACAAGGAGCCAAAGAGGTACATCTCTAACTAGTTAGGTATGTTCTGGATCCAGGATGTAGAATGTATTAATATATAAATTCTCATATCAATATAAATGACATTCATAAGTATCTGCTTTAGAAATACAGCTGCTCACTATATATAAGATTCATTCATAACATGCATATGCACTTATTATTTTTGTCATAATCAAATAGGGGGAGATTGTCAGGAATAAACATGTGAATGATATTCCTATTTAATATATGATTTAATTATGATATATATATGAATGAATATGCAAGTATGCTTACATTAAGAAAAGCTGTAAAGTCCTTTGATAGATAATTGAAATATAGGTACAAGGACTTAGAATGAATTGATCAAATATGTTAGGTTGATCCTACATAAGCAAAACAGCTTTGTAAAGTCCTTAAAAAGAAATGATGTACAAGGACTATAAATATAGAAAGATCAAGCTTGTTAGGTTGATCTTATGATGTAATAGATAGGCTTGTCTGATCGTCGAGCATTGCACCAGAAGTCGTACTCTGCCAGGTGAGTAAAGGTTAACTCGAGAGCTATCGAGGCTGAATAGAAGTATGCAAGATAATAGATCTCGGAGTTCGTAGACTTCCAGGGGAAACGAAGAAGGATCGTAGTGTATCGAGTAGAGCTTCCTCGGGATCGTAGTGTGCTGAGGAAGTCATGTTCAGAATCGTAGAGACAGCCTGCCTACGAGAAGACCGATCATCTGCCAAAGCTAAGATAGAAACGTAGACTACACTCAGAGTCGTAGAGTCTACTGATGCCGAAGCCAAGTCAAGGATCATAGATCACACTATGAGTTAGTAGAGCCTATTGATTACATGCAGAGATCGTAGTCAAGCAAGATCAGATGAAGACAACAAGCACAAGGCAGAAATCGTAGTGTCAAGATCTGATCTCAGGATCGTAGAGTCTGTGACAACCGAGATTTTTTAATTAATTTTAATATTTATTGGATCGAATAAATATTTTTTGATGAATTAATTATTAGATTAAATGATTAATTGATGAAGTTGTGATAGATTAATTTAATTATATGTGTTACATTTATTAAATTAATGTGGAGAATTTTATTATTCGATATATGTACTTATGTGAGCTTATTGTATTAAAAGAAATACTTAATAAGCCTAATGTTATTTTAATTAATTTAATTATTAATTAGAGAGTTAATAATTTGACATTATTAATTAATGAGAAACTCAATTATGTGACTATGTGAATTTATGAGAAATTATTATATTTTATTTAAAGTAAATTAAATAAGATATTGATTTATTTTATGGAGTGTGACATTAATTAAACTATATGATAAAGCTTTATTAAATTAAATGGTTTTTGAAATCTATTCTAGCTAGCCAAACGGAGCCCAAATAGGAGTTGGGTGCAGTTAACCCGTGATGGGTAACTGACCTCCATAACGCACGTCAGTCTTCTCCTTTATTATCATACGTCTTTTTCTTTTCTTTTATTCTTCTAAGTCTAGCAAAGGAAATCACAGAGAGAATTAAGAATTTTTGAGAGAGATTGTGAGTACTGTGATTGAAGTAGAGAGAAATTGTCATCCTTGTTCATCCACTCTTTGGGTAATTCTCTCCAACCCAATTCTCATATTTCACGTCATTTAGTTTTTATGAAAATGGCTTTCATTCATCTTGTAAAGTCTCTGTAATTAGGAAATTGTGTTGTTATATGGATATATGTAATAATACGAGTAACATAACATGTTTTATATATATTGTATATGATTCCATATCGTAAGTTTCATAATATTATGACTTGTTATTTCAAAATTTATAGAGTACGTTATATGGCCATATGGCCCTTATACGTAACTTTAATATGTCAACCATAAATTTTTCTACAAAATTTCCACTTGTATAGTATTATGCATGCTAAAACGAACAAAACAAAACTTGAATGGTTAGATTTGGTGTTATAACGAATTCGTAGTATTAAATTCTATGTTTTTGTTCAAAAATCTTCAAGAACATCAAGAATAGTACAATTTGCATAATTTTATTCTGTGATTATGTGTTTTAATGGATTAAAATCACTCTATAAATGTTGGGTATTGATTATATATGAATTCTAACATGTGGGTATGTTTAATTTGGAGAATTAATGTTTATGTTATGTTCATTTCGCCTGATTTTGTGTTCTTCTTAATGGAAATTGAGAATCTGGAGTGTGTCGAGTGCATGGCGCCAACTCGAAGCTCGAGACTACATGTAACGCCACCACCATATAACGCTGCAGGACACCTTAGCCACAAGACTACCACAGTGCAGCTGCAAGACTAAGACCTAAGATAACAGGTGAAAGCAGTCACCACTTAGCGTAATGTCCGAAAATGTTTTTTTTAAGTATTCAAGTATAGAAATGTGATAGCAACTTAGTCTAATGATCATAAAAACTTGTTAGACATATAATGAGGTGTTACAATAAATTCTTAACACGTTTATAACACAATTACGTGTGAATTAATTGATTGAATGCATGGTTAACTTATTGTTCGTGAAGTCTTAATTTTTGACAATAAGTGTAGTAACTGACTAAGTATAGTCATGAATTCGAGTTAGAAAAAGATTAAACTTATGATGTTTAGTACGTTATTATTGACTGGTATTGTGAACGTAAATGATATGTAAGATTTAAATCAAAGAACGAGTTTTATTAAAGTGTAATCTACGCACGAGGCAAGTTTCTTAACCCTACTCGTTATCATTATATGAATTATAAGTTTTCTCTTTTCATCAAGCAAGTTCTCGTTATTTTGACAAAGCCCATGTTGTTATATCAATAGTATATTAATTTTTCAAAGCATGATTCAGTTATACAATAATTGTCCTATTGTATACCTATTGAGATTATTATTCAATTTAATTATCATTATTATTGAACCTTATTAGACTAGTGAACCCTTATTGATTCGACTAGTCCATAGTTGATGAACATTCTAAATTTCAGAACCCTTATTGAATTATCCAAACAAAACTTCCTTTGGTGCGGACTCGAATGTCAAACTGAGATGAACAACCCTGCAAAGGGATTTACTTATGCGTTAGCGTTAAGATATTGTGCGCAAGATGGTACTAAGGGCTGATCCCCTAAGGCACGAGAAGAAGAGTCCATAGTCTTATGACTGTTAAAGGTTTCAAGTATAACCCTTGATAACCTAGGACATAGTTCAAGGTCTTATGACCCTCAGAAATCTTTTGATTCTTGTTATTCATTCTTGATTCAAAAGTTGAGCATTTATTTCAAAAGTCTTTGATTCACTCGCATGTTATTATACATTATTATTTCATTATTTTACTTGTGGGCAATAGTGCTCACTCTTGCGTAATAATAACATTGCAGTTAAGAACGAAAGGTCCGACGAGCCTTTTTCTAGCAAAGGCAAGGGCAAGATTAACAAGTGATGAAGACTTGTTGTTTTATATGATGATGTATTTCTGTTTAAGACTTAAGTTAATGATGTTGTTTAACACTTATTTGTTTATGTTTCCGCACAGATGTTTAAGGTTAGCTTAACCTGGGATTGTATTTACTATTCGAATGTTGTAACCCCATAAGGGGAGGATTTTATTTCTATCTATTGCATGGTTTGAATTTTTTACGGGTAGATAGATAGATGATATTTGTACAGTGAACACCAAATCCCGTGGAATTGAAGTACCCGGATTTGGGGGTGTCACAAGTTGGTATCAGACCTAGGTTATGAACCTTATGTGGGGGAACAACCTTAGATAGTAGCCTTATAGAAAGAACATAGTGATGGAAAACTCTTATCGAGTTCTAGGAAATGAATTTTTGTAATTCATTGAAGATAATAAAATATTTTATGTGCTTATGTGTTAAATTATGTGCTCACTAGTACGACTTAGTAACTAAAACTCGAAATTTTGTTGTCAGGATGTCTGACGTTGGAGGAAATAGTCTAGCAGGGGAGGAGGAACCCCGAGTACCTACAGTACCTATAGAGGAGGAGCCCTAGAGACATTCATGTCGTTAGGGAATAGTTGGTACAGAGGGAGTCATCTCCATTGATCACCGTTGTTGGTCAGGAGCATGAACCTGAGACTGATCCTGAGGGGGAATTTGACGAGGAAGAGGAAGAAGAGTAGTTTCCACAGCACTCCATTGATGCTGAGATGTACGACACACTATATGATCGTAACGTGGAGTTATGAGATGAGGTCCAGGATCTGACTGAGCAGGCTATTATTCAGCAGATTACTCTAGACCAGAAGGAGGGGGAGATTTCGACTCTTCACTCACGACTAGGAAATGTAGAATGGGATTTGGTCCACGAGAAGGGTCAAACCGAAGATAAGACCGAGGAGATAGAGAAGCTGAAGAAGGAACTGAAGGAAAGCTCTGAAAGGCTGATCATAGCAGAGGAAGGCTGGGTGAGAGAGTTACGTCGTGCTGATCTTGCGGAAGAGGATGGTCGTGCAAAGAAGGCGAAGCCTGGGGAGACATACTCTACACTTAATCATGCAATGGATGAGGCCCAGGATCAAGTTTTGAGGTACCCCATCAAGTTCGAAGGACTTCCATCGTACATGCTAGATCGCAGGACGATGTCTCGTATCATAGAAGAGGAGCGTAGAAAGGCTATTCAGCGCCTTGACAAACAAGGATAGAATTTTTTTATTTATGTGAAAGTCTTAACTAGTTTTTATATGTAAATTCCGATGTATTTATGAACGAAGGAATATTTTTAATATTTTAAATCCTGTAGATTCTTTATCTCAGGATAGATGATGTAAATATCAGTGGTGCTATCGTTTGATGTTAAAACTTTTTGTTTGAATGAATATATATCAAGTTGTTTGAAATAATGTGTTAAATGATTATATTAAATTGTTGAGTTAAGTCTTAACTATTTAGAGAATTTAATAGAGATTTAATAAGCATATATCTTAACAGAAATATGCCGCCAAGATGAAGACAACAACGTTAACCAGCTCAGGAAGAGTCTACGAATAACAACAATAACGCCAATGCTAATCCTGTTCAGCAATTGGTTAACTTGCTAGCTGGAGCAATGAATAATTAACCTCAAGATCCACCAAATACTACGTTTAAAGATTCCAAGGCGGTGGGACCGCCAGAGTTTAAAGGTTCCATGAACCCAATCGAGGCTCAAACGTGGGTTATGGATATGGAGAAGGTTTTCAACGTTGCTAGGGTTAGAGAAGACCAGAAGACCACTTTTGCAACGTTTATGCTGAAGTCTGAAGCTAGCTATTGGAGGCAAGTAAACAAAGTGTGAGGAGGTGAAGGTGTAATTACTTGGGAGAGATTTAAAGAGATGTTTTTTGAGATGTATTTCCCAACCAGCTCACAGAACCAGATGGAGGTTCAATTTCTGGAATTGAAGCAAGGGAATATGACCGCACTGATTATGCAAACTAGATTCAACGAGTTGGCGAGGTTCGCCTGATCAAGTCAATGCAGACGAGAGAAAAGCCGAGAAGATTGAACAAGGACTAAAGCCACGGGTATATAGTAAAGTATCAATGTTTCAGATAAACACTTTTGCTGGAGTACTGGAAAAGGCCATCCTCACTGAAGGTGGAAGCGATGCGGTGACCAAGTACAATCAAGATCAGAAGAAGAAGAGTGAAGAGTGAAGGTGAAGGAAATAACAAGACTAGTGGAAGTGGCACAGGAGGTAGTAATTTTAATCAGAAGAAAATGTGGAATGAAAACTCATCATCGGAGAATCAACAAGGAAGTCAGAAGAAAAGAATCGAAGCATGCCCGACCTGCGGGAAAGCTCATCTGGGAGTTTGTGTGAAGGGAAAAAGAGTGTGCTACAATTGTGGTCAGGAAGGCCACATAGCACCTAACTGTCCTAACCCAAAGAAGGGTGCTTGTTTCACTTGTGGTTCGAAGGACCATCTGGCAAGAGACCCGCCCTAAGAAGGGGTCGGAGGAGGGTCGGGGGATCGAGGAAGGCGGGAAACAACAGTGGAAATGCCGTAACTATCACCGGACCAACCACAACAAACCGAACGACCGCCAGGACTTTCAACATGACGGTGCAAGATGCAATTCAGTCTCATGATGTGGTGTCAGGTATCATTTCGATCAATAAAATTAATGCTTATGTTTTATTTGATTCGGGTGCTACTTGTTCCTTTATATCTGATGACTTTGCTAAGAATTTTGATTTGCCTAAGGATGAATTGGATTACCCCATGAACATAGAAATTGCGAATAGAGAAATAATCCCTGTTAAGTACGTAAATAAGACTGTAGAGTGGATATTAAGGGTAATATCATGAACGTAGATCTTATCCCTATTCGACATGGGGAATTTGACGTCATATTGAGAATGGACTGGTTATTCAATTACGGGGCTGTAATTGATTGCCAAAAGAAGCGTATTAACCTTATGACTCCGTCAAAGGTTGTGTTTTATAGTAGCTAGTCGCCTAGACAAGCGAGTTGTCTCGGCGATGATGCGGGCCGAGGAAGTTGTTAAGACAAATTTGTGTAGGATACTTAGCTTACATAGTCGACGATCAAAAAAGAGAATCCAGAAGGTAAAAGAGATACCGATTGTGAGGGACTTCACGACGTATTTCTAGGCGATTTGCGGGACTTCCACCAAATAGAGAGGTAGATTTCGTGATCGATTTGGTGCGGAATCGCTCTCAATATCGAAGGCACCATACCGAATGGCACCAGTAGAGATGAAAGAATTAATGGTACAACTACAAGAATTACTGGACAAGAAGTACATTCAACCGAGCGTATCGTCGTGGGGGAGCGCCGGTGTTATTTGTGAAAAAGAAGGACGGATCGATGCGGCTCTGCATTGACTACAGAGAATTGAATAAGGTCATGATTAAGAACAGATATCCATTACCAAGGATCGATGACCTGTTTGATCAATTGAAGGGAGCGAGATACTTTTACAAGATAGACTTGAGGAGTGGTTATCATCAACTGAAGGTGAGGCCAGAGGATGTACCGAAGACAGCGTTCAGAACGCGATATGGTCATTATGAATTTTTGGTAATGTCGTTTGGTCTTATGAATGCTCCTGTAGCATTTATGGGACTAATGAATGGTGTGTTTAAGACGTTTTTGGACAAGTTCGTAGTAGTATTTATAGATGACATTTTGGTCTATTCGAAAACCAAGGAAGAACATGAAGAGCATTTGAGATTAACATTAGAAGTATTGAGAAGAGAAAAGTTGTATGCCAAGTTCTCGAAATGCAAATTTTGGATTGAACGAGTGCAATTTCTTGGGCACATGATCAATAAAAACAGAATTTCGGTAGATCCCTCCAAAGTCAAAGCCGTGATTAACTGGGATCAGCCGAGGACGCCGTAGGAAGTACGAAGTTTTCTTGGATTGGTAAGATATTATAGAAGGTTCATACAATTCTTTTCCAAAATTGCAACTCCGTTAACGAATTTAACTCGAAAAGCTGTGAAATTTGTTTGGACGGAGAAGTGTGAGGAAAGCTTTCAAGAATTGAAGAAGAGGTTGAGTATAGCACCTATGATGTCTCTTCTAGACGATACAGGAAATTTTGTTGTTTATAGTGATGCGTCGCATAAAGGACTTGGCTGTGTGCTGATGCAAAATGGCAAAGTCATTGCGTATGCATCACGACAATTGAAGGATTACGAGAAGGGATATCCGACCCATGACTTGGAGTTAGCTGTAGTTGTTTTTGCTTTGAAAATTTGGAGGCACTATCTCTACGGGGAGAAGTGTGAAATATATACGGACCACAAGAGTCTGGAATATATTTTTACATAGAAGTACTTGAATATGCGTCAAAGAAGGTGGTTGGAATTAATTAAGGATTACGACTGTGAAATTTTATACCATCCGGGTAAAGCAAATGTGGTTACCGACGCCTTAAGTAGAAAGGGTCGGGAGAAATTGATGATGTTGACTGCTCAGGAGGAGCTAATTGCAGAAATGGAGAAACTGGAGTTAGAAGTGAAGTATCCTATGGAGATTGATGAGAAGCTATTTCAGATGCAATCTGGTACAACTCTACTAGATAAAGTAAATGAGGCTCAGCTTCAGGACGAAGATTGTAAAAAGGTGACAAAGAAGATATCTGAAGGAACTGAACCGAGATTTAAGATGGATAAGGAAGGAATACTGAGATTTGAAAGCAGAATTTGGGTTCCGCCAGTACAAGAAATTAAGGAAGAAATTTTGAGCGAGGCTCATAGTTCACGATATTCGATTCTCCCTGGTAGTACCAAAATGTACCAAGATCTTCGACAACATTTCTGGTGGCCAAATTTAAAACGAGATGTTGCAGAGTGTGTTGCCAAATGTCTGACCTGTCAAAAAGTAAAAGCAGAGCATCAGAGACCGAGTGGATTGCTACAATCGTTAGAGATCCCAGAATGGAAATGGGAACATATTACAATGGACTTCGTGGTTGGCCTTCCGACGACTCAGAAAGGCTATGACCTTGATATGGGTTATCGCCGATCGAATCGATTGAAATTAAGACACTTCCTTCCGATCAAAATCAGATTCAATTTAGATCAGTTGGCGAGGTTATATATAAAAGAGGTTGTTTCGAGACACGGAATGCCGGTGTCAATTGATTCCGATAGGGATCCGCGCTTCACATCGAATTTCTGGAAACGTCTTCAGGAATGCATGGGTACGCAATTGCGAATGAGTACAACATATCACCCTTAGACAGATGGACAGAGTGAGAGAACGATTCAGACATTAGAAGATATGCTAAGAGCCTGTGTAATGGACTTTAAAGGAAATTGGGATGATCACCTACCATTAGTAGAGTTCGGCTACAATAACAGTTACCACGCTAGTATAGGCATGCCGCCTTATAAAGCGTTATACGGCAGAAAGTACAGAACTCCACTTTATTGGGATGAAGTTGGCGAAAGACAATTGCTAGGGCCATAATTGGTACAGTAGACAACAGAAATAGTCAAAGTGATCCGAGCACGACTGGTAGCTACTCAAGATAGATAGAAGAAATACGCTAATCCACATCGTAAAAATATCAAATTTGAACCGGGTAGTTACATGTTCTTAAAGGTCTCTCCCTGGAAGAGAAAGATTAGGTTTGGAAAGAAAGGAAAATTGAGCCCAAGATTCATTGGACCCTTTGAAGTACAACGAAGAATCGGAGAAGTCGCGTACGAGGTAGCCCTACCTCCAGCACTCGAGAATGTCCACAACGTCTTCCATGTTTCTGTTTTATGACCCTACAAACCCGATTACAAGCATGTAATTGAATACGAACCCCTACATTTTGAAAAAGACTTATCCTATGAAGAAATTACTGTTCAAATTGTCGACAGAAAAGAACAAGTTCTCAGAAATAAAGTAATACCTTCTGTTAAGGTAATTTGGAGGAACCACAATGCTGAAGAAGCTACGTGGGAACTCGAAGAGAATATGATTAAGAATTATCCTCATTTATTTACTTAGATTGTTCTAAGCAATTCTGGGGACAGAATCTTTATAAGGGGGGAGAATGTAACGGGATGAATTGTTTGAGTTGTGATTCTGAGGACAGAATCATTTTAAGAGGGGAAAGATATGACAACCGAGATTTTTTAATTAATTTTAATATTTATTGGATTGAATAAATATTTTTTGATGAATTAATTATTAGATTAAATGATTAATTGATGAAGTTGTGATAGATTAATTTACTAATATGTGTTACATTTACTAAATTAATGTGGAGAATTTTATTATTCGATATATGTAATTATGTGATCTTATTGTATTAAAAGAAATACTTAATAAGCCTAATGTTATTTTAATTAATTTAATTATTAATTAGAGAGTTAATAATTTGACATTATTAATTAATGAGAAATTCAATTATGTGACTATGTGAATTTATGAGAAATTATTATATTTTATTTAAAGTAAATTAAATAAGATATTGATTTATTTTATGAAGGAGTGTGACATTAATTAAACTATATGATAAAGCTTTATTAAATTAAATGGTTTTTGAAATCTATTCTAGCTAGCCAAACGGAGCCCTAATGGGAGTTGGGAGCAGTTAACCCATGATGGGTAACTGACCTCCATAACGCACGTCAGTCTTCTCCTTTATTATCATACGTCTTTTTCTTTTCTTTTATTCTTCTAAGTCTAGCAAAGGAAATCACAGAGAGAATTAAGAATTTTTGAGAGAGATTGTGAGTACTGTGATTGAAGTAGAGAGAAATTGTCATCCTTGTTCATCTACGCTTTGGGTAATTCTCTCCAACCCAATTCTTAGACTTCACGTCATTTAGTTTTTATGAAAATGGCTTTCATTCATCCTGTAAAGTCTCTGTAATTGGGAAATTGTGTTTTTGTATTGATATATGTAATAATACGAGTAGCATAACATGTTATATATATTGTATATGATTCCATATCATAAGTTTCATAATATTATGACTTGTTATTTCAAAATTTACAGAGTACGTTATATGGCCATATGGCCCTTATACATAACTTTAATATGTCAACCATAAATTTTTCTACAAAATTTCCACTTGTATATGATTATGCATGCTAAAACGAACAAAACGAAACTTGAATGGTTGGATTTGGTCTTATAACGAATCCGTAGTATTAAATTCTATGTTTTTGTTCAAAAATCTTCAAGAACATCAAGAATAGTACAATTTACATAATTTTATTCTGTGATTATGTGTTTTAATGGGTTAAAATCACTCTATAAATGTTGGATATTGATTATATATGAATTCTAACATGTGGGTATGTTTAATTTGGAAAATTAATGTTTATGTTATGTTCATTTCGCCTGATTTTGTGTTCTTCGCGAACTGGAAATTCAGAATCTGGAGTGTCGAGCTGCGGCGCCAACTCGAACTGAGATCAAGGCCAAGAACGCCACCAAGGCCATAACGCTATATACCTTAACATATTAAAGACTACGACACCTGCAATGACTGCGCTAAGACTAAGACCAATCTAACAGATACAATAGCAGCCATTTCCTTAGTAATGTCCAGAAAATGTTTTTTTTTTGAAGTATTCAAGTATAGAAATGTGATAGCAACTTAGTCTAATGATCATAAAAACTTGTTAGACATATAATGAGGTGTTAAAATAAATTCTTAACATGTCCATAACACAATTACGTGTGAATTAATTGATTGAATGCACGGTTAACTTATTGTTCGTGAAGTCTTAATTTTTGACAATAAGTGTAGAAATTGACTAAGTATAGTCATGAATTCGAGTTAGACAAAGAGTAAACTTATGATGTTTAGTACATTATTATTGACTGGTATTGTGAACGTAAATGATATGTAGGATTTAAATCAAAGAACGAGTTTTATTAAAGTGTAATCTACGCACGAGGCAAGTTTCCTAACCCTACTCATTATCATTATATGAATTATAAGTTGTCTCTTTTCATCGAGCAAGTTCTCGTTATTTTGACTAAGCCCATGTTGTTATATCAATAGTATATTAATTTTTCAAAGCATGATTCTTTTATACAATAATTGTCCTATTGTATACCTATTGAGATTATTATTCAATTTAATTATCATTATTGTTGAACCGTATTAGACTAGCGAACACTTATTGATTCGACTAGTCCATAGTTGATGAACGTTCTAAATTTCAGAACCCTTATTGAATTATCCAAACAAAACGTCCTTTGGTGCGGACTCGAATGTCAAACTGAGATGAACAACCCTGCAAAGGGATTTACTTATGCGTTAGCGTTAAGATATTGTGCACAGTATGGTATTAAGGGCTGATCCCCCTAAGTACGAGAAAAAGAGTCCATAGTCTTATGACTGTTAAAGGTTTCAAGTATAACCCTTGATAACTTAGGACATAGTTCAAGTCTTATGATCCACAGAAATCTTTTGATTCTTGTTATTCATTCTTGATTTAAAAGTTGAGCTTTTATTTCAAACGTCTTTGATTCACTCGCATGTTATTATACATTATTATTTCATTATTTTACTTATGGGAAATAGTGCTCACTCTTGCGTAATAATAACATTGCAGTTAAGAACGAAAGGTCCAACGAGCCTTCTTCTAGCAAAGGCAAGGGCAAGATTAACAAGTGATGAAGACTTGTTGTTTTATATGATGATGTATTTCTGTTTAAGACTTAAGTTAATGATGTTGTTTAAGACTTATTTGTTTATGTTTCCGCACAGATGTTTAAGGTTAGCTTAACCTGGGATTGTATTTACTATTCGGATGTTGTAACCCCATAAGGGGAGGATTTTATTTCTATCTATTGCATGGTTTGCATTTTTTACAGGTATATAGATAGATGATATTTGTACAGTGAACACCAAATCCCGTGGAATTGAAGTACCCAGATTTGGGGGCGTCACAGTGTCTGAACAAGCCGAAGCTGAATCGTAGAGTGCAGATATACGACCTAAGCAGAAGTGCTCACAATGCCAAGACAGAATCGTAGAGCATATATGGTTCTCAATGAATGAGCACTCCCATAATGTCCAAAGAAACGATGCCTCTGGTTCAAGCTGCAAAGTTACATCCAAGGAAACCAGAGAGCACTCAACGAATGGCATGCAAGCTAACAGAAGATCTAAGCACCAACCCAATCAGCATCAAGATTGAGTTGTGAAGCCATTCGAGACGAAGTCTTCCACAAGGAGATCAGAAGAAGACTTCAGTAACTGACTAAGGAAAGTCAGCAAGTGCAGAAGCTATTAAGTGAACAGAAGATTATCTTAGAAGCAACCAAGATCGTAGTGTTTGCCAAACAAAGAAGGAACTAATGGAAGGTGAACCGAGATACTGGTCAGCCTCTGAAGAGAAAGGCTAAAGTGATTAAGTGCAAGGTCAGTTCATTAATGATAAATGAACAGGAGATCACAAGGAGAAAGTAAACTAGACACGCTACAAATCTGAAGTGTCTTGATATTCAGAAGGGGACCAAAGCAAGGGATTAGGCCATCAGTCTCTGAGAACAGTCGAAGCAAACAGAAGTATTGAAGCACTGCACAATAGAAGGAAGAGGTGTACTACATTGGAGATCCAATCAACACTCTTCAAGATCGTAGTGTTAACTCTACCAGTCAATGAGCAACACTAAACAAGACACTACGATAAGGTCCTCAAAGACGTGCATCAGAATCGTAGAGTTCGAACACCCGAAGACTGAAGCATTGGTAACGGTTCAATCTGAAGGTTGGTATTCGGACTAAAGCTTATTGAGAGCATCGATGCAAAAGGACAACTTCTGTTCGAGAAATCAGAAGGGGATAATAAAGTCTTCAACCTGCCCAAGACAGTAAAGTGACAACTCTGACGGGTAGGTGAAACAGTAGACTGCAATGTCAGATAAAGTATGACATGTCACATCAGCAGTCTACCTCAAGCAACTCGAGATCTGTGAAGATATTTGAATAGCCTTCAACGACTACTTTCCAATGGAAGGATTAGGAAGGAGTATAAATCTAGAAGAGCTTTAAAGATCGAAGGTTGATGGAGTTTCTGAGTTTAGAGATAAGGTGGACTGATCTAAACCATGTGAGATAGTGAGTCCGAAGGCTCACTCTACGATCCACCAAGAACACTCAGAAGACTGAAAAGAGAGAAGTAGAAGTGTGAGTTCTACTATGTAGAAGTGAGAGTTCTACTACACGAAGAGTGTTCTGAACTGCCGAGAGAAAGAAGAGCATCATGTCATCTTGATGTCCATCATGGGAAGACTCTAAGTACAATAGAGAAGAGCTCACAATCATCTTAGCAAGTCCATCATGAGAAGGCATCAAGTATCAAGAAGGGAGATCACAAATGCCATCATGGTGACAAGCATGAGAAAGTTTCTAAGTACCAAGAAGAAGAACTTACAGTCATCTTGGAAACCTATCATGTGCAGCCATCATGTATCAAGAGAAAGATCTTCAAGGCAGTTCATCAAGGGATCATCCGAAGTGGTTGAGCTACCGAAGAAGCTGAGCATCATGCAACACTCAGCTGCACTTCAAGGATGATCAAGCCAAGCTACTAAGGATAGAAGATGTTCAGAACATGAAGACATCTTAGCAGCTCAGCACCGACTCCATTAATAACTCAACAAAGCTAGGGCCTGAGGGGTCCTTATCCGAAGGGACTAAACAAAGCAGGGCTAGAAGGGTCCTTGTCCGGAGGGACTAAACGAAGTTCCAAGCCTGCTGGGTTTGAAGAGTTCCTAGGGAACTAAAGGAGTTCGAAGGCTGCTGGCCTTGAAGAGTTCTTAGTGAACTGAAGTCCCAAGGCTAGTGTCCTTGAAGGAATCTTAATGATTCAGGGTGCTGCCCTTCCTTAGTGGAAATCCTGCTAGTTGAAAGCACAAGAGTGGATTAGGATCTTGAGTCTCTGAACCACTTAAAACCCCTTATGTCTTTCACATTATGTCATTTACATTATGTATTATAACTGCAATAACTGCTATGTATGTTTTAACTTCTTACAACTAAACTTACTCTATGAACAATGTATGTATGATTATGAATATATCAATGAAGGGGATCTTTTACTTATTCCGATGTGCTTGAAAAGATTCTTATGTTTGTCATATGCTAATTTAATAGCTATACAAAATAATAGAGAAAAGTATTTGAAATAAAAGGATCTATTCAACCCCCCCCTCCGGATCTCATCGTGCTCTTTCGAACTAACAAAAGCTATCAACCGCCACGGAGGAAAACTCAGCGGGATTTAAACGTAAAGAAAGAAAGGCTGTAAAAAGCAATCAACCGCCATGAAGTAAACTCAAAAGGAATTAAAATATATATATATATATATATATATATATATATATATATATATATAAGCGATAAATGCATCGGATATAAAATCAGTGCTCATCGAGCGAGTTCGACAAATGTTCATATATATAAGTATATATATATATATATATAAGCAAGTTAACGCTTGGATGTAAAATCTGGCTCATCGAACAAAGTTCGACAACAGTTAATATATATAATATATATATATATATATATATATATATATATATATATATATATATATATATATATTAAAGTAGTAAACGCTCCAGACGTAAGTCTAGGCTCATCGAACAGAGTTCAACACACAGTTCATATATATATAAGCAAATAAACGCTCCAACCCGAAGTCTAGGCTCAATCGAGGCATAACTCGATAATGTTAGTCCATATATATAAATATATATGTATATACAAACTGAAATAAAACCACGGACCAAAGTCTGGGCAAACACACGCAACATAACTCTCAACGTGAAGAAGGGTGTGTGCAAAGATGAAGAGAAATGTTTTAAAGTGTGTGAGAAGACTGACAGTGGGCTGCCAAAGAAGACTTCTATATCTTTAAAGTGGATGAACACTCGGCTCCCGTAGGTACAAAAGTAGCTATATGTGAGCTCACAAGTGTTTAAAATGAGAAAGCACTCAATATAGGGTGAGTACAGAGCAAATTTGACAGGGCTTCCTCGCCTTTTCTTTTTTTAAAATGGCCACCCCAAGCCCTCTATTTATAGAGGGGAGTCAGAGTGTACCTGCGGCTAGGTGGCAGATGTACTTACTGACTAGGCCGCAGATGTACTGCAGATTATCCAGGTTTGCCGGAAGCCATGAAGTCATGTCATCTAAAATGCACGCACGCATGCATTGTAATGTCCGCTCGAACTTTTAGAATTGTAATCCGGGAATCTGATTGAGGTATGTAAGACCTATTTCAGACCGTCGTTGTCGAGAGTTATGCAATGACATGGGGTTAGAGGTTTTACGAAGTCAGGAAGATGGGACGATGCCCTCCTGTCTTCAAGCTTCAAATTCTATCTGCTACCCTGCGTAATAGTCACTCGGGATTGGTTTTCCTTGATTCTTGTGGGATATTTCAATATAGAAATGTATGTATGAAATGTTTGAGATGACGCGATGTGGCATTAAGGTGGCAAGATGACGACTTTTCCCCTCACAGGGCTTATCTCCAGTTTAGGCTGATAAAGCAGACGTTGCTCAGGGTTATCGCTGAGATTGAACTACTGCAAGTGTTGAAGGTCCTCAATGTCATCTTTGAGGTGTGCATGTTTTCCCGGGGTTATGTTCGGGTCTTATACTGAGTGCCTCGGTGTGAGCGTCGAGGTTGAAGCTGACTACATACACTTAAAACAAGCATTTCCGGGGTTATCTCTGGAACTGCAACTGCCTTCCTTGGGGTTATCACCAAGGTTGGTAAAAGCTACTCCCAGTGTTGGGACTGAGACTGAATACCTCGGGGTTATCTCCGAGATGGATCGGTCTTCTCCGGTGGAATTTCCGGTATTGGAACTGCATACCTCGGGGTTATCTCTGAGGTTGGACGTGACATTCCCGGTGTGTGTTCCGGGGTTGAGGTTGAATTTCTGGTAGTATTCATTGTAAGACCCCAACTTTTATGAATAAAGATTAATTTTTCTCGAAATATATTTTTGAATATTATGGTGTGGATATGATATAATGTTATAGTTGTGGGTAATATTTACAAATTTTGCAAAGTAAGCAAGTGATTATATAATATTCGATTGGTCGGGGAATATTCGTTTTAAAGGAATATTCGTACGACGGCACAATCATTAGTGGACCCCACAACGGAAGTATTGTCGTAGTTAGAAAACGACAAAATTATCTTTTTATAAAAATAACAGTGAAAGTTTTACCGTTAAACTGTTGAACTATCCGGTGGTAAAAGAACAGTAATACGCGTGGTTGCATAGTAACACACGATATTGATTATCGATGCTTACGTGAAAAGTCGCTCAGTTTTACTCAATTTTTGCTACAGTAATTGCTGTATAATATCTCCCATATTATTGATTCAATTATTGTCACAGTATCATCTGCATAATATTTATTATTATTAAATCAATAATTGAGACGACAAAGTTATTCATATTATTATTTGCAATATTGACAATGTCTAGAAAGTTACGTCGAGGAGAGGTTTGATCACCTAATCAATGGCTAATGAGAGAGAAATCTTATCGAAAGCCCCTCTTTCTCCGGAGCGATTTGGTTGTTAAATATTGTTAGTTATAATATTAATGATGAATAAGTTCTTGTTGATTAAAGATGAAATTAATATTTCCATTGTGTTGGGATTATTAGTGTTAATGGAAATCGACATCTATTCCGATAATAATTGATGTCTGGAGATTATATTGACCAATCGGGTAATTAATTGGATAAATGAGCAATTAATTGCTATTAATTCACATGTTTATAACTATTTGTTCACATGTATGTACTATTGATTCATATGCATGTACTATTAGGGGAGGTGGTGCAAGTTTGATAATACTTGCAGGACTAAATTAAAAATGAAGGAAAAGATGAAGGTATTATACTGTAATATTTTGAACCCCAAAATGTGCAATTATCGAAACTATGTTTTCCTATAAATAGAAGCTCATTCTTCCTTCATTCTCACCAATTCACTAAGACTCACAAGAGCAATTATTGAGAGAGAAGCTATAGAGAGAAAGAAGAAGAGAATTCTGCTACCTCACTATTCCAGTATCTAATCTTCTTCAAAGGTAAGGGATATTATTTTGTTCAGTATTCATAGGAATAATATTTTCTTCCATACTCTGTAGTATGTGAGTAATATTATTTTGTCTTGTATTCCTGATTATACCCTCATTTTGTTAAAGTATTGCTTTTATACTCCGTGAAATTAGTAGAATATCCTTGAAATTTGCGCTTCATCTAGTATCGTTTCATAAGGATATTTTCTCCACATTCTTGTTAAATTTTATGTTTTTCATGCCGGAGTACTGTCCATGAGTAGTATTCATTTTTATAGTACTATTCACAAAGTACTATTCACAGGGTACTAGTCACGGGTACTATTCACAAAGTACTATTCACGGAGTACTATTCTTGAAGTACTATTCACTCAGGTACTATTCACCCGGGGAATTATTCATGCCAAAAATTTATTTTCTTGTTGTCCAAATCATTTTTGATACAATAGTATTCTTGAATTTTACTCCACAAAGCAGTTTCTGAATAAATTAAGGTATAAATCTTTAAAAATTTATCATTTGGTTTCTTTTAATTGAATTCTTATATCATTGTCATCATCCACATGTTTTCTTATGGTAAAAGTTATTTGTGGCTTATGTGCATAGATGTACTTGGACTTGGTATGATTATGACCAGGGATTATTCGGTATAATCATGACCATTGATGATTACATGAATATCTTTTGGTCCCGTAGTGCAGGGATGATTCGATTATGTGGTTTATTTATTAAGTTGAGTCTCAGCGATAAAATTGATGATAAACTTTTTAAATCATAGAAGATAGTAGATATCATGCTCTACTTAACTCTTCTAATGGATTGCTTGTTCCGCTGCAATTAAACTTTATGTTTATTATATTTTATCAGTTTAACACTGTTGAAGGCTAACGATAATTTATTCTGCATTATCTTAGTCATAATATTTCTTACTGGGCTAGTTGAGCTCACCCTTTGTTTTCATTGTTCTCTTCAGGAAATGAGAATATAGATGGGACTAGTCGGGGAACAGAGTGACGGTCCAGATGTTTGCATTAGTAGTCCTCACTATTCAGTGAAATAGTGTGATAATAGATATAATAAAGACTCCATTTGAGTTTGAATACAGTCTAGAAGACAATATTCGTATTAAAACTCTCAGCTTATGTTTTATCGTATTTTACACGATAGTTGTATAATTAAGTTGTATTTGAATTTTGTACCATATATTTGGCGACTCAGAATGGGTGATGTATACCTATTTTTGGGGGCGTCACAGTTGGTATCAAAGCTATAGAAAAGAGCTCTGAGCCTTTATCTGGTGACTTCCAAGTCTTGGGATGCACTGAAGCCAGACTTTCCGTAGGGGACTTAGTGATAGCGGTGGAAAGTTGATAGGTATCATTGTGAGGTGTTATCAAGTCCGCAAGACGCGGTCACAGATTAGTATCAAAGCTTAGCTATATGATCCCTGGCCGAGATGTTAGACAAGAACTAGGAGGGGAGAGACGGGGAATTCCTTCGCTAGTATGACCTACCTAAGTTTATTTGGTATTTAATTGGTCGGTCAGAGTATAGGGATAATAGATGACATGTCAATTAACCCTTGTTTTGTGGCAGGGTTTGAAAATGACATCTGAAAATGTTGAGATCAGCAATGAAGCACATGAGACCGTTGAGTCACCAACAATCAGTACCCAGGATAATGTGCAACAAGAAGACAATAATCATCAGGTAAACAATAACACCGATCAAATAATGAACGATGGGATGTTCAGAGGATTTATGCAATTCATGCAACATCAGGTGAGAGCGTTTTCTGTTCAAAATGCAGTTAGAAACACTGACAACTCTCGGATGGTCACCGCTAAGCAGTTCAAGGAGCTGGGACCATCGGAGTTTTTGGGAGAGCAAGAACCACTTAAAGCGGAGACATGGATAAAGCAGATCACCAAGATATTTGTTATCTTGGGATGCTCCGAGGAGAAAAAGGTTCCCTTTTCCACCTTCATGTTGTGAGGAGAGACAGATTACTGGTGCGAATCAGTAAAACGTACTCAGTCTGCCACACTCAAAATGTCTTGGGAGAAGTTCCAAGAGCTGTTCAACGACAAGTACTTTCCCGAAAGTATTCGTCACATAAAGTAGGTGGAGTTTATCAAGTTGGAGCAAAATAATATGACCATATCGCAGTACGAGGCTAAGTTTCTCGAGTTGTCCCGGTTCACATCCCATTTGGTTGATAATGAGGAGAGAATGACACGAATGTTTCTGCAAGGTTTGAGACCCGAAATACATCAATACCTCATTTCTCACCAATTGTGTTTGTATTCATATGTAGTGAATAGGGCTCAGTTATTGGAGCGCGATAATGAGCCAGCCCAAACAAAAGATAACGAGCAACAACACGGTAATAATCGTATCGGTGGCAACGGTCATTAGAACAATGATAACCATCGGGGAGGAAATTATCATGCTAGAAATGGTAACCACTTCGGTGGTAATCATGGCCAATATATTAGAAGAAATGATTCAAGTGAAAAATTCAAGAAGAGAAGATTTAACGATGGTGGGAAGACGTCGGCAGCAGCACCAACACCAGCAACAAATTCTAGGGGAGGAAAACGACCGCCAGTTAGATGCTAAAGATGCGGAAAGGAGGGACACATAAGTCTAAATTGTTCACAGCCTTCCAAGGTATGTTTTAGTTGTGGAAAAGACGGTGACATAGCTCGATTTTTTCCTGTAGCGAAATCAAGTCCAGCTGGGATGGTGGCACCAATGGCGGATACGGACAAAACAAAGTCAGTGGTTTCAGGAAGAGCATTTTTCGTGACTTCTCAAAAAGAGAGTAACTCGAACGAAGTTAGCACGGGTTAGTTAGTTATAAATTCTTGCGAAGTCTATACCTTATTTGATACCGGTTCTACCCATTATTTTATTTCTCCTACTTGCACTCAACGTCTAAATTTGACTCCAAAGAAATTAGACTTTGACTTATCTGTTGAAACTTCGTTGGGAGAAACCTTCATTACATCCACTGTTTATAAGTCTTGTTTGATTCAAATCGGTACCCGCACGTTACCTGTCGATCTTATCTCTTAGAAAATACTTACATTTGATGTGATTTTAGGGATTGATTGGTTAACTACCCATCATGCTAAAATCGATTGTTTTCGTAAGGTTGTTAGCTTTCATTTTCCTAACAAACCTATTATGCGAATTCAAGCAACCAAGCCACTAAAGTCAATCACTATTATATCAAGCCATAAAGCTATTCGTTTATTGAAAAATGGATGTAAAGCTTTCTTAGCCCATGTCACTGATTTAAACAAAAATACGTCAGATTTGAATGATATTTCTATTGTTAATAAATCTCCTGACGTATTCTTGAAGAACTTCCTAGCCTACCCTAGAGCGTGAAATCAAATTTTGTATTGACCCCAGTATAAAACCCATTTCTAAAACCCTCAAATATTTCTTCAACCAAAACGAACGTATAATGTGCCAAAGACGTTGGCTCAAGCTGTTGAAGATTACGACCATACAATTCCATATTATCATAGAAAAAGTGAACGTGGTAGCTGACACATTGAGTAGAAGATCGTATGCGTTTATGATTGTAACGTTGTTAACACAAAGACCCATTTCATATGACTTACAAATGATAGAGATAGAGTTTAGACTCTAGGGACCCACGTGATAATGAATCGACGTTAATCGATAAAGTTAAAGCCACTCAAGCTACACACCCGGAACTAATGAATGTGAAGAAGAAGGTTCAAGAGGGCATTATTCTAGAAGCAAGAATCAATGAAGAAGGAATACTTCGAGTCAACTCCAGACTTTGCAACACACCGTTTGCAATCCATCCTGGGAGTACCAAAATGTATCGTGATCTTCAACATACATTTTAGTGGAGCAATATAAAGAGAGAGATAGCGGGGTTTATCTCAAGGTGTCTAACTTGTCAACGAGTCAAGGCAGAGCATCAAGTGCCAAAAGGTCCATTGCAACCACTTGAAATTCCAGAATGGAAGTGGGAGCACATTACCATGGATTTCGTTACTGGTCTTTCCAAGGTTTCTTAAGGCATAGATGCAATTTGGGTGATTGTTGATAGATTGACTAAGTTTGCTCATTTCTAACCGATACGAGAAACTTATACACTTGAACGTCTTGCTCGTATGTACATAAACGAGATTAAAAGATTGCATGGTATGCCAGTATCCATAGTTTCTGATCGAGACCAAAGATTCACTCCACGATTTTGGGTTAGTTTGTAAAAAGCTATGGGCACGGATTTACGATTTAGTTCAGCATATCATCCTCAAACGGATGGGCAGTCGGAGAGGACTATTCAAACTCTTGAATATTTATTAAGACTCTGTGTCCTTGACTTCAAAGGAAGTTGGGACAAGTTCTTACCATTAGTGCAGTTTTCCTATAACAACAGTTATCAAACAAGTATTGGCATGACTCCATTTGAGGCGTTGTATGGAAGAAAGTATCGTTCTCCAGTATGTTGGGATGAGGTGGGTGAAGCAACATTGTTGGGACCAGAGTTGGTACGTATGACTACGAAAAAGATTCAAACGATCCGACAATGTATAAAAATCTCATAAGATCGACAAAAGAGATATGTTGATCTTCATCGAAAGAACGTGGAATTCAATATTGGAGATCATGTGTTGTTACGTGTTGCTCCATAGAAAGGAGTTACGAGATTTGGAAAGAGAGGAAAGCTCAATCCTCGATTCGTTGGCCCATTTTTAATCCTCGATCGAGTAGGAACTGTGGCCTATAGACTCGCCTTACCGCCAAGTATCTCTCGTGTTCATAACGTTTTTCATATATCTATGTTACGTAAATATGTGAAAGACCTGAACCACATTATTGAATTAGAACTGGACGAGATAGCGGAAGATTTAACGTATAAGGAGGTACCTGTTAAAATCTTGGATAAGAAGGATCATATTCTACGCTCCAAGGTTATACCTCAAGTCATAGTTTTGTGGAGAAACCATGATGTTGAGGAAATGTATTCGGAGTTAGAATCTGAAATGAAGTCAAGGTATCCTCACCTCTTAAATATACCAGGTACGCACTGATAAGTAGGATTTTTACCTACTTATGGAGTACTAATTCATGCGAACTATGCCCATCTCAATTACATTTTAGTCTAGTTTAGCTGCATTTCATGTTAATTTGCATTGCACATTCTTAAAACTCCTTTTGGTGAATAAGTGCAGGAATCGGCCTGTTTTGGTGGTTATTTGGAGCATTAGGCAAATGGATGCTTGAAACGAGGTAAAATGATGGGATATTCATGGCATGAAGGTGCATTGGTGCAAGGAAATAGAGCATAATGGAGCAAGCGAAAGCAGCAGGAAAAGCGTAAACCAGGACCTATATTTTTGTTGCCAGCGCACATGAAAAAAAGCTCAAGAACAGCTACCGCGCAATCACCCAGCCAGATCTTGGATGCTACTGAAAGTCTCACGGTCGCGAGACAGACAAGCCTATGGAGCGTGCGCCCGCACGCGAGAGCAGCCGAACATATGAACCTCTTATCGCAAGTCTCATGGTAGCATGAGACTATCATCGGAAGAAGAGCGGCAATACATGGCGATGTCTGATGATGCTGATGTGTTTTATTTTATTTTCGAATTTTAAATGTTGTAATTGATTTAAAACGATTCTTGACTGGTGTCAGGGGTATGATTCGACATTTTATTAGTTTTCACGTAACTTTACATCATAATTAGGGTTTTACTCTGGAGAGAGGATTCCAACGTAGAAGGAGGCTATAACGCTACTTTTCTACTCCTTCTTGGGATTTCTCTACGAGAACGGATTATTAATATTAGTTTTTGCTCGAAACTTATGGGGATTGGATATTGATGTGTATTCAACAATTGGGTTTGATAGTTTCATCTTTCCTCTTTCAATTGTTGCTTATTGATCATGTTTAACTTTGATCGCATAATGGCTTTTGGTTCAGTCATGAACTAAACTCCTTTATAAGATTCTAACGGATTTTATTATGTAGTTTGATTGCATACTTAAATGTTGGGTTGTTTTGCATATTATATGGGATGTCTTTCATGATTGTTTTGCATAAATGAATGCTTGATCACCATTCGTTTCAGTATTTGTATGGAATTGACAATGAACATTCAATTATGGACTATAATCATGATAGTATACGTATATAGGGCTGTGTTATGTGGCTTATGTATTTCGTGAACCAGATAGACATATATTGTTTCACCGTATAAGTTAAGATAAGAGCTTGAACTTAAAATCAATATAGTTGCAATTTCACATAGACATATAGTGATGTTGGTTATATTGATGATTACATAGAGTCTATCATCTGTGGATGTGGATGCTGTGTAAGTAGGTCTTAGAGCATTGAAAAATGGCTAATACTCTTTTAGTGCTCTTGGCTACTTTCCTATGATATGTAAACAAGTCAGGCATGATAGTGGTGATTGAATGAAATAGTAAATGAAGTTAGAATCCCATTAATTCCAATATCATTTATTATATCGTTTATATTATTTTAGTTGTTATTTGCAATTCAAGAATCAACCAAGTTTAATCTTTAGTGTGAGCATATAAATATAGTGATTTAATTAATGAATAGTAGTTTAAGTTAAACAACTTTCTCTGTGGGATCGATACTTTACTTGCTCTATATTACTTGTTGACGCATGTATGCTTGCATGAGTTAGAGCTCTTTTGTTGACGCATGTATGACTTAGACAATTCTAATCTTATCTCATTTCAGTTTTTGTTTTTGTTTCAGGAATTTGGATAAATTTTTATGCACACACGGTCAACCAACCCCGAGTTAATACATGTTCAGGAAAATATAAATGGGAGAGGTTGGAAAGCAGGTGTACGTAGAAATTCACAAGAACAGTTGGAAAATACGACAGCTAACATGGCAGCCGAGGCACAAGGAGAAGATCAAAGAGAGGAGCATAGGGCTCTGAAGGAGTATTCCATGCCCAATATTAACGGACTTCAGTCTAGCATAGTCAGACCAGCGATAGCAGCCAATACCTTCGAGATCAAGACTAGCACTATTCAAATGGTGTAGAACACAGTTCAGTTTGGGGGTGCTGCTATGGATGATCCGAATGAACATCTATTGAGTTTCATTGAAATTTGTGATACATTCAGATACAATGGTGTGACGGAGGATGCTATTCGACTAAGGTTGTTCCCATTTTCATTGAGGGATAAAGCAAAAAGTTTGCTTCATTCTCTGCCAGCAGGATCTATAACTACATGGGAGGATTTCGCATAGAAATTCTTAGCTAAGTTTTTCCCAATGGCTAAGACTGCAAAGATGAGGACAACTATCTCTCAATTTGAGCAACAACAGGGCGAGTCGTTACGTGAAGCATGGGAGAGATACAAAGAAATGCTGAGAAAGTGCCCACATCACGGTATGCCAGATTGGATGGTAATTAACATGTTCTATAATGGATTAGGATGGCAGTCGAGACCGATTGTAGATGCAGCTGCTGGAGGTGCATTATGGGCAAAGAACTATGAGGAAGCCTATAATCTTGTCGAGACAATGGCATCAAATGATTTTCAGAATCCTACATCCCGAATGCCACAAACCAAAGTTGCAGGTATATTGGAGGTTGATGCCATTACTCAGCTATCAGCACAGATGGAAGCTATGGCAAAGAAGATAGATACTTTGGCTGAAGGAAAGTGAAAGACGGTTGCATACATATGTGAGATTTGTGCGGGGTCACACTCGACGGACCAATGTGCTATCAGCTCAGAATCAGTGCAGTATGTGAGCAACTATAGAAAAGACCAAGGCCAATTTCAAAACACCTACCATCCCAACAACAGAAATCATCCAAATTTTAGTTGGTCGAATAATCAAGGGAATCAGCAAGCTCAGTTTCAACCAAACAATCAATTTCAGGCGCAGCCAGCGCAGCCGTAATTTAATCCTAGACCACCCTTTTCGCCAGGATTTTCTCAACAACAACAGCAAAATCACACTCCAGCTGCACCTCAGCAAGAAAAGAAATCAGAAGTGGAGGAGATGATGATGAAATACATGGCAAACACAAAAGTTATGATCAAGAACCAAGCAGTGGCTATAAAGAACCTGGAAACTCAAATGGGGCAGATGGCAAAAATGCTTACTAACAGCCCTGTGGTTCATTGCAAGTAAGTACTGAGACGAATCCAAGAAGAGAAGGAAGGAACAATGCCAAGCGATTACATTGAGATCCGGGAAAAACACCGTCACTAATGTAAGTCAGCGCTACCTGCGAGAATGTATGAGGAGAGAGGCGTGGCATGAAAGGGAGGAGGAACCAAACCAATGAGCAGGAAAATTTGGAGAAATCTGGGGATCGGCAGGAAGAGAAAGACAAAGCGAAGCTTAGAGGAGGCGATTAAGAATCCAGTACCACCAATGCACATTCAAAGTTCAGATCCCGCAGAGATTAATGAAGAAAAGGGAAGATAAACAGTTCAGCAAATTCTTGGAGGTGTTCAAAAAGCTGCAGATCAACATACCCTTCGCCGAGGCATTGGAACAAATGCCCAGCTACGCCAAGTTTATGAAGGATATATTGGCAAGGAAGAGGAGATTAGATGATTTTGAGACAGTAGCCTTGACAGAGGAATGCAGGTCAGTGCTTCAACAGAAATTACCTCCAAAGCTGAAAGATCCAGGCAGTTTCACAATTCCATGTACCATAGGAAAGTTGAACTTCAGTAAGTGTTTATGTGATCTTGGGGCAAGCATAAATTTGATTCCCTTGTCAGTGTTTAATCAGTTGGGATTACCGGATCCAAAACTCACAAACATTGCATTGCAGTTAGCGGACAGATCTATCACATATCCACGGGGAATTGTTGAGGATGTGTTGGTTAAGGTAGACAAGTATATTTTTCCAACTGACTTCATCATTTTAGACAACGAGGAGGACAAAAATATACCAATCATATTAGGAAGACCATTCTTAGCCACAGGAAAAACTCTGGTAGATGTGCAGAATGGGGAACTCACTATGCGTGTTCATGATCAAGAAATCACCTTTAATGTTTTCAAAGCTAAGAAGTTTCCAGCAGATGAAGAGGAATGTTTCTTGGTTGAGTTGGTGGAACAGGTCATAAATGATGAAGTAGAAAGGCGGGTAGTTGCTAAACCTTTGAGTAGTGTAATTGCTGAAAATTCAGATGTGGAGGACGAGGAACTGGATGAACTTGTACAATATCTGGATACCACTCCACAAGTCAGGAAATTCAAGATACCTATTGAACCATTGACAAAAGCAGGAGAAACCACCGTAAAATTAAAACCATCTCTGGAGACACCTCCAGAACTTGAATTGAAACCTCTTCTAGATCATCTCAGGTACGCATTTTTAAATACAGATTCTAAGCTACCTGTGATTATTTCTTCTGCATTAACATCTTTTCAGGAAGAAAAGCGATACTGAGTGCTCCGAGAGTTCAAATCAGCGATTTGATGGACCATTAGCGGATATCAAAAAGGATCGGCCCTTCATTTTGTATGCACAAAACTCGATGGAAGATGAAAGTAAACCATCGGTTGAAAGCAAAGAAAGGAGACTTAATCCGATAATGAAAGAAGTGGTTAAGAAAGTGGTACTAAAATGGTTGGATGCAGAATAATCTATCATATCTCGAGACAAACTCATGGGTGAGCCCAAGTCAATGTGTGTCAAAAAAAAAGGTGGCATGATAGTAGTGACTAATGAGAACAACGAGTTGATTCCAACACGAATAGTGACAGGGTGGAGAGTTTGTATGGACTACCGCAAGCTTAATAAAGCTACAAGGAAATATCATTTTTCACTACCATTCATTGATCAGATGCTGGACAGATTAGCAGGTCATGAATACTATTGTCTATTAGACGGATATTCGGGCTACATTCAAATAATGATAGCTCCAGAAGACCAAGAGAAGACAACTTTCACATGTCCATATGGCACACTTGCCTTCAGAAGGATGTCTTTTGGGTTGTGCAACGCTCCCGCCACTTTTTAGAGATGCATGATGGCTATATTTTCAGATATGGTAGAGCAGAATGTGGAAGTATTTATGGATGACTTCTCAGTTTTTGGAGACTCGTTTGACCTATGTCTCGAAAACTTGGTGATGGTGTTAAAGCGATGTGTTGAAACAAATCTGGTGCTAAACTGGGAAAAATGCCATTTTATGGTACAAGAAGAAATTATACTTGGACACAAAGTATCGAAGAAGGGACTCGAGGTAGATAGAGCAAAGTTGGAAACCATAGAGAAATTGCCACCACCTACCTCAGTAAAAGGTGTTCGTAGCTTTCTAGGTCATGCAGGTTTCTACCGCAGATTTATCAAAGATTTCTCCAAGATAACTAAACCATTATGAAATTTATTGGAGAAGGATGCGCATTTTATCTTCGATAAGGCTTGCGTGTCGGTATTCGAGCATCTGAAAGGAAAATTAACATCAGCACCAATTATTACTGCTCCAGACTGGGAATTGCCATTTTAGCTGATGTGTGATGCCAGTGATTACGCAGTAGGGACTGCTTTGGGACAAAGGAAATAGAAGATGTTCTATGTTATTTACTATGCCAGCAAGACCCTTACGGACACACAGTTGAACTATACCACCACGGAGAAAGAATTACTTGCAGTAGTGTACGCCTTTGATAAATTTTGAGCTTATTTGATCGGCACAAAGGTGATAGTGTATACGGATCACGCTGCTATTCGGCATTTAGTGGCAAAAAAGGATGCAAAGCCTCGATTGATTAGATGGATTTTACTACTGCAGGATTTGATTTAGAAATTAAGGACAGGAAGGGCACTGAAAACCAAGTGGCGGACCACTTATCGCGACTTGAGAATCCGGAAAGGGAAACAAATAATAAGATGTTAATTAATGAATCTTTTCCAGATGAACAGTTGTTTGTGGTGAAAGGGGAAGTGCCATGGTTTGCAGATTATGCGAACTATTTGGTAAGTAAATTGCTACCTTCCGATGTGGTGGGCTATCAGAAGAAGAAATTTATGCACAATGTCAAATGGTACATATGGGATGAGCCTTATTTGTTCAAATAATGTTCTGATCAAGTTATACGCATGTGTGTTCCATATAGTGAGACCGAGAGGATTATGCAGGATTGTCACTCTACTGTGTATGGCGGTCACTATGGAGGTGAAAGAACAGCGGTAAGAATACTACAAGAAGGATTCTACTGGCCGACCATTTTCAAGGATGCGTACAATTTTGTCCAGCAATGTGATAAATGTCAGCGAATGAGAAACATCTCTAAAAGGAATGAAATGCCTTTAAATAAAATCTTGGAAGTCGAAATTTTTGATGTATGGGGGATTGATTTTATGGGGCCGTTCGTTTCCTTTTGCGGAAATCTCTACATTCTGCTTGCTGTTGATTATGACTCGAAATGGGTAGAAGTGGCAGCTCTTCCGACAAATGATGCGAAGGTTGTCCTCATATTTTTACACAAAAATATCTTCACGAGGTTTGGGACTCCAAGGGCTATCATCAATGATTTAAGGCGATACTTTTTTACAACAGCGTTTATGACTTTGTTGGCTAAATATGGGGTGAAGCATCGCATCGCTACAGCATACCACCCACAAACGAATGGCCAAGCAGAAGTGTCAAATCGAGAGGTCAAGAGAATTCTGGAAAAAGTTGTAAATCCCACACGGAAAGACTGGTCGTTGAAGCTAGATGATGCAGTATGGGCTTATAGGACAGCGTACAAAACACCGTTGGGAATGTCACCTTTTCAGCTCGTATATGAAAAAGCTTGTCACCTTCCCATGGAGCTAGAGAATAAAGCATATTGGGCCATTCAAAAGCTAAATTTTGATTTAACAGCTGTCGGGGAGAAACGCCTTTACCAACTCAATGAGTTGGATGAATTCAGACTGCAGGCATACGAGAATTCGAAACTGTATAAGGAAAAAGTGAAAAAATGGCATGATCAAAAAATCATTGAGCAAGCATTTGAACCCGGACAAAGGGTTTTGCTATACAACTCCAGACTTAAACTTTTTCCTGGAAAGTTGAAATCGAGATGGTCAGGACCATTCACAGTGAAAACTGTTTTTTCGCATGGTGCAATCGAAATATTCGATACGTCACCCGATAAGCCTTTTAAGGTGAATGGTCAGCGTTTAAAACATTACTATGGTGGTGAGGTAGACAGACAGAAATTCACCTCAATTCTTTCTTCAACATAAGCTTCAGAGACAGTCAAGTTAATTGACTATAACTTGGCGCTGGATGGGAGGCAACCCATTATTTTTCTTATCTAAAATTTATCTTTCACTTTTTGTTTATTTCGTTGATTTATTACTTCCTAAGTTAACACATTTACATAATACTGACAATATAGGGGAGCGTGTATCCGGATTACATAAAATGAGGTATGTGATAAAAATATGTTCTGATGCCGCTTATGATGAATTGCAGGTGCAATGGATAGTACACAATTCTCTCTTGATGCACCTTCAAATTGCATTCAGCACTACAAAACACAGGATCTCATGACACATGTGATGCATAAAAATCAACCACCATATGCGTACGCGAATCACAGAGCATACCAAACTAGCCATTCGCGCGCCCGCGCATGATTTCTATAGTCAAGTCGCGCGGCCGCGCTGTATCGCAGACGTGGAAAAATTTTCAAGTCACAAATCCGGGTTGCGTTCTGAGTTGGGTTTATCTTTCTCTATAAAAGACCAATCTTATTATATTTCCCATATTCAGACGGCTAAGTAACTTTTCTCCCAGTTCATACCCAACCATCACGTTCCTTGCATAATTAGGGTTCTTTGTGGGGTGTGCAACCCTAGATCTGAGGAGCATTCATCAACAAGTCCTTCCCATTGTCTTTATCATCCCCACATGGGTCCAAAACGAGCACGCGCAATCTCACTCTCCTCTTCATCCGAATTTTCTTCCGATCACCAGGAAGAGGAGGTCTTGGACGAGAGCAGATTTGTCAGTTTGGAAGCACAGCAAGACTATTATCGGAGTATGGCCAAATCACTTGTGAAGGAACGGGGATTCCAACCAAAAAAATAGGATGGCCAACTTTGGCAGATGATACGCGAACGAGATTGGGTTGGTTTAACAGCATCTCCTATGCCCATCCTGGTGGGGATCGTTCGAGAATTTTATGCTAATGCCACGGAGTTGCTAACAAGAGGCATTACTATTGTTCGAGCAGAACAAGTGAATTATTGCCCTTCCGCAATCAGAGAAGTATTCAACATATATGATGCACCTCCTACCGGGTCTGACAATTGGTTAGAAGGCGAGTACTTGGAGACGGATCTCGCAATTGTGATTACTGATTTATGTATCCCGGGCACCAAATGGAAGTATAAGATAGGAACAACGGAACCAAAATCATTTTCGTCATTAGCATTGAGTCGGTATGCCTAGTCTTGGAACCTATTTATTTGTGCCAAGCTCATTCCGTCAGCTCATTATAATGCCATACCTACCGAGAGTGCGATTATTTTGTGGGGAATCATCAAAGGGAAATACATTGATATCGGCCAGTTAATCCACAGAAACATGCTAAATTATATGCGGGGAAATAGAAATGGGACTATTCCACATGCGTCAGTGATAGCCATGCTCTGTACTCAACAAGGAATCCAATGGCATAATAAGCCGCTACAGTACTCATATCATGTAATCAATCATGCTACTATTGTGAATTTCAAGGAGTGGACATGTGGTGTACCGCATCCACGCGGCCTAGGATTCATCCTTCATCCAATTCCTCCAGACCAACAACAACCCCCACAAACAGACGAGGTGGGCCCGTCCACGCACGCGCGTTCCACCTATGGCAATCGACAGCTCCGAAGGTTGGAGCGTAAGGTCGATGCCATGTACGCATAATTTGGGCACATTTGCATGACGGGACTCACAAGGGCTTTTAGCCAAGCGTTCTTGCAACAAAGAACAACACAAGAATGGCCTCGGTTTGGAACCGCAGCACCATATCCACCACCGGACTCACCACAGGGGAGGAGGTGGCACCACCGATAATTGGGGAGTTTTCATACCTTTTACCTTCATTCAATTGGGACATTGATTATTTTAAGTTTGGGGGTATTAGGTAGTAGTTAGTTTTTTTATTATTAATAGTTTTGCATGATTAGTTTTACATAACTCATATAGTTACATGATTAGTTTAATTTTATGTGCATGTTTAGTTTCACATTTTAGCACATAGTTGCATGTTGCTTACATCACAATTCTTGCCGCTTAGAAAAAAAAATTTGTCTAGCCAATGATGAGAGTGAAGTTTTAAATGAATTCTGAATATTTTGGATAACATGAGCTAAGTTATAACGTTTTATACAACAAAATTCATAATGCTGTATACATGCTCTCGGTTTGCACAAATGGGTTCACAAGCACTTGTAGGTATATGAAACACGTGTGTTTTGCTCAACGGAAAAATGTAGTGTTAAAAAGAGAAATATGTAAAAAGTGGCTTGGAGACTGTATAAAACATCGATTTTTAAACTTTGGGAAAACATGGGTATCTGTGTATAAAAAAAGATAAGAAAAGTAGAAATAGCATGGCTAGTCTTATTTCGGGGCCCTGGCTACTTGAGTAAGTATGTGACACCCCCAAAATTAGGTATACATCACCCATCTTGAGTCGCCAGATACATGGTACAGAATTTAAATACAACTTAATAATACAACTGTCGTGTACAATACGACAAAACATAGACTGTGAGTTTGAATACAAATATTGTCTACTAGAGATTATACAAACTCAAAAGGAGTCCTCATTACAATTATTATCACACTATTTCACAGAATAGTGAGGACTACTAATGCACCATCTAGGACCATCACTCTGTTCCCCGACTAGCCCCAGCTACGTTCTCATTTCCTGAAGAGAACAATGAAAGAAAGGGTGAGCTCAACTAGCCCAGTAAGAAATATTATGACTAAGATAATGCAGAATAATTTATCGTTAGCCTTCAACAGTGTTAAACTGATAAAATATAATAACTATCAAGTTTAACTGCAGCGGAACAAGCAATCCAATAGAAGAGTCAAGTAGGGAATAAAATCTACTATCTTCTATGATTTAAAAGGTTTTTCATCACTTTTATTGCTGGGACTCAGCTTAATAAATAATCCACATCATCGAATCACACCTGCACTACGGCCAAGGATATTCTTTAGTATCACGACCACGAATTATCCATGCACCACGGCTTAAGATAATCATGTTTTCATCAACGGTCCTGATTATGCCATAAAACAATTCATCTTTGCACTACGGCCAAAGAGAATCCATAGCCATAATCATACCAAAAACTGTCCATCAATGCACTACGGGCCAATGAGGATTTTTTTCACATCATTTGTAATATTACGGTTATGATTATACCGAATAATCACTAGTCATAATCATACCAAGTCCATCTATGCACTACAGGCCACAGATGACTTTCAATATAATATAAGCATGAGGATGATGACAATAATATAAGAATTCAATAAAAACAAGTTCAAGAATTAATTTATCCAGAAACTGCTAACGTTCAAATTGTCAACATGATACTGCTTTGTAGAGTAAAATTCAAGAATGCTCAGAAGAATATTTCCATGAAAAGATACTGGATGAAGCACAAATATCAAGGGTATTCCACTAATTTCATGGGTATAGAAGTCAAAGTTTTAACCAACTGAGTATAATAAAGAATGGAATAACAAAAGAAATCACCATGCATGCGATAGGCCCGCACAGCAAAAGTTATTCAATAGAATAATAAAGGATGGAACCAGTCCGCGTAAGCGCATGCATGTGATATTTCGACGAATAATAAATAATGGAACCGTCCCACAGAAATGCACTCGACAGGATATTCAAGCTGAATAATAAATAATGGAACCCGGTCGGCGTAAGCGCGCATGCATGTGATATTTAAGCGAGGATAATAAATAATGGAACCAGTCGAGCGTAAAACACGATGAGGATATTCCGATAGAATAATAAAGAATGGAATATTAGAAGAATGTCACCATGTATAGGGTAGCTGGCGTATCTGAGTTATTCCAACAGAATAATAAATAATGGAATAATGAAGTTCTCTTCATGAGTACAACAAATAACATCCCTTACAAGTAAAAGAAACCGAATATAAAAGTAGGGAAGTAGCGAGAATACTTTTCTATAGTTTTCTATAACTTTTCTCTCTAGAGTTTCAGGTGAATTGTAAGAAAATAATGAAGGAATGAGCTTCTATTTATAGAAGCTGGAATGAATAAGTAACTAATTCATGAACGGTCTCAGATTGATTTACTATTAACGAGACGGTCCATATTGGTTTACTATTAAAACTTAAAACAACGGTCCATACTTATTTACTATTAAAACTTTAAACCAGCGATCCATATTGATTTACTATTATAACTCCACCAGCGGTCCATATTGACTTACTATTATATCTTCAACCAACGGTCTGAAAAATTAGCACATCTCCTCATGGAATAATATTGTACCTAAATACCCAAATGCACAATACTAGAGTGAATAGTAACTGGGTGAATAGTAACTCGTGAATAGTAACTTGTGAATAGTAACTCGTGAATAGTAACTCGAGAATAGTAACTCATGAATAGTAACTCGTGAATAGTAACTCATGAATAGTAACTCTGACACGAAAAGTGTTCTGAATACCCGATTGAACAATATATCATATTATGCAGATGATATTGTAACAATAATTGAATCAATAATATGAGAGATATGATGCGAAGAATTATTGTGTAGCAATAATTGAGTATAAGCGAGTGACTTCTCACGTAAGCATCAATAATCAATACCGTGGTGCTCTTCGTAAACTCTGGCGTATTCATTTTATGCACTTTTAACATCGGGTGTTTCAACAGTTAATGATAAAACTTCCGCCGTTATTTTTCATAAAGTATTTTTATCATTTTCTCTATCCGACAATAATTCTGTTGTGGGGTCTACCAATGATTGTACCGTCGTACGGATATTCCCCGATAAAAAGAATATTCCCCGACCAATCGAATATTATACAACCACTTGCTTACTTTGTAAAATTTGTAAATATTACCCACAACTATAACATTACATCAAATTTACACCATAATATTAAAAAAAATATTTCGAGAAAATAAAATCTTTATTCATAAAATCTAGGGTCTCACAAAGTACGCCAGAGGGGATTGTCTTTATACCTAGAGCCCTAAGGTCTTTTATGGTCTGGGAGTCGTTGGTCGAAAGCTCGCTAAGGGGTAGCAGTGTGCCTAATGGATTAAGACATTGCACAGTAATGAAGAAAAAAAATAGCAATAAACACCGCGAGAAAGAGCGAAATTTGTCCTCGTGAATAGAATAAAGCAGATAAACTCATTGTTGAACCTTAGTTTATTTTAAGATGTTGGAATAGTTCATGTCGCATATATAAACATAAATCTTGATTTATGCTATAATTTTTCTGGTTTTAGCAAGATAGCATGAGCATTCTACACCTAAATCAAGTATTGGGCGAACACAACACACACACACAGCATCTGTATAGCATTGGTGAATTATTTGCGTATATGACATTATGCTTGCAGTTTGGGTTGAATTTGTATTCTCAAATCTAGAAAAACTTCGTTGAGGCAAATTGGACTTAATGCCTATAATGGTTGGGACAATGTGAGAATTAAGTGCATAGTAATGTAGTTGCATCTTTCATTATTCATTAGTATGCATTGCTTGAGGGCAAGCAATGGTTTAAGTTTGGGGGTATTTGATAAGTAGGATTTTTACCTACTTATGGAGTACCAATTCATGCGAACTATGCCCATCTCAAGTACATTTTAGTCTAGTTTAGCTGCATTTTATGTTAATTTTCATTGCACGTTCTTAAAACTCCTTTTGGTGAATAAGTGCAGGAATCGGCCTATTTTGGTGGTGATTTGGAGCATAAGGCAAAAGGATGCTTGAAACGAGGTAAAAGGATGGGATATGCATGGCATGAAGGTGCATTGGTGCAAGGAAATAGAGCATAACAGAGCAAGCAACAACAGTAGGAAAACAGAAACCAGGACCTGCAGATTTCAAGTTGCGGCAAAAAAAAAATTTTAAGAACGCGTGCGTAGCGATCACCCAAACCGGATCTTGGATATTATTGTAAGTCTCATGGCCGCGAGATGAGATAAGTTTATGGAGAGCGCCATATGCGCGAGAACAGCCGGACATATGAATTTCATCGCAAGTCTCGCGACCGCGAGACTATCATCTTTGGAAAAAGCGCTGCGGCATTGTGATGTCCGATCTTCTTGATGTGTTTTATTTTATTTCTGAATTTTAAAGGTTGTAATTGATTTAAAATGATTCCTGACTGGTGTCAGGGGTATGATTCGACATTTTATTAGTTTTCATGAAACTTTACATCGTAATTAGGGTTTTACTCTGGAGAGAGGATTCCAACGTAGAAAGAGGCTATAACGCTAGTTTTCTACTCCTTCTTGGGATTTCTCTACGAGAGCGGATTATTAATATTAGTTTTTGCTTGAATCTTTTGGGGATTGGATATTGATGTGTATTCAGCAATTTGGTTTGCCTCTTTCAATTATTGGTTATTGATCATGTTTAACTTTGATCCCATAATGGCTTTTGGTTCAGTCATGAACTACTCCATTATGGGATTCTAACGGATTTTATTATGTAGTTTGATTGCATACTTAAATGCTGGGTTGTTTTGCATATTATATGAGATGTCTGTCATGATTGTTTTGCATACATGAATGTTTGATCACCATTCGTTTCAGTATTTGTATGGAATTGACAATGAACATGCAATTATGGACTGTAATCATGATAGTATACGTATATAGGGCTGTGGT
Organism: Panax ginseng; assembly: GCA_020205605.1. NCBI lineage: Eukaryota > Viridiplantae > Streptophyta > Magnoliopsida > Apiales > Araliaceae > Panax > Panax ginseng. The sequence goes on along the minus strand of CM035138.1, from coordinate 58,685,343 downwards.
ATATGGCTTATGTATTTCGTGAACCAGATAGACATATACTATTTCACCGTATAAGTTAAGATAAGAGCTTGAACTTAAAATCAATATAGTTGCAATTTCACATAAACATATAGTGATGTTAGTTATATTGATGATTACATAGAGTCTATCATCTGTGGATGCTGTGTAAGTAGGTCTTAGTGCATTGAAAAATGTCTAATACTCTTTTAGTGCTCTTGGCTAATTTCCTATGATATGTGAACAAGTCAAGCATGATAGTGGCGATTGAATGAAATAGTAAATGAAGTTAGAATCCCATTAATTCAAATATCATTTATTATATCGTTTATATTATTTTAGTTGTTATTTGCAATTCAAGAATCAACCAAGTTTAATCTTTAGTGTGAGCATATAAATATAGTGATTTAATTAATGAATAGTAGTTTAAGTTAAACAACTTTCTCTGTGGGATCGATACTTTACTTGCTGTATTACTTGTTGATGCATGTATGCTTGCATGAGTTAGAGCTCTTTTGTTAGTCGTAAAAAAGAGGCAACACGCACCCTAATTTCGAGGACGAAAATTCATAAGAAGGGAGGTTATCGGACCAGACTTTTATGAATAAAGATTAATTTTTCTCGAAATATATTTTTGAATATTATGGTGTGGATATGATATAATGTTATAGTTGTGGGTAATATTTACAAATTTTGCAAAGTAAGAAAGTGGTTATATAATATTCGATTGATCGGGGAATATTCATTTTAAAGGAATATTAAATATTGACTCAAGACAATCATTGGTGGACCCCACAACGGAAGTATTGTCGTAGTTAAAAAATGACAGAATTATCTTTTTTATAAAAATAACGGCGAAAGTTTTACCGTTAAACTGTTGAACTATCCGGTGGTAAAAGAACAGTAATATGCGTGGTTGCATAGTAGCACACAATATTGATTATTGATGCTTACGTGAAAAGTCACTTAGTTATACTTAATTATTGCTACAGTAATTGCTGCATAATATCTCTCATATTATTGATTCAATTATTGTCACAGTATCATCTGAATAATATTTATTATTATTAAATCAATAATTGAGACGACAAAGTTATTCATATTATTATTTACAATATTGACAATGTCTAGAAAGTTATGTCGATGAGAGGTTTGGTCACCTAATTGCGCGCCAATAGGGAGAAATCCTTATCGGAAAGCCCTCTCTTTCCTGGGAACGATCTGGTTGTTAAATATTGTTAGTTATAATATTAATGATGAATAAGTTCTTGTTGATTAAAGATGAAATTGATATTTCTATTGTGTTGGGATTATTAGTGTTAATGGAAATCGACATCTATTCCGATAATAATTGATGTCTGGAGGTTATATTGACCAATCGGGTAATTAATCGGATAAATGAGCAATTAATTGTTATTAATTCACATGCTTATAACTATTTGTTCACGTGTATGTACTATTGATTCACATGTATGTACTATTAGGGGAGGTGGTGCAAGTTTAATAATACCTGCATGACTAAATTAAAAATGAAGGAAAAGATGAAGGTATTATATTGTAAAATTTCAAGTCCCAAAACGTGCAATTATCGAAACTATGTTTTCCTATAAATAGAAGCTCATTCGTTCTTCATTCTCACCAATTCACTAAGACTCACAAGAGCAATTATAGAGAGAGAAGCTATAGAGAGAAAGAAGAAGAGAAGTCTGCTACCTCACTATTCCAGTATCCAATCTTCTTCAGAGGTAAGGGATATTATTTTGTTCAGTATTCATAGGAATAATATTTTCTTCCATACTCTGTAGTATGTGAGTAATATTATTTTGTCTTGTATTCCTGATTATACCCTCATTTTGTTAAAGTATTGCTTCTATACTCCGTAAAATTAGTAGAATATCCTTGAAATTTGCGCTTCATCTAGTTTCACAAGGATATTTTCTGCACATTCTTGTTAAATTTTATGTTTTTCATGCCGGAGTACTGTCCATGAGTAGTATTCATTTTTACGGTACTATTCACAAAGTATTATTCATGGGGTACTATTCACAAAGTACTATTCACGGGTACTATTCATAAAGTACTATTCACGGGGTACTATTCCTGAAGTACTATTCATGGGGTACTATTCACTCAAGTACTATTCACATGGGGAATTATTCATGTCAAAAATTGATTTCTTTGTTGTCCAAATCATTTTTGATACAATATTATTCTTGAATTTTACTTCACAAAGCAGTATCATGTTGACAATTTGGACATTATTGAATTACGGATAAATTAAGTAATAAATCTTTAAAATTTTATCCTTTGTTTTCTTTTAATTGAATTCTTATATCATTGTCATCATCCTCATGTTTTATTGTGATAAAAGTCATCTGTGACTTATGTGCATAGATGTACTATTGATTGGTATGATTATGACCAGGGATTATTCGGTATAATCATGACCATAATGTTACAAATGATGTGGTAAAAATCCTCATTGGCCTGTAGTGCATTGATGGACAGATGTTGGTATGATTATGACAAGGGATTATTCGGTATAATCATGACCATTAATGATTACATGAATATCCTTGGCCCGTAGTGCAGGGATGATTCGATTATGTGATTTATTTATTAAGATGAGTCTCAGCGATAAAATTGATGATAAACTTTTTAAATCATAGAAGATAGTAGATATCATGCTCTACTTGACTTTTCTAATGGATTGCTTGTTCCGCTGCAGTTAAACTTGATGTTTATTATATGTTATCAGTTTAACACTGTTGAAGGCTAACGATAATTTATTCTGCATTATCTTAGTCATAATATTTCTTATTCGGCTAGTTGAGCTCACCCTTTGTTTTCATTATTCTCTTCAAGAAATGAGAATATAGCTGGGACTAGTCGAGGAGCGAGAGTGATGGTCCGATATGTTTGCATTAGTAGTCCTCACTATTCAGTGAAATAGTGTGATAATAAATGTAATAAGGACTCCATTTGAGTTTGAATATTGTCTAGAAGACAATATTCGTATTAAAACTCTCAGCTTATGTTTTTTCGTATTTTACACGACAGTTGTATAATTAAGTTGTATTTGAATTTTGTACCATATATTTGGTGACTCAGAATGGGTGATGTATACCTATTTTGGGGGCGTCGCATCCGGACTGGATGTGAGCTGTCTTCCAGAATTATCTCTGAAAGACGAATCTGCCCTCCTGCAATGTCAATAATAGGTGTGCAGAAAATTTCGAGTGTCTACAGATGCCCCTCTTTATCATATGCATGCAATGCAAGGCATAGATAGGATAAAGAATCCTAGACACTTGAAATGGAACAAGATAAATATGATGCCATTTGTAGCAACATGATGAAAATGTATGATGCATGTGTCTGGGGTTGTTGCCCAACATGTTGGGGATGATTGTCGGCTCCTTGTAGCTTCTACTGGGGATTGGCAACTATGACCCGATTGGATGTGTGATCCAAATTTGTAACTATGACCCGATTGGATGTGTGATCCAAATCTCTTAGGATGTTGACGTTGGGGCTATCACCAAAGTCCTTAATCCTTGATACAGACTTGATTCCGGAGATGTGCCTCTTATGTGTAAGAAATCTGTGGGGATAAAGCCTTGTCTGCTTGAAGATGTGTATAACATATCCCATCATCAATCCTTCTTGATGATGTTGACCTTTCCTGGTTTGTATCGCCAGGATATGTCAAGGTTCTATTGGATTTACTGCCAACAACATATGTTGTCAGGGTTGCCTAACCTTCGCTGACATGTACTTCACCGACGTGTGAATTAACGGATGAAAACCTTGTTGGGTAGACTGTCAACGCTGCTTGACCTTCGCTGACGTGTGAATCAACGGCTGATATGCGTTGTAACCCCCGCCGGGGATCCGCTGGGGAATATGAGTACCAAAGTACAAAATTATCGAATAGCTTTCGATGCTTCGATGGGTTTACTTACCATCGGTTGAAATAACATCAAGGTTGCTGGACCTTCATTGATACGTACACCAATGGATGACAATGCGTTGTGACCCCCGCCGGGGATTTCTAGAAAATTGGGGTGATGACCCTGAATTGGCGGCATTGGACCTGCGCAAGGTATTGCCGAGCGTGACTTGTAACATTTGAGATCATCAGCATAGTATACCATGTGCTTGGGCGAATACCAATGAGTGATGTGCAGACCCAAGGTTCAATTTAAGAAGACCAGGATTTGTAAGCTATTCAGCTCAATCGCGTAGCGTTTTTATTCCTGATTTAAACTTTTCAGTCTAAGAGAACTCTTTTGCAGCTCAAACTGGACCAAGTCGAAGGTGTGGGACCCACGTAGGGGTCTTGCAGTACACCTTTTTCCGCAATTGCAATGTAGATGGACTTACTACCAACCGTGGATACTAAAAGCCGTGAGTTGCTTTTATAAGTCATTTTTAAGTTGTGCCAAGGAAATCCGAGAGCTCTTCTTCGGATCTCTTGAGTTCTAGGCGACTTTTCAGAAATTCATCACCGTATAAGTATATATAATCATTCCAGTAACGTATGCATGTATTTTTTTCCAATTTTTATCCGTTGGAAAATGACTTATCACATAAAATGCATCTAAACACATAGTAGTGATTATGTATGCTCAAATGACTTAATAAAAAATATTCAACATAGTAAATGTTAGTATTAAACCATGTTGTACATAATGATGTGAAAAAATTGGACTTTTGAGACAGTCAAAGTGGCCCCTTTTTCTACTATTTCTTATCCTATTTGAGGACAAATGAGCAAAAGGTAAATAGGCAAAGTACTCCTGGTATTGAGGTTAACCTTATGTATTGATGACTTTACATATATTATGTATATGAATGTGGGCAGGTGTGCTACTAAATGGCCACCTAGTCATGCCTATGTGCATGTGGATAGTCCGATTTACAAAGGGGACTATGGCAAAAAAAATCCAAAATGTATGCATTTGATTAATCATGCATTTTTAACTCTACTGTAAATGTATGTTAAAGTAATGCATACATGTATGTAGTCATAAAATGCATTTTGAAAAGCTCCATGTTAGAAAATACCACACCCTTTCTGAGGTGATTTGGAGACTTGTTGTCCAGATATTATGGATCCGGATCAGCCGAGTAGTTCCCGCAGGACCACTTCTGGTATACGGAGGAGGGCTTCTGAAGTGCCTCGACCCCGTTCTATTAGACAGCCTCGTCGGTTGGTGGAGGTGGTGGTACGTCCAGTCCAGGTTGATGTGCCAGACTTCGAGGACGACAAGGAAGATGTTTCGGTTGTGGACTCCGCTCCTGCTACACATGTTCCCCGTACGGACCTCCCGAGTATTCAGGTGGAAAACCCAGAGCTTCTGGGTGATTTGAGTTGACATCCCTCGTTGTATTTGCATGCCAACGAGGTATGACGTTAGATCTTAATCTTCCTTCTTTCCTATTGATGAGGATAAAAAGGTTTTTATGTTAATCTGCATTTCATGTAGGTTTTTGGCTTTAAACAGCCTCGAGGGAACTGGTTCAGCATACACTCCATGTACCAGGCTCTTCATCCTGACTATAGAGCGATTGTGCATGACTGGGGTTTTGGAGCATTCTTTTCCATCCTTCCCCACTGTTGTCCCTGAGGTTATCTCAGGGCATTGTCTGAGTGCTGGTTTCACCAGACTCAGTCACTCTATTTGTTAGACTGTGAGGTGATGATGACGCCGATGGATTGGAAATTTATCACAGGTATAGAGTTTGGAGGGGCACCAGTGCCTTGTATGGCGAATATTACCCCTACTGCCGTCAGATCCTTGTTAGGAGTTCCAGATGGGCGCCAAAGGCGGATCGCAATGCGTCACTGAGTCCTTTGAGCGTAGATGTTATGAGTGGGTTGTTGAGTGAGCATATGTTAGATGATGTCAGTGTCAGGGATCACATTCTTCAACGATTGTTCCTAATGATCATTAGAGGCTGCTTCATAGTAGATAACTCTTCTACGGTGTCGTTCGCTTTGATCATCGCCATGCATCACGTGGATCGTATTAGAGAGTATGATTGGGGTTCCTACACCTTTGCCTATTTCCTCAGGGGCATGCGTATGCGCTCGCAGGGTTTGACTGAGGCTTGGTTAGGATTCTACCCATTTCTGCTGGTGAGTATTTCTCTTATCATTTCCCATTTACAGGTTAAGAGTGTTTACTGACCGCAGATGTTTTGCCATTGTGTTGGCAGTTTTGGGCCTATGAAAGGCTCCCATGCTTGCGTCCGGTGAGCGTGTTAGGTTTAGATACCTATCCACGAGGACGACGATGGCATCATTCCATATTGGCAGAGGTCCTTATAGCTGAGGGTTTCACTCATTGTTGCCTACAGCTGGAGTTGTTGACAGCTGACATTATTACATGGATTCCCTATTATGGGGAGCACTTGGCCATGGGATTCGAGGATGGGTACCCGACTGGGGTCGAGTACGTGATTTCCACTCATAGGGTTCCTCTCTTCACTAATGGAGGATGGGAGCTCTATTTAGGAGAGTGTGCTATTAGGAGCACCACATTAGAGATCCGTATGCCGATCTTACCTCCTGTCAGGCGTCATTGGCCTGTATCGCAGTCACCCGTCACTGACATCTACTTGTTGGGGGTTGACGGTTTTGCATTATCAGAGGGTCCCTGCACTCAGGAGATGTTCCAGCATTGGTGGTTCCCTCGTACTATTGGAGCCCAGACCCGCACCACTCAGTTCATGGGGGATATAGTTCCAGGATCCGTGATGATGACGGATTGGCTAGCCTATGTCTGAGATCCGACTCATGTGACATACATTGACAGTTTAGCCCAGCGACTGGACCGGGCATATTTCTTTATCCGTCATTTGGGAAGAGATCCGGTCGAGGAAGATTCGTTTGATCCTTCCAGCTCCGGTGCTGGCCCCTTAGATGACCCATTTGGCTTTGCCGGTGCAGATCCTCCTCTGTATAGGCCGAACATCCCTGTTGATAGAGATCCAGTGACTTAAGAGGAGTTACATCAGGTGGATAGGATTGATGATGTAGACATTGACACCATTGTCTTCTTCTGATGTGTATTCTCGTTATCTCTTTTGATATGCCTCTGTTAGCTATTGGGTGTTTGTACCCCATTCTCGCTATATCTTTTGATAGGCCTCTGTGACACCCCCAAATCTGAGTACTTCAATTCCACGGGATTTGGTGTTCACTGTACAAATATCATCTATCTATCTACCCATAATAAATGCAAACCATGCAATAGATAGAATAAAAATCTTTCCCTTAAGGGTTACAACATCCGAATAATAAAACACAATCCCAGGTTAAACTAACCTTAAACATCTGTGCGGAATCATAAAAAAATAAGTCTTAAACAACATCATTAACTCAAGTCTTAAACATAAATACATCATCAAATAAAATAACAAGTCTTTATCATTTGCTAACTTTGCCCTTGCCTTTACTAGTGGAAGATTCATCAGTTCTTTTGTTCTTAACTGCAATGTTATTATCAAGCAAGAGTGAGCACTAATGCCCACAAGTATAATAATGAAATAACAGTATAATAACATGCGAGTAAATCAAAGACATCTGAATAAAAGCTCAACTTTTGAATCAAGAATGAATAACAAGAATCAAAAGAATTCTGATTGAGGGTCATAAGACCTTGAACTATGTCCTAGGTTATCAAGGGTTATACTTGAAACCTTTAATAATATAAGACTATGGACCTTTCTACGTGCATTTTAGGGGGATCACTTAGTACCATCACATCTGCACAATATCTTAACGCTTAACGATAAGTAAATCCCTTTGCAGGGTTGTTCATCTTAGTTTGACATTCGAGTCCGCACCAAAGGAAGTTTGGTTTGGATAATTCATCAAGGGTTCTGAAATTTAGAACGTTCATCAACTATGGACTAGTCGAATCAATAAGGGTTCGCTAGTCTAATAAGGTTCAATAATAATGATATTCAAATTGAATAATAATCTCAAGAAGTATACAATAGGACAATTATTGTATAACTGAATCATACTTTGAAAAGATAATCAATCTTTAATATAACATTTGAACTTGAATAATAGTAATGATAATTTACTCGGGGTAAATAATAAACTTGAACAATAATGAGAAGTAGGGTTAGGAAACTTGCCTCATGCGTAGATTACACTTTAACTAAGCACGTTCTTTGAATTAAATTCTACATATCATTCACATTCACAATACCAGTTAATTATAACTTAACTAATTATCATAAACTCATTCTCTTTGTCTACTTTGATTATTTAACTATACTTAGTTAATTTACCACTTTGTCACATAATTTATACTTCATGAATAACAAGCTTATTATGTATTCAATAATTCGATCCACATGCAATTATGTTATTAACATATTAAACAACTCTTTTATCATCATATTATACTTCTAACATATTTACATGTTCATTACATTAATTTACTAACACATTGTTAGACTTAACATTTTAAAAATTACATCTCTGAACTTTCTGGAGAGTGGCCATACATGGCCATCGTTATACACTTGATCTTCGCTCATTGTGCGGGCATGCCACAAAGAACACATATGTCATGGCATCTTGTGGCATTCATGTTGAAACTTGCTACTGGCATGGATGTTTAGGCATGAGATTGGCTATGCCATGAAATGCGTTTAAACCCCGTTTTCTACAATTCGCGAAAATTGCGTAAAATGTACCAAAAAACTCCAATTTAAAATATTACTACATGAATTTAGACATACCCCACATGTTATAATTCATGTATAATCATAACCCAACATTTATAGAATGGTTTTAACCCATTAAAACACATAATCACATAACTAAAATATGTGAATTTCACTGACTTTGATGTTCTTGGAGGTTTTGAAAATAAAACTTGAAAATTGTCACTACGGATTCGTTATAACACTGAATCCCCTTATTTAAACTTTGGTCTCTTCGTATCAATATGCATAATAATATCCAAGTGTAAAATTTAGGGGTAATATATGATCAACACATGAATTATCACGTATAAGGCCATATGGCCATAACCCAAACTCTGTAAATTTTTGAAATAGCAATTCATAGTATTATGAAACTTATGATATGGAATCATATATATATATATATATATATATATATATATATATATATAAGATATGTTATGCTACTCTAATTATTACATATATACACATAATTGTTACCCCATTCAACTACGTAAACTTTAGAGGACTTAAGCCATATTTAGGAAAACTTAAAAGATGTAAAATAAGAATTGGGTTGGATAGAATTACCCAAAGCGTAGTGTAGATTTTAATATAGAGATGAATTCTTTCTCAATTCCTTCTTCAATCACGACTCACAATTCTCCTCAAAATTATCGATTCTCTCTAACTAGTTTTATCGGACTTAAGAAAATGAAGTAAAAGAATACGATATATTTTATAAACCGGCGTAGTTGTGGTCATTAACCAATTCGTGGTTAATCGCCCTCGCCTCAACCACTACTAAGGCCTTGTTTGGCTATTCAATATAATTCATTCTCATTTAATTTGATAAACTTCTTATACTATAGTTTAATTAATGTCACACTCCTTATAAAATAACTCCAATATTTTATTTAATTTACTTTAAATAAAATATAATAATTTTTCATAAATTCACATAGTCACATAATTAAATTTCTCATTAATAATTAATGTCAAATTATTAACTCTCTAATTAATAATTAAATTAATTAAAATAACATCATGCTTAATTAAATATTTCATTTAATTTAATAAGCTCACATAAATACATACTTGAATAATAAATATTCTCTACATTAATTTAATAAATGTAACACATAATTAAATTAATCTACCACAATTGCATCAAATAATTATTTAATCCAATAATTAAATCATCGAAAATATTTATTTAATTCAATAAATATTAATATTAATTTATAAAAATCTCGATTCGTCACATCTTCCCCCCTTAAAAGGATTCATCCCACAATCACGACTCAAAAAAATTCAACCCGTTACATCTTCCCCCTTACAAAGATTCTCTGGCCCCCCTAATCGTTTATACATAATTAAGTAAATAAATGAGGATAGTTCTTCATCATATTCTCTTCGAGTTCCCACGTAGCTTCTTCAACGTTGTGGTTCCTCCAAATTACCTTAACAGAAGGTATAACTTTATTTCTGAGAACTTGTTCTTTTTGGCCGATAATTTGGACAGGAATTTCTTCGTAAGATAAGTCTTTCTCAAAATGTAGGGGTTCGTATTCAATTACATGCTTGTAATCAGCTTTGTAGGGTCGTAACACGTAAAACATGGAAGACGTTATGGACATTCTCGAGTCTTTGGAGGTAAGGCTACCTCGACGTTAACTTCTCCGATTCTTTTCAAGATTTCAAAGGGTCCAATGAATCTTGGGCTCAATTTTCCTTTCTTTCCGAACTCGATCTTCCCTTCCGTGGAGAGACCTTCAAGAAAACATAACCACCGATTCAAACTCGATATTTTTACGATATGGATCAACAGATTTCTTTTTGTCGATCTTGAGCCGCTACAACCGTGCTCGAATCACTTTGACTATTTCTACCGTCTCATTGTATTCAATTTCGCCCTAGCAATTATCTTTCACCAACTTCATCCCAAAGAAAGCGGAGTTCAGATTTTCACGCCAGATAACGCTTCGTAAGGCTACTTGCCAATACTAGCGTGGTAATGTTGTCAGAGTTAAAATCTACAAACGGTAGGTGATCATCCCAATTTCCTTTGAAGTCCATCACACAGGCTCTTAGCATATCTTCTAACGTTTGAATTGTTCGTTCACTTTGTCCGTCTGTTTGAGGGTGATAAGCTGTACTCATTTGCAATTGCGTACCCATGCATTCCTGAAGATGTTTCCAAAAATTTGATGTGAAGCGCGGATCTCTATCTGAAACAATTGATACCGGAACTCCGTGCCTCGAAACAATCTCTTTTACGTATAGCCTCGCCAATTGATCTAAGTTGAATCTTATTTTGATCGGAAGGAAGTGTGCAGATTTCATCAGTCGATCAACGATAACCCATATCATAGCGTCAGTAATTTTCCGAAGTCATGGAAGGCCAACCACGAAGTACATTGTAATATGTTCCCATTTCCATTCTGGGATCTCTAACGGTTGTAGCAATCCACTCGGTCTCTGATGTTCCGCTTTCACTTTCTGACAGGTCAGACACTTGGCAACACATTTTGCAACATCATGCTTCAAATTCGGCCACCAGAAATGTTGTCGAAGATCTTGATACATCTTGGTACTACCAGGGTGAATCGAATATCGTGAACTATGAGCCTCGCTCAAAATTACTTCTTTAATCTCTTGTACTGGCGGTACCCAAATTCTATTCTCAAATCTCAGTATTCCTTCCTTATCCATCTTAAATCTCGGTTCAGTTCCTTCAGATATCTTCTTTGTCACCTTTTACATTCTTCGTCTCAAGTCGAGCCTCCCGAACTTTATCCAAGAGAGTTGTACTGCATTGCATCCAAATATTTTCTCATCAATCTCCATAGGATACTTCACTTCCAACTTTAGTTTCTCCATTTCTGTAATTGGCTCCTCCTGAGCAGTCAACATCATCAATTTCTCACGACCCTTTCTACTTAATGCGTCGTCAACCACATTTGCTTTCCCCGGATGGTATAAAATCTCACAGTCGTAATCCTTAATTAATTCCAACCATCTTCTTTGACGCATATTCAAATCCTCCTATGTAAAAATATATTTCAGACTCTTGTGGTCCGTATATATTTCACACTTCTCCCCGTATAGATAGTGCCTCCAAATTTTTAGAGCAAAAAGAACTACAGCTAACTCCAAATCATGGATCGGGTAACCCTTCTCGTAATCCTTCAACTGTCGTGATGCATACGCAATGACTCTGCATTTTGCATAAGCACACAGCCAAGTCCTTTATGCGACGCATCGCTAAAAACAACAAAATTTCTGATCATCCAGGAAGAGATAACACACGTGTCAGCGTACTACCTCTTCTTCAATTCTTGAAAGCTTTCCTCACATTTATCCGTCCAAACAAATTTCACAGCTTTCCGAGTTAAATTCGTTAACGGAGTTGCGATCTTGGAAAAGTCATGAATGAACCTTCTATAATATCCTGCTAATCCAAGAAAACTTCTTACTTTTGACGGCGTTCTCGGCTGATCCCAGTTAATCATAGCTTCTACTTTAGATAGATCTACCAAGATTCCATTTTTGTCAATCACGTGACCAAGAAATTGTACTCGTTCAATCCAGAATTCGCATTTTGAAAATTTAGCATACAACTTCTCTCTTCTCAATACTTCCAACGTTAATCTCAAATGTTCTTCGTGTTCTTCTTTGGTTTTGGAATATAGCAAAATGTCGTCTATAAATACCACCACAAATTTATCCAAAAATGGCTTGAACACACCATTCATTAGTCCCATAAATGCTGCAGGAGCATTCGTAAGACCAAACGACATTACTAAAAATTCGTAGTGACCATAACGCGTTTTGAACGCTGTCTTCGGTACATCCTCCAGCCTCACCTTCAGTTGGTGATAACCACTCCTCAAGTCTATCTTGGAAAAGTATCTTGCTCCCTTTAATTGATCAAACAGGTCGTCGATCCTCGGTAATGGATATCTGTTCTTAATCGTGACCTGATTCAGTTCTTTGTAGTCAATGCAGAGCCGCATCGATCCGTCCTTCTTTTTCACAAACAACACCGGCGCTCCCCACGGCGATACGCTCGGTTGAATGTACTTCTGGTCCAGTAATTCTTGTAGTTGTACCATTAATTCCTTCATCTCTACTGGTGCCATTCGGTATGGTGCCTTCGATATTGGAGCAGTCCTTGGCACCAAATCGATCACGAAATCTACCTCTCTATCTGGTGGAAGTCATTGCAAATCGTCTGGAAATACGTCGACGAAAGCCCTCACAATCGGTATCTCTTCTACCTTTAGATTCTCTTTTCGACTATCGACTATGTAAGCTAAGTATCCTACATAGCCTTGTCTTAACAACTTCCTGGCCTGTATCATCGTAAGACAACTCGTTTGTCTAGGCGACTTGCTACCATAAAATACAACCTTTGACGGAGTCATAAGGTTAATACGCTTCTTTTGGCAATCAATTACAGCACCGTAATTGAATAACCAGTCCATTCCCAATATAACGTCAAATTCCCCAAGTCGAATAGGATAAGATCTACATTCATGATATTACCCTTAATATCCACTCTACGCTTCTTATGTACATACTTAACAGGGATTATTTCTCTATTCACAATTTCTATATTCATGGGGTAATCCAATTCATTCTTAAGCAAATCTAAATTCTCGCAAAATCATCGGATATAAAGGAACAAGTAGCACGAATCAAATAAAACATAAGCATTAATTTTATTGATCGGAATGATACCTGAAACCACATCACGGGATTGAACTGCATCTTATACCGTCATATTGAAAGTCCGGGCGGTCGGTCGGTTTGTTGCGGTAGGTCCGGTGATGGTTAAGGCATTTCCACTGTTATTTTCTCGGTTTCCTCCTGATCCTGACCCTCCCGATCCCTTTTTTGGACAGTCTCTTGCCAGATGGTCCTTCAAACCACAAGTAAAACAAGCACCCTTCTTTTGGTTTGGACAGTTTAGTGCTATGTGGCCTTCCTGACCACAATTGTAGCACACTCTTTTTCCTTTCATACAAACTCCCAGATGGGCTTTCCCGCACGTCGGGCATGCTACGATTCTTCTCTTCTGATTACCTTGTTGATTCCCCGATGATGAGCTATCGTTCCACCTTTTCTTCTGATTGAAATTTCCACCTCCTGTGCCACTTCCACTGGACTTGTTATTAATTTCACCTTCACTCTTCTTCTTCTTTTGATTTTGATTGTACTTGGTCACCGCATCGCTTCCACCTTCAGCGAGGATGGCCTTTTCCAATACTCCGGCAAATGTGTTTATCTGAAATATTGATACTTTACTGTATACCAAAGGCTTTAGTCCTTGTTCGAATCTTCTGGCCTTTCTCTCGTCAGTGTGTACTTGGTACGGGGCAAACCTTGCCAACTCATTGAATTTAGCCGCGTAGTCAAGTACGCTTATGTTTCCATGCTTCAGTTCCAAAAATTGAACTTCCATCTGATTCTGCGAACTAGTTGGGAAATACACTTCGAAAAACATTTATTTAAATCTCTCCCACGTAATTACACCTTCACCTCCTCGTACTTTGTTTGCTTGCCACCAGTAGCTAGCCTCAGACTTCAGTATAAACGTTACAAAAGCGGTCTTCTGATCTTCTCTAACCCTAGCAACATCGAAAACCTTCTCTATTTCCATAACCCACGTTTGAGCCTCGATTGGGTTCATGGAACCTTTGAACTCTGGCTGTCCCACCGCCTTGAAATCTTTAAACGTTGTGTTTGGTGGAGCTTGCGGTTGATTATTCATGGCTCCAGTTAGTAAGTTAACCAACTGCTGCACGGGATTAGAGTTGGCATTATTGTTATTATTGGTTGACTCTTCCTGAGCCGGTTGATGTGGTTGTCTTCTTCTTGGCGGCATAATTCTGTTAAATAAACGCTTATTAGAACTTTATTTATTTCTTTAAATAGTTAAGGCATTACTCAACAATTTAACATACTCATTTAACACATCATCTCAAACAACTTGATATATTTTCATTCAAATCAAAAGTTTTAACATTAAACGATAGCATAACTGCTATTTATATCAACTATCCTGGAATAAAGAATCCACAGGATTTAAAACATTCAAATATTCTTTCGTTCATAAACACGTCAGAATTTACATCTAAAAATTAATTAAGTTCTTCACATAATTAAATAAATCATATCACTGTCGGTCAAGGTACTGATTAGCCTTGTTACGCTCCTCTTCGAAGATGCGATGCATCGTCCTGCGATCCATCATGTATAATGGTAGTCCTTCGAACTGGATTGGGTACCTCAAAACTCGATCATGGGTCTCATTCATTGCCTTGTTAAGTGTCGAATATGTCTCCCCAATTTTTGCCTTCTTTGCAGGACCATCATCTTCTGCACGATCAGCTCGACGTGTTTCTGTTACCCAGCCTTCCTCTGCTATCTTTAGTCTATCGGAGGTTTCCTTGATTCCTTCTTCGGTTTTCTATCTCCTCGGTCTTATCTTGGTTTGACCCTTCTCATGGACCAAATCCCATTCTACATTTTCCGAATGAGAGTGAAGAGTCGAAATCTCCCTCTCCTTCGCTTCTAGAGTAATATGTTGAATAACCTTTCCTTCACCAAACTCGGACCTCGTCTAGTAACTCCACATTATGGTCGTATAACGTGTCATACATCTCAGCATCAACGGTGTACCATGGTAACTCCTCTTCTTCCTCTTCCTCTTCCTCAACAAATTCCTCCTCAGGATCCTCCTCAGGATTAGTCTCAGGTTCATGCTCTTGACCAACAACGGTGATCAATGGAGATGATTCCCTCTACACCAGCTGCTCCCTAATGACATGTATGTCTCGGGGCTCCTCCTCTGTCGGTACTATAGGTACACGGAGTTCCTCCTCAGTAGGTACTATAAGTACTCGGGGTTCTTCCTCCCCAGCTTGACTAGCTTCTCCAACAATCAACATCCTGACAACAAAATTTTAAGTTTTAGTTACTAAGTCGTATCATCTAACGCATACTTTAACACATAAACACATAAGGTCTTTTATTATCTTCAATGAATTACATAAATTCATTTCTTATAACTCGATAAGAGTTTTCCATCACTATCTTCTTTCTATAAGGCTACTACCTAAGGTTGTTCCCCACCTAAGGTTCATAACCTCTGACTTTGATACCAACTTGTGACACCCCAAATCCGGGTACTTCAATTCCACGGATTTGGTGTTCATCATACAAATATCATCTATCTATCTACCCATAATAAATGCAAACCATGCAATAGATAGAATAAAAATCTTTCCCTTAAGGGTTACAACATCCTAATAATAAAATACAATCCCAAAGTTAAACTAACCTTAAAACATCCGTATGAATCATAAACAAATAAGTCTTAAACAACATCATTAACTCAAGTCTTAAACATAAATACATCATCAAATAAAATAACAAGTCTTCATCATTTGCTAACTTTGCCCTTGCCTTTACTAGTGGAAGGTTCATCAGTTCTTTCATTCTTAACTACAATGTTATTATCAAGCAAGAGTGAGCACTAATGCCCACAAGTATAATAATTAAATAACAGTATAAAAACATGCGAGTAAATCAAAGACATCTGAATAAAAGCTCAACTTTTGAATCAAGAATGAATAACAAGAATCAAAAGAATTCTGAGGGTCATAAGACCTTGAACTATGTCCTAGGTTATCAAGGGTTATACTTAAAACCTTTAATGATCATAAGACTATGGACCTTTCAACTTTCATTACTTAGGAGGATCACCCTTAGTGCCATCGCGTGCACAATATCTTAACGCTAACGCATAAGTAAATCCCTTTGCAGGGTTGTTCATCTCAGTTTGACATTCGAGTCCGCACCAAAGAAAGTTTGGTTTGGATAATTCATCAAGTGTTCTGAAATTTAGAACGCTCATCAACTATGGACTAGTCGAATCAATAAGTGTTCGCTAGTCCAATAAGGATCAATAATAATGATATTCAAATTGAATAATAATCTCAAGAAGTATATAATAGGACAATTATTGTATAACTGAATCATACTTTGAAAAGATAATCAATCTTTAATATAACATTTGAACTTGAATAATTGTAATGATAATTTACTCGGGGTAAATAATAAACTTGAACAATAATGACAAGTAGGGTTAGGAAACTTGCCTCGTGCGTAGATTACACTTTAACTAAGCACGTTCTTTGAATTAAATCCTACATATCATTCACATTCACAATACCAGTTAATTATAACTTAACTAATCATCATAAACTCATTATCTTTGTCTACTTTGATTATTTAACTATACTTAGTTAATTTACCACTTTGTCACATAATTTATACTTTATGAATAACAAGCTTATTATGTATTCAATAATTCCATCCACATGCAATTATGTTATTAACATGTTAAACAACTCTTTTATCATCATATTATACTTCTAACATGTTTACATGTTCATTACATTAATTACTAACACATTGTTAGACTTAAACATTTTAAAAATTGCATCTCTGAACTTTCTGGAAAGTGGTATGCTTGCACCACTTTACTTACACTTGATCTTAGCCCGCCATACCATAATACCGCAGAACACATATATACACATGATCTTGCAGGGTTGCTACACGGTTGAAACTCAAGTGCCATAAGTACGGATGTTTAGGCATGAGATTAGCGTAATGAGATGCATGAGTGAAAATTGTGCTCGCAATTCAATTCGAAAATTGCGTAAATGTACCAAAAACTCCAATTTAAAATGTTACTACATGAATTTTGACATACCCACATGTTATAATTCATGTATAATCATAACCCAACATTTATAGAATGGTTTTAACCCATTAAAACACATAATCATAGAACTAAAATATGTGAATTTCACTGACTTTGATGTTCTTGGAGGTTTTGAAAATAATACATGAAAATTGTCACTACGGATTCGTTATAACACTGAATCCCCTTATTTAAACTTTGGTCTCTTCGTATCAATATGCATAATAATATCCAAGTGTAAAATTTAGGGGTAATATATGATCAACACATGAATTATCACGTATAAGGCCATATGGCCATAACCCAAACTCTGTAAATTTTTGAAATAGCAATTCATAGTATTATGAAACTTATGATATGGAATCATATACAATATATATATATATATATATATATATAAGATATGTTATGCTACTCGAATTATTACATATATACACATAATTGTTACCCCATTCAACTACAGAAACTTTACAGAGGACTTAAGCCATATTTAGGAAAACTTTAAAAGACGTAAAATAAGAATTGGGTTGGATAGAATTACCCAAAGCGTAGTGTAGATTTTAATAGGAGATGAATTCTTTCTCAATTCCTTCTTCAATCACTGACTCTCAATTCTCCTCAAAATTATCAGTTTCTCTCTAACTAGTTTTATCAGACTTAAGAAAATGAAGTAAAAGAATACGCATATATTTTATAAACTGACGTAGTTGTGGTCAATTAACCAATTCGTGGTTAACTGCCCTCAACCACTACTAAGGCCTTGTTTGGCTATTCAATATAATTCATTCTCATTTAATTTGATAAACTTCTTATACTATAGTTTAATTAATGTCACACTCCTTATAAAATAACTCCGATATTTTATTTAATTTACTTTAAATAAAATATAATTATTTCTCATGAATTCACATAGTCACATAATTAAATTTCTCATTAATAATTAATGTCAAATTATTAACTCTCTAATTAATAATTAAATTAATTAAAATAACATCATGCTTAATTAAATATTTCATTTAATTCAATAAGCTCACATAAATACATACTTGAATAATAAATATTCTCTACATTAATTTAATAAATATAATACATAATTAAATTAATCTACCACAATTGCATCAAATAATTATTTAATCCAATAATTAAATCATCCAAAATATTTATTTAATTCAATAAATATTAAAATTAATTTACAAAAATCTCGTTCGTCACAGCCTCTGTTAGTAGTAGGGCGTTTGTGCCCCTATTTCCCTATATTTTTAGTTGTACAGAGATGATATATTAGATGATGATATACTTAGGAATGTATGCACACTTTTTTATTCCCTATATCATATTGCCATCTATTATCTGCAATAAATGTATCATGTTATGCGTATATATATATATATATATATATATATGTCCGAGATATTCAAAGATTGACCTGGATGGTCTTATGACATGGCCCGCATGAGATGTCTTCTTCGACGAGTTAGTTAGTAGTATTGATCATACCCCACCATTATTGGTGGCATCCGGTATCGCGATCGTGGTATGATAGCATGTCACCATCGATGTGGGGTGACAGTAGATCATTTGTTGCAAGATACTATGACCCTGTTGATGTTTCAGGTTCCCACAGGATTCGTGGATGGCATGCTGGAGCATTAGGTATCGGAGAGATAGGTTTTCCGATTTGGGACCCAAGAGTTGACTCCCACTCTGGAGGAGTATGCACGGTTGACGATGCTGCCACTGGATAGACCTTGCGTGCATATGGCTTTGGGGACATGAGTCGACGGTTCATGACCCTTACTGGATTGAGGTGTAGGGTGGTGTAGGATGAGCTTACATCTGGCCACGTTATATCCTAGCGTTTTCTGTTTGATAGATTTGGCTCTGAGGATAGTTATACACGACATTCCAGGGATTTCACCACACCGGAGGATCATTGGCGTCTGGCCAAGGTGGATGTACTGCTACTATGCGTACTGTCATATGTCTATATGCCACGGTACATGGATGAGTTGGACATAGGAGTTATCATGGCAATAAGAGCTCTCAGGGAAGGTCGTACCATCATACCGATGATTATAGCAGAGACTTTGGGGTCAGCTACATACTATTGCACTTATCCAACAGGAGTATTTACGGGCAGCTCGGTCATGCTGTACATGTGGTTTATGTCACACTTGAGACCGATTGGCACTTTTAGATGGCATGGGTATTGTTTCATCCATGATATAGCCATGGCATACTCCTTTCAGCCTGCGGAGTGCTTGGACGCTATGTCTTGGTCGTTATTTTTGACGGAGATCAGTGATCCGTTTAGTATATTGTCATGCTCAGGGCTCAGCTCACCTTACAGCTTTATTACTCACGCTCTGGGCATGGATTACCTACCTCTGGCTGGTTTGAGGGGCATGACTACTTACCACCCGTTGGCCGTGATGTCGCAGTTTGACCAGTTTCAGGATTTTCATCCTTTCGAGGGGGCGTTGGGTCAGCATTTAGCTTCTCTCTATCTTTTAGCAGAGGACCGATCCCGTGTGTATGCCTATTGGGATCAGCGTGAGATAGCTACTTTTTCTGTTAGTCATCTGGGATGTTCGCCAAAGTATTCAGCGTGGATGGAGATAGAGACCTCATCAGCTGCGGCAGTATCAACATTGTCGAGTAGTGATTCAGACGATGTAGAGCCCATGGATGACATCAATTTTCACATCGAGGAGGAGTAGTCTACTGGGCTGCCAGCATCTCCTTTAGATTCTCTCAGTACTAGTATTGTTGTGGTTCAGCATTCAGCACAGTTCTTTGAGCAGAGTCTTCATCTGATGACCTTCGAGAGAGATCAGGCTAGAGCCTTGATGTTGACTGCCCTTGATGGGAGAGACGTAGCTCTATTAGAGAGAGACGAGGCATTAGCTCACAGAGATGTCGCTGTTGTTGAGCGGGATGAGGCCAGATCAGCCAGAGATGCAGTGATAGTTGAGCGGGATAGTGCCATATCTTCCCGGGATGTAGCCATCACAGATAGTACTACAGTGAGATCCCTTACCACTGGCATGATTGTAGAGATGAGCACTTACATTGATGAGCATATGGTCACCATGTAGATGGCTGCAGATCTGTTAGGTCGTGTGGATACCCTCGTACAAGAGACCATAGCTTTGCCTCATTCTTCTGAGAGGGATGCCATGTTGGGCTTGTTAGCTCGCATATACCCTGACTTGTAGATGGGCTTGTATTTTCCTGCACAAAGTAGCATAGTCATTTTTTCATGTACAGTTTACATTGTGTATATTAAATAACATTATATATAGCAGGGAAATATATTTTTGATCACTTCCCTTTTAGATATGCTCTGATACTTGCTTGATATTTTGCCTGCTACTTCAGGACTTGTGATCTTGATGTATTCTGAATTCCTCCTTGATGGATGGACATTGAGTTGTCTCTGGACAGCTCAGAATGGATCATCGATCTGTGTGTATCCATACCATATTTGGTGTCTTGGGACTGGTTTCTATATGGAAATGTGGAGAGGAGTGTGGCTTTCCTCTCTAAGATTGACCGCACCACAGATGGTCGATAGTACCCCTATTTATGAGGAGCCTAGTTAATTCCATCTCTCATAGATTGGTGTTGCTCTTCAAGGTACAACCGCAGCTTAGATGGTCGCCGAATCTCCTATTTAGGAGGAGTTCAGGTAATTCCATCCTTTTGGTCTGAAGCCAATGAAATGTGGTTGATTGAAGGATGATCCCAGTACCGTTGACAAGTATCTGTGTTTTGGTAGGGGGTGAGACCGAACCATAAATGGCTGCCTACATACTCATATTGAAGAGGAGATCAGGTCTGTGTAGTTCGAACCTGATGTAAGAGGTTCAATGATGTATGTGGCAGGAATGGTGTAGGATTTTTTTTTTTGTTTTTTTTTATAAGGAGAAGGGGGTAGAAATGTTTTTTGTTATTTTTGTTTTATTGCTATCGGGCCATATGAAATGGTTGCCTACGTACTCCTATTGAAGAGGAGATCAGGTCGGCGTAGTTCGCCCCTCAGGACGAGTTGAAAAGCGTGATCCCATGTTCAGGTTAGACTGCGGGGAAGAGAAAGTTTGATCTTAGGTTGAGGATAAACTGCAGGTGTGAAAAGTTTGATCCCATGTGTGGGGGGATAAACTGCAAGCGCAAAAGGTTCAATCCCTGGTGGGATGACCGAAGTGGTAGGAACGTAGTGAAGCCAGGCTGCTGGCTTGAAAAGTATGTTTCCCTGAGGGGCAAAGTGTGGAGAAGAGTTGTATGTGGTAAAGGGTTAAAGAAACGGAATGAATGGTGATCTGATGATCCAACACCAGGATGTTTTCTTGATGGTAACTTTAGATATAGTACCGTTTCACGGTGTCCGAGTTGATGAGTTGTGGAAATTCATCGTCGTCCATTTCTTGCAATCTGAGAGCACCTCCTGTCAATACTTCCTTGACAACAAATGGGTCTTCCCAGTTAGGAGCGAATTTTCCCTTAGATTGATCTTGGTTGTCAATGATCTTCTTCAAAACCAAGTCATGTTTTTTAAACTGCCGTAGCCGGACTTTTCTGTTGTACGATCTGGCGATCCTTTGTTGATATAACTGACCATAGAAGATAGCCGTGATTCGCCTTTCGTCTATTAGAGACAATTGCTGATACATGTCTTGTACCCATTGGTCTTCATCCAGCTGAGCGTCTATCAACACTCTGAGGGATTCCATTTCTACTTCTATGGGGAGCACTGCTTCCATCCCATAGGTTAATGCGTAGGGGGTTGCCCTAGTGGAAGTGCGCATTGAGGTCCTGTAGGCTAACAAAGTAAGAGGTAATAAGTCAGGCCATCCTTTATGATTGGCGGACATCTTTTGCATAATCTTCTTAATGTTTTTGTTAGCTGCTTCAACAGCACCATTCATCTTCGGATGATAGATGACAGAGTTAAGATGTTTTATGTGGAATTTACTGCATAATTCCTCCATCATCTTGTTGTTGAGGTTCTTAGAATTGTCTAATACAATCACCTCTGGTTGTCCATATCGATAAATGACATTATTTCTGATGAAAGCAATGATGACTTCTTTGGTAACCCTGGGGAAGGAGGCTGCTTCTACCCATTTGGTGAAGTAGTCGATCATGGTGAAGATAAATCGATGTCCATTACTGGCTTTAGGCTTAATGGGCCTGATCACGTCCATTCCCCACATTGAGAAGGGCCAAGGCGAACTCATATTGTGGAGTTCCCGTGGAGGGGCGTGGATAGCATTCCCATAAATTTGGCACTGATAACATCTCCTGACGTGGTCATTACAGTCAGCTTTGAGAGAGAGCCAGTAATGTCATGTCTTGAGGATCTTCTTAATAAGGAGGGGGCCACTCATGTGTGGGCCACAGACTCCACTATGGATCTCATCCATGAGTCTTTGAGTTTGGTCCTTATCTAAACATCTGAGGAGACCTTGTCCTGCATCTCTCTTACAGAGGGCATCTCCGCTCAGATAGAATTTCATAGCAAGTCGATGGATCCGCTTTTTCTCATTTGGGCTCGCCTCAGCGGGTGTAGATCCATCTTGTAGGTATTCCTTGATAAGATGATACCAATGATGCTGGATGGGAGGTAGCTCATCTGATATTTCTCCAATGCACCTCCCATAGGTTGGTGCCTTGTGCAGGGAAATTATGACGTTTGGCAAGTGTCCCTTGTCAGGTATGTGAATCAAGGAGGCCAAAGTTGCTAATGCGTCTGCAAAGTCATTCCTATTACGAGGAATGTGTAGAAAGGAGATTTCTTCGAACTCCAAAACCATATGTAAAACTTGTTGATGGTAAGGCAGCAAATGTAGCTCTTTGGTTTGATAGATTCATGTGTATTATCTGACCACTAACTCCGAATCTCCGAAGACAGTTAACCGCCTGATGCCCATAGAACGGGCAAGTTTTAACCCATAAGACAGCCTTCATACTCAGCTATGTTGTTGGTGCTTACTAGACACGGAAAAAAGCAGGCGCCGGTAAGTAATATGACGGTCGGAGCCAAAATGGCCTGTGTTTTGGTGAAATTTGAAATTGTGAGAGCTCGCTGTCTCGGGTCAGCCGACCCGCGGGCTTCTTCCTTTAATTTATTTATTTTTTTAGGCAAAATCTTACTACACTAAAAATAGTAATAATAATAAATATTAAAAATAATAAAATAATTAAAATATGTGTTAATTATTTATGTCTTGACTCGAGAATGTAACTTGCGAGTTTAAAAAGAAGTGCTTTGAATTGGTGCGATCATATTCCTTTTCACATGTGATTTTGCGCAGAACAAGATGGTGTGGCGCCCCCAAAATAGGTATACATCACCCATCTTGAGTCACCAAATACATGGTACAAAATTCAAATACAACTTAATTATACAACAGTCGTGAAAAATACGACTAAACATATGTTGTGAGTTTTAATACAAATATTGTCATCTAGACAATATACAAACTCAATAGGGTCCTCATTACATTTATTATCACACTATTTCATAGAATAGTGAGGACTACTAATGCACCATCTAGGACCATCACTGTTCCCCAACTAGTCCCCTCGCTGCGTTCTCATTTCAAGAGAACAATGAAAGTAAAAGGGTGAGCTCAACTAGCCTAGTAAGAAATATTATGACTAAGATAATGCGTAATAAATTATTATCGTTAGCCTTCAATAGTGTTAAAGCGATACAATATAACAAACATCAAGTTTAAGCTGCAGTATGAACAAGCAATCCATTAGAAGAGTCAAGTAGAGAATAAAATCTACTATCTTCTATGATTTAAAAGGTTTTTCATCACTTTTATCGCTGAGACTCAGCTTAATAAATAATCCACATCATCAAATCATCCCTGCACTACAGGCCAATGATATTCTTTAGTATCACGACCACGAATTATCCATGCACTACGGGCCAAAGATAATCATGTTTTCATCAACGGTCCTGATCATGCCATAAAACAATTCATCTTTGCACCCTTGGCCGAAGAGAATCCATAGCCATAATCATACCAAAAACTGTCCATCAATGCACTACGGGCTAATGAGGACTTTTTCCACATCATTTGTAACATTACGGTCATGATTATACCGAATAATCCCTGGTCATAATCATACCAAGTCCATCAATGCTCTATAGGCCACATATGACTTTCAACATAATATAAACATGAGGATGATGACAATGAAATAATAATTCAATAAAACAAGTTCAAGAATTAATTTATTCAGGAACCAATAACGTCCAAATTGTCAACATGATACTTCTTTGTAAGGTAAAATTCCAGAATGCTCAGAAGAATATTTCCATGAGAAGATACTGGATGAAGCGCAAATATCAACGATATTCCACTAATTTCATGGAGTATAGAAGTCAAAGCTTTAACCAACTGAGTATAAGAGAATATATGAAACTGCAAATAGATTTTCGTCTGCCATGCGGCAATCCACTTAGACAGATCATTTCCACAATTTAATAAGGAATGAATACAAAGGATCATTCACCATGCATGTGATAATCCACATAGACAGGTTATTCCAATAGAATAATAAAGAATGGAATAACATGAGGATTCACCATGCAAATGCGATAGATCGCATGCAGAACAGAGTTATTCCCAACGAGAATAATAAATAATGGAACCCGGTCCCGTAACGCGCACAAGCAGGATATATTCCGGCGAGAATAATAAAGAATGGAATATCAATGAAATCACCATGCATGCGATAGATCAAGATGACATAAAAGTTATTCCAACGGAATAATTAATGGAACCAGTCGGACGTAATACGCACCAAACGAGTGATATTAAGGCGAGAATAATAAAAACGGAATAATAGAAGAATTTCACCATGTATGCGGTACTCCGCATAAACAGGTTATTCCAACATAATAATAAAGAATGGAATAACAGAAGAATTTCACCAAGTATAGGGTAGCCTGCGTATACAAGTTATTCCAACAGAATAATAAAGAATGGAATAACAAAAGTTCTCTTCATGAATACGAAAGAAATAATACCCCTTACGGGTACAACAAATAATATCCCTTACCTTTGAAAGAAGAGTATTCCGACTGGTAGGGCGAGGATATACTCGAAGAAAACTTGCACTACGCTCAAAGCTTTCTTAAACTCTAAAGAAATACGCTCAAGATTATAGAAGAAGAACTCTCTCTATAGTTTCTCTCTCTAGAGTTTCAGTGAATTTGTAAGAAATAATGAAGGAATGAGCTTCTATTTATAGAAGAATGGACTGCATAGTAACTAATTAATGAACGGTCCAGATTGATTTACTTTTAATCGGACGGTCCATATTTAAAGCAAAATCTTTTAAATAAAATATAATATATTATATTTATAATCTAATAAAACGAATAACTTAATAAAAGTATTCATTTTATATAAAAAGATTTTACTATGCAAAACACTATGCTTGTGCACTATGCAACACTATGCATAATAAAATATAATATATTCTATTTATAGAATAACTTTATAAAAGTATACATTTTATATAAAAATATTTTACTATGCAAAACACTATGCATAATAGAATATAATATATTCTATTTATAGAATAACTTTATAAAAGTATTCTATTTTATATAAAAAGCTTTTCTGTTTTATTATATTAATAATACTAATAAAACAAAACTGAGTGAATTATCACGTAAACATCAATAATCAATACCGTGTGCTACTATGCAACCACGCGTATTACTGTACTTTTACTACCGAGTAGTTCAACAGTTTTAACGGTAAAACTTCCACCGTTATTCTCATAGAAATATTTTTGTCATTTTCCCAATCCGACAATAATTCCGTTGTGGGGTCTACCAATGATTGTACCGTCGTACGGATATTCCCCGACCAATCGAATATTATACAACAACTTGCATACTTTTCAAAATTTATAAATAATACCCACAACTATAACACTATCTCAAATCCAAACCATTATATTTAAAAAAATATTTTGAGAAAATTAAATCTTTATCAATAAAATCTGGGGTCTCACAATAATAGTGATTGTAGTTGTGACCATTAGTTCTGTGGTTGTTTTGGTAGTTGGGGTATGAAGAGTTGTTGCATTTTATCTTAATTTACGCTGGATGATTTTCAGATTTTGTATCCTAAGTAATACATAATAAGAATGTTGTCAGTAATATAATGCATCAAAAATTCGCAACAGGTATCAGGTAATATTTTCAGTATACCCTAGCTTAATGTTCACATCTTATACTGATGGAATGTTTACTTCTATATTATTGCACAAATTTGAAGTAAAATATATGTTTCTAATAACATATAGTTTGAAGTAAAATATTTAAAATTATATTATATAGGAGTCATTTTGGGAGAGGGGAAGTATTTTGTTATCAGAATTAACAACTCTAGGCCTAAATTAAAATTAATTTAGTGTGATATCAAAGTCAATTATGGTTCAAAATGAGTTTGATTTCAAGTACTTGTGTATTACCATAACACACATCTTTATATTTTAATTTGGAAATTACCAATTGAGGCTTACTGTCAAGTTTTTCCATAATTTAAATATTTTACTTCAAACTATATTTTACTTCTATATTATTGCACAAATTTGTTGGAAATTTGGAATGTTAAAAGCTGAAAGACCGTAATTTAATGACCCTCCTTTGGCATTAAGAATCATGTTTTCAAATTTCAATTATAGTTAGAATATATTGAAGATTGCATTAAAAATAAATAGTTGTTGTAGTTCAGTTGGTTTGAACTCTTATTTATTTACCTACAAGTCTTGTGTTCAAGCCTCACAACCCACAAGTAGTAACATTTTATTTTAAAAAATAATAATTCACGGGCCACGGGCTGGGCCTTCATGGACCGGGCCAAAAATGGGCCAGGTCAAAATGGCCCGCACTTTCATGGGCTAAATATTGCGGCCCATGGCCCATATTTCTACGGGCCTGGGCCTAAATTGCCAGGTCTAGAGCTGACAAACTGTAATTTGACGATGACGGGATACTACTCCCCCATACCGGATACTAGAACTGCTCCTCATCGGGGAAGTGAGTCTCCAAGGGTTTGAAGTCTCATGAAGGTGCGGCGGCCAGTTGATCCATAATTCCTTGAACTTTGATGGACTTTTGAGTCACGTAGACGATGTCAAATAGTGGTAGGATCAACTGCTATCTAGACAGCCGGCAATTTAACATGGGTTTATCGAACACGTACTTGAGAGGATCCACGCGGGATATGAGATGGGTTGTGTGACCATGGAGGTAATGTTGTAACCTCATGGACACCCATGCTAAAGCGCAACAAGTCTTCTCAATCAAAGTGTACTTGTGTTCACTACTGCTGAATCTTTTGTTGAGGTAATAGATAGCTCGTTATTGGCCTCTATCGTCTTTCTGTCCCAGTATGCAGCCCATGGTATTGTCACTTATGGACAGGTACATGAACAGGGGAACATCATCCTTAGGTGGTACCAAAACGGGAGCTTTGACTAGCCGCTCTTTGATCGGAAGGAAGGCCTTTTGGCAATCATCATTCCATTTCATGGAGGAGTTATTCCTTAACAGCTTGAAGATTGGCTCACAACTTGCGGCGGGTTGAGAAATGAACCTTCTAATGAAGTTGATTCTTCCCAAAAATCCTCATATTTCCTTCTCTGTCTGAGGAATGGGCATTTCCATGATGGCCTGGATTTTGGTGGGATCCAGCTCAATCCCTTTGTGGCTGACTAGAAATCCTAGCAACTTGCCTGATTTAACGCCAAAGGCGCACTTGGTTGGATTCAACTTCAAGTTGTACTTACGTAACTTGTTGAAGAGCTTCCTGAGTGGTCTTCCTCATTTCGGGACTTGACAATGATGTCATCCACGTAGATCTCTATCTCTTTGTGCATTAAATTGTGGAAGAGAGCGATCATAGCTCGCTGATAGGTGGCTTCGGCATTGATGAGGCTGAATGACAACCGTCTATAGCAAAAGGTTCCCCATGGTGTGATGAAAGCAGTTTTCTCACGGTCTTCCTCAGCACCCATGATCTGATGGTACCCCGCAAATCAATCAGCAAAGGAGTACATGTCGTATTGAGCAATATTGTCAATGAGAATGTGAATAAATGGCACGGGAAAGCTATCTTTAAGGCAAGCTTTGTTCAAGTCCCGATAATCCATGTAAACTCGCACCTTTCCTCCAGGTTTAGGCACGAGAACGATGTTGGATTTCCACTAAGGATATGTGGACACCAGGATGATGCCAGCTTGAAATTATTTCACAATTTCTTCTTTCACCTTTAAACTCCACTCAGGTTTCAATCGCCTGAGCTTCTGCTTGACTAGCTTGAATCCCTCTTTAATGGGAAGGCGATGAAGGACAATGTCAGTGGACAAACCCACCATGTCTTCATGAGACCATGCAAACACATCCTAGAATTGGGTTAGTAGTGTAACCATGTCATTCCTTTGGTTTGGGGTAAGGTCGGAACCAATTTGTATTAACTTAGGGCTTTCTAAGGTTCCGAGATTGAAAGAAGTGTTTTGATCATGGTTGGGTTTAGGTTTGTCTTCAACCCATTCTTGAATTTCTGGAGGCACCTCAATGTCCTCGTGTATTTCCATTAAGGCTGAATTCATCTCTACATCAAAGTTACAATCTTTATGGAAAAGAGGCACCATATCAGCAAATACAGGCACATCTAAATTTAGGGTCCTGAAACAAAATATGATTTCACTTAGTATATATGAAATGGTTTGATCATACAAAGTGTTAGCGTGTACTGGCAAAATGACTACTAATACTATACAGAAAAGTAAGTAGTTATGATATCTACAGGGCAGAAAGAGTTCCTGCCCATTTTACCCTTGTCGACCAATGCAAGGAGTACTACTCCAATTGGCAAGGGCAAAGTCCGGGTGGACTGCAGTGATGGAGGGGCTGTCATCGTCATCCTTATCCCGAATGATGACCATTACATCTGGGAAATCATCGTCTGGGGTGTATCTATTTATATGTTCATCATGAACGATGATGCGCATGCTTGACATCATTCTGATGATGTCTTGCTTAATTCTTTGTTTCTCTTCCTCCACTCTGGGGTCTGGAACAAAGACTTCTTTCTCCCTTACCAGTATCGGCTTGGGAAATAACATAGCCATGACTCTGGTTGGCACCTTTACAGGAGGTTGTACGGACTCAGCAGTTGCAGGTAGAGACACACGTCGTGTCACTGAAGCTAAAGGAATCTGATAATGCTTATGTGGATTCCCGTGACGGGAACTGGCGGAATGGCCCAGTCCAGCTGTCCCAGTTTGACTGACAACTTGAATTGGTTGCTTAATACCCTGATGGCTCTTACCCAGCCCTTGTCCCGGCTGATGACCCAAGGATATCATTTCTTGAGTAGGCGACATTACTTCGGCAGAAATCTTGGGTGTAAGAGGTGGCGCCCCAATAGCATGGTACTGAGTGTTGCTTACTTCCAAGGCATGAAAACTGACCGGTTCCACATCTGAATTGACGTTGATGTATGGTATGTCACCATGTTGAGGACATTCTGGTTCAGCGTTGACCGTGACTAGGTTATTGTTGATAATGTATTTCAGTTGTTGATGAAGGGTGGAGGGGACTGCCCTGGCCATATGAATCCAAGGTCTTCCCAAGAGCTGGTTGTATCCTGAATCTATCTTGAGTATGTGGAAGGACACGCAGAATGTATGGGGGCCAATTTCGATTGGCAGCTCAATTACTCCGACCGAATTTTGGCGGGCTCCATCAAAAGCTTTGATAACCGTATGGCTGCTCCGGATTCAGTTGAGATTGACGTTCATCTTTAACAATGTAGTGTATAGATAGATATTTAGAGATGAACCTCCATCTATCAAGACTTCAGCTAGCATATACCCGGAGGACAATAATACATGATAATGTAGCGGCTTGCAATACTTGGGTCCCTTTGGGCGGTATATCATCATCAGTGAAGGATATCACATTGTTGTTAAAAATGTGATCAACCAAGTGTTGAAATTTTTTTGTATCCACTGATGTCGGTAAGTAGGATTCTTCCAAAACCTTCATTAAGATTCTCCTGTGTTCCTCGGAAGTTAAAACCAAGTCCAGGATTGAAATTTGGTGTGGAGCTTCTCTTAAGCTTAAAACCACCTTGGCTTCGTTATGACCTATAGTGCAGAGGAATTTTTCAATCTTCTCCATGGGCATTTTCCCCTTTGACTTGATGGTAGAATTCATCACCCTTTGGGGAAGATACAATGGATTCTCCTTCGACACTGCAGCAGTCGTATGCGAGGCGGATCCTTCACCTTCTCCATAATTCCAGGGAACTTTTTGTAAGCTGACAATAGGATATTGTGCTCTGCATGGTAAGTTGATTGGCTTTGGAGTGGCCACTTTCAAAGGATTGTTACTTCCTCTGAGTTGAATTGTTGGTATTGTGAGTGGTTTTCCAGTGTCATCGGCCTCAGCTGATATAACTGCTACCAATTCCTTCCACTTAGTAGGACAGGTATTCTCACTCTCACGTAGCACAGTATCATCGTCTGCTAGTTGCAGGACACCACTGTCAATTAGATTCTGGATAAGGTGGCGAAGTGCCCAACATTCTTCTGTGTTGTGACCGCGAGAATGGGAGTGATATTGACATACTCCATCAGAATTGAACCGTCCTGAACGAGGATTAATTGGAGGTAGAAGGGAAGTGATCCTTCCTTCATTGATTAGCATCTGAAGGATTTCCTCCATAGGTTGGCCCAGGTATGTAAATTCCCTTCTATTGGCAAATCCTGACGGGCTTTGGCATTTGCTCTCTTTGTCACTTTGTCCTCCAGTGTTTCTCTTTCTGAAGGTGACGAGGGAATATTCATGACAAGAGGAAGGAGACTAGCATGCTCTTGGCTGACTAACTGGCGTGTAACTTGATGCTGATAGATCACCAGTTCTGTCAATTGCTCAATTTGCTTGCACAGAGCTTTCATCATACGTTCCATTGCGAACTGGAACTTGGCATAATCCCATTTGTCAACACCGTCTTTGGTGGTCTGTGATGACTCGCCGTTGAAATTGGAACTCTGTCCATTGCTCCAATTAATCATGTTGACCTCTTCTTCTTTGTGTTGAGAAAGAAGATTGTCTTGTACGTGAGGTATATATGGTTTGGTAACCACGATCTCCCCATTGTCTATCAAGTTTTGGATCTTGTGTTTCAAGGCCCAACAATCCTGAGTATCATGTCCAGGTGCCCCGGCATGATAAGCACATTTCAAAAGCAAACATTGAAACCCCTCCTATTAGAAATTTGGTGGTGGAAGAAGATGCGTGATTTTCTTTTGCGTTGTCAGAAGAGTGAGAATATTCTCGAGTGAGTCCCCTAAGGGTGTGAACACTCAAAGGCGTTTAACTTCTCCACCTTTCGATAATGTAGGGTTCGAAGACTGAGCTTCAAAGGGAGTGTAATTTCTCCTCTAGATAGGCATGGTCTGATTGCCTTTTTGACCCTGTAGTATCAGGGAAACATCCTCCTCTTTCTTTTTATGGACCCTCCGGGGGTTGTTTTCATAATTTCCGGATTGGATGTGCTCAGCAACAGCTTTAAGGGTAGCTAGGTCTTGAATCTTTCCTGATTTCAATCCCATCTCAGCCATTTCCCCGTGTTTAATCATTTCAGAAAATGGTTTACTGATGCCGGCTAAGACTCTCTCATAGAAAGGAGATTCTTGTATGTCTATGAAGGTCATGACCATTTCTGATTCCGTCATGGAAGGAATAACTTGAGCAGCAAGGCGCCTCCACCTCTGAGCATACTCTCTAAAAGACTCGTTGGACTGTTTCTTGACCTTGGTAATCTGGTACTGGTCAGGAGCCATCTGAGACTGGAAGCTGTATTGAGTGATGAAGGCCTGAGCTAGCTCCTCCCAACTATGGATCTTTGAGTTGTCTAATCTGGTATACCACGAACGGGCTTCTCTAGCCAGACTCTTTTGGAACAGCTGTATCCCGAGCTTCTCGTCTTTTGCATAAGACCTGAGTTCTCCAATAAATACCTTCAAATGTGTGTAAGGATCTCCTAACCCGTCATACTTTTTGAAGTCAGGAGTCTTAAACTTTTCTGGATAATGAACACCAGGGAATATACATAGGTCAGCATATGAAACACTCCCGTGTGCTCCAATTCCTTTGATAGCATGAAGGTTTCTTCCATTTGAAGGACTTTCTTTAGGATGTCACCGATGTCTGGATCTCCTGCGAGATGGGTGGCATCATGAATTTTGTTGGTCGTATCCAACTACAGTTCAGGTATCATAATGGCTTGAGCTCCCCCTTGTGTAGAGGATTCAGCATGTATGGGTATCTTTGGACCCTGAGTAGACTGGTGTAGTTCTTTAAGCAGAACAGCCAAATCTTTGATTTATTTGCTTAATCCGTCGAATTCTTTGCGAGAAACTGGATTAAGGTCAGTCTGGTCGGATGACGACATAATTGACTGTAGGCTCGCGGCCTTTCTGGATTTTGACCGGGTACTAGGTCTGATTGTTTCCCTGCGAAAGACTTGCATAGTTTAGTCTTTAGGGAATGTGTAAATATTAACATGATATGTGATGTGTCCGTTTTAAGAATTTTATCCTGCAAAACGGATGTTAGCTGTTTGTAATTCAAGATAGCATGTTTTAAAATATGTATGTACACATGTTTCTTCATATTTCTCATTACATGGAGATGTATATGGCATGAAATTATAATTAATTGTTTTTACGAGTAATGAAAAAAGCATGAAGAGACTTTCCTCCGTGTTGGGTTTATTAGAGGCTGACCTATCTTAGGTTACTCTCGCGGCTTTTTGGCATGAAAGTTCCAAAATCATCGCAATTTACTCAACGAAAAATTAATCCGGTCTTTCAACTAGAGCGAATTTGGGTGGTGCCTTTCCTGAGCCTCGTTGGAATTAGTCTTCCTACGAGTCCAGTAATCAAACACCGATAGGATAGCCTCCTGGTGGAGGAACCACACAACATACATTCACATACAACGTGTCTCACCGTTTATGAAAATGATGACATGTGCGAAGCACTAATATCACAAACAGATATACTGTAAAGCATTAATCGCAGTAAATATATGCATTCGTACACATTCATCGTAAATGTAAATGCAACATCCACACATAGGCATATAATAGTTTTGAAAAGATTGTAATAGCGGCTTAAGTCCTCTTACTGGAGTCACCAGCAGAGTCACCACCTGTCAACGTCGGGATTTTTAGTTGTCCCTTTTCGTTACTTATTTTTTGGTGTTCTCATGTTAGGTGAGATTTGTTTGAAAAAATAAGTGAAAAAGGTCTGACATGTATAATGTCGACGATGGACTGTTAAGAGTCGCTAATTGGTTTTTGAAATGGTTGTACCAACACAACCGAGAAAAGGTTTGCACATTGACCCAGTGATGTGACACTGCTAAACGGGTCAGTGAAACTGAGATTCATTAGGGTCCGAGAACTTGATTATGCAGAGGGAAGGTGTTAGGCACCCCCCCCCCTGACATCCGTGTTACACGGTGACCGCCACTTTTCAAGAAACTGTTATATAAATGTGTGTGTGTGTGGGTCAATGTGCTGTTATTTGGAAGTAGTGTGAGGCCTCGTTCGCACCTATATACACAGGGTTTGAATTTATGTAAAAACTCAATTTTAAGCAAGATATGGCAGTGATGTTTTGGAAAAGAGGTTTTTCAAACCCTTGTGCTCAATAGTAATTGAGACCTTTAACACTTCCATTTTATTAAGTGTTCGGCTTGATTGCTTTTATTTTTCAGATGTGAAGCATCTATAAGAAAATAATGTACAAAATGATGACGAACTCCTCGTGGGTATGAAAACCATCAGAAGAAATCCAGACACCGCAAATAAATTTACAAAGTCGCATACGGTGACAATGTCCATCACGGAACCGAATCTAGATCAATAGATGAATGTGATCACATGATTCCTAGGCTCACATGATGCCATAATTTGTATGAAAGCGAAAGCGGTATATATATAAAGTTGTAATATATATATATATATATATATATATATCTGAATATGATCACCACCACGAAGCACATCCATGGGGATCGGAAAATGTAAATAAAGTTATAAAAGCTATCAACCGCCACGGAGAGGAAACCTGTGGGACGTAAACGTAAAGAAAGTCGTAAAAGCGATCAACCATACTTAAGTAAACTCCAAAGGACGAAATATATATATATATATATATATATATATATATATATATAAAAGCGATAAACGCACAGGATGTAAAATTTAGGCTCATCGAGCGAGTTCGACAACGATTCATATATATATAGTATATATATATATATATATATATATATATATATATATATATATATATATATAAGTAAGTAAGCGCTCAGGATGTAAAATCTGGGTTCATCGAACAAAGTCCCACAAACAGTTAGTATATATAAGTGTATATATATATATATATATATATATATATATATATATATATATTAAAGCAATAAACGCTCGGGCGTAACTCTAGGCTCATCGAGCAGAGTTCGACACATTACTCGATAATGTCTAGGCTCAATCGAGGCATAACTCGATAATGTTAGTCCATATATATAAATATATATATATATATATATATATATAAATATATATGTATATACAAACTGAAATAAAACCACGGACCGAAGTCCGGGCAAACACACGCAACACGACTCTCAACGTGAAGAAAGGTGTGTGTAAAGATGAAGAGAAATGCTTTAAAGTGTGTGAGAAGGCTTACAGTGGGCTGCCAAAGAAGACTTTTATATCTTTAAAGTGGATGAACACTCGGCTCCCGCCGGTACAAAAGTAGCTATATGTGAGCTCACAAGTGTTTAAAATGAGAAAGCACTCAATATAGGGTGAGTACAGAGCAAATTTGACAGGGCTTCCTCGCCTTTTCTTTTTTTAAAATGACCACCCCAAACCCTCTATTTATAGAGGGGGGGAGCCGCAGGTGTACCTGAGGATACCCGGGTTGCCCCGGGCTTCGCGGGTCATGTCATCTCGAAGTACGTGCACGTATGCACTATAATGTTCGCTCGAACTTTCAGAATTGCAATCTGGGCATCCGATTGAGGTATGTAAGACCTATTTCGGACCGCCGTTGTCGAGAGTTATGCAATGACATGGGATTAGTGGTTATACGAAGTCAGGAAGATGGGACGTTACCCTCCGGTCTTCAAGCTTCAAATTCTATCTGTTACCCTGTGTAATAGTCCGCAAGATGACGACTTTGCCCCTCACCGGGGTTATTTCTGGTTTGGGCTGATAAAGCAGATGTTGCTCAGGGTTATCGCTGAGATTGGACTGCTGCAAGTATTGAAGGTCCTCAGTGTCATCTTTGAGGTGTGCCTGTCTTCCCGGGGTTATGTTCGGGTCTTATACTGACTGTCTCGGTTTGAGCGCTGAGGTTGAAGTTGATTGCATACACTTGAAACAAGAATTTCTGGGGTTATCTCCGGAACTGCTACTGCCTTCCTTGGGGTTATCACCAAGGTTGGTGAATGCTACTCCCAGTGTTAGGATTGAGACTGAATACTTCGGGGTTATCTCCAAGATGGATCGGTCTTCTCCGGTGGATTTTTCGGTATTGAAACTGCATGCCTCGGGGTTATCTCTGAGGTTTGACCTGACATTCCCGGTGTGTGTTCCGGGTTTAAGGTTGAATTTTTGGTAGTATCCGGACTGGATGTGAGCTGTCTTCCAGGGTTATCTCTAAAAGATGAATCTGCCTTCCTGCAATGTCAGTAACAGGTGTGCAGAAAATTTCGACTGTCTACAATTATTATTATTGTTATTGTGCACCCAACCCATCTGTTCACCCATCTCCGCCACCATGAAATATACATATACCATCAATGGTGATTACAAACAAAAATAAATTATCTATGGGAACTTTAATTCAAACAGAATCATCAATTTTTCAACAATACAAATACAAGAACATAGGTTGGATCTAAGGATATTGCAATGCTTTTCCAAAATTGAAAAAGAATAGGATAAGGTTTAAACGCACAAATAAAAAGAAACTCATGTCAAATTGACGAAAATTTCATACTTAGTGGTTCCAATCCAACTTACTCCCCGCGACAAAGCCGGTGATCTAACCTTTAAGTACACCGGAAAAGAAAAAAAAACGTTGACACTACAACAATCGTTGCTCTGATTCCGCGGCATGCTTCCTCGATTCCTCCTATTAGAGCAACACGGAGACTGAGGATTTCAAATTTTGGGAACGAAGACGACTCTTCGTATTTGGCGATGAAGGTTTGGGTATGGTCGATGATGAGTGTTAAGATGTTATGATTATTTTAAATTTAGTTGTCTAATTTGTTTACTGAATTTATTTTACAGTAATTTGTTAATGGTGTATTTTATTTTAACTTGTTTAAACTATGTTAATTGTTTATTATTTGAGTTATTAAGTTAATTGTGTAATTATTTTTAATTTATGTATATTCTTGTATTTTTTTTAATGTGTTAATTGTATAATTTATTAATTCATGTTATTTGTGTAATTTTTAACTGTTTAATTTGTTATTTACTTTTTTGCCCTTTAATCTCATTAAAAATATGCTTTTTTTTATTGTTATTGTTATAAAATATTTATCAAAATAATTCCACTCCCCCTCTGTTCGTCATCTCCTTTTGTTTTATTTAGTTGTTAGAATTGATTTAGTATATATCAATATTCTTTGGATAATTTAGTAGTTAAGCTTATAGTGCTCGAGTGGTCTTTTGACCAAAATCTCAAACTTGAAGTTTTGGGATCAAATTTGGGTAGTGACATATTTTTAGGAATTAATTTGATTAAAATTGACGTCAATTGTACCACGTGTGCCACATCATCAGGTTAACGCAAATATAGCACCTGAGAGTTCAATATCAAATTTTTCGAACAAAAAATAGGCTCAATTTGCGTTTATCAAAATAAAGAAACTCAATACCCAAAAACACCTAAAATTCAATTGCCACATTTGCATTTTACCCTTTTCTTAAATCTCCCTATACTTTTTCAAAATCAATATCATCCTCGTACATTGCCAACTCATTTAAACAGTTGACATGGCATTAAAAATTAAAAATAATAAAGAAAATGTTCACATGCCAATTTTTGTGTCCCATTGTACAAAATAAAGGGTATTTTAGTATTTTAATTAATGAATTCTTAACATTATCATCACCACAGAAGCCTGCCGTCCAAAAGTATAGGGAGAATTATGAAATCTGGGTGAGTGAGAGTATAAGGAGATTCATGAAAATAAATATTTTCAGGAACAAAACTGAAACCACACAATGAGTACAAGTACCAAATGGGTCCTTTTGCGAATTTCTGCTGTATACCACCAATCCAGGGATGTTGCTTGATCAAGAAAGTATGATTGAATCCTCAATATGAGCTGAATGCCTCTCTACAAGAAGTTTAATCAGCGGACTCTCAACCTCAGCTTTAGACTTACACTTGTCACGGTAAACTGTGATATTTCCACTACTTGTAACAACAGTAGCCACCTCTTTACGTGTCAAAAGCTCATTTGCTACAACTGCGTGCATCTTGTACTTTTTAAGGGCCACGTCAGCCTTCTTTAAGAGAATATCTATGTTTGTCTCTAGCTGTAAAATCAAGTAAGGTAAAAGAAACCACAAAAGAAGACGCGTCAAAAAGATATTACCCCTTCCATCCCATATTTATTGTAACCATTTTAAGGATTTTGTTGACTTTATACAATTTGTCACCCTTGTAATAATATGCTATAATATTAAAAAAAAAATTGTAGCCAAAAGTTAAAATTATTGATTGTGTAAAGTTGAGTAGAAAACATTATTATAATGATGGAGGGACAAATAGCTTTAAAGTTATCATTGTTATGAGACCATTAAAGGTAAAGCATCTAATTGTTAAAAGTAGCCAAATTTAGAAATGTTGCAAAAAAATTTGTAGATCCAAATAAGTGTTGCAATAATTTTGGAATGGAGAGTATGTAAATTCAAAAACAACATGAAAAAATAATTTATGGTGAAAATAAGCGAACCTTACGATACGCAGAAGGCCATGGGAGCCCAATCTGTCCTCAGCACGAAAAGCATCTTGGGTACTTGAACAAGTCGCATATTCAAAGGACCAGATGCAGACTGAATTTTATGTATAGCCTGTACCGTTGGGCCAAAATGAAGTTAAATAGTGGAAGCAGGCATGGGATGAATTAATAACTAGAGGGGTTTAAAAACCAAAATAATAAAAATAATGTTAAATTACTTGAGTGCAATATTCCACATTAGTAACGCTGAATATTCAAAAAGGAGGCTTTTCCCTCCTTTTAATAAAAAACATCTTTGATGCAGTTCAATGAAAGAAGCACCAAAGTAGAATTCAGATTTAGTTGGCTAATATATATACTCTAGCAAAAAATAAAAAATCTTACTATGGCTTAGGATAAGTAAGATGGTTTGGGATGAAGCTCTTTACGAAACAACTGAGTGCATAATGTTCTCAAATGCAATGTGACGCAGACAACTGAACTCCATTTGAAACATGTTAAAAGTGGAGCAAAAAATCTCTTTTGGTTGAACATAAAATAGTGCAATAAATAACTTTTACTGGACCTAGCTTTCTTACCAATTGCAGCCCTAGGTTCCATTTAGATCTAAAGTGAAATGATGCTAATACTTTTAGATGATGAAATCATCCATATGAATTATTGTTAAAACAAGGAATTTAATTACTCATTTTCTTTCACAGCAACCATGACTTAGTAGCATTAATGACTGCATTTGACAAAATAGAAGCAGTGATGCTTATTCTAATAACAAGTACCAAAAGTAACAAGAATCCTGAAGAACAGAAGTAAAAGTGAGATGATATCACACTCAATTATATCATTACCATACTCTCCCATGGAGCATAAAAATCAGATACTGCAGCCGCCAGATAAAACATTGCACTTGGCCCTAACGTCCTCATTGTTATTGCAATTAACTGTAAAATCTGATCATTCAAAACTGTCAGTTTCTTGAAATATTTTCATTATGTCGCGTTGCAACAAATTTACAGAGTAAGGACCAAGGCTTCAATGAGTATATAATTAGGTGAAGCACCAACCCAGACGAGTTGAGTTGAAAAACATAAAAATTTAAGGGTGGACAGTCATTCATGAAGGAAATGAGTAAAAATTTGGGGGGAAAGGTGAATGGAAACAAAATCAAATGGCAAATTTCAGAAAGAAATGAAAGTGCCATAGTATATAAGGAGATAGATCAAGTCGGCATACAGTAATCTCAATGCAAAGACACCAAAATAAAAATAATAAACTAATATGTAATGAAAACAAGTGACAGAAGCCATTACATACTCAAAACAACTTGCCAGAACTACTTACTACATCACATCAACAGATTAGCTTAGTCAGTGTGGCTTCTAGGAATAAATATGAAGAGTTTGTGCAATGTGGACCATGTATTAATGAAACCTCTGACGTAAACTGAAGGCCCGTAAATTAAAATCCGGGACATTATGATTGATAGCTTTAGAGTTTAGCTTTTACTCGCCAGCAACGAATCCTAATAACAGCAGGATGACGAATGGTGACAAGTAGCTCACAAAATGTATTATCAACTATTTCATTGTTGGAAAATTATATACTCCCTCCATCCCTCAAAAAGAGT
Source organism: Panax ginseng (assembly GCA_020205605.1). Taxonomy (NCBI): domain Eukaryota; kingdom Viridiplantae; phylum Streptophyta; class Magnoliopsida; order Apiales; family Araliaceae; genus Panax; species Panax ginseng. The sequence goes on along the minus strand of CM035138.1, from coordinate 58,645,104 downwards.
CTCATTTGCAAAACTTGTGAATATTAAGGATAAATTTTTGTTTCATGTAAACCCGTAAGCATAGTTGTCATGGCGCTACGGCGAGACGCGGTTATAGTTGACCGCCTGAACGCTTAGGCGATAAGGCGCCCGCTATGGCGTCCTTGTGGTGACAAGTCGTTAACAATGTGAAATATATATATTTTTTTATTTTACTTAAAAAGTCTATTGAACAATAAAATTTAATATACATTAAAACTCAAAACATCATAACTAACACTATGGAATACAATTAAATACACAATTATATAAATACTTCACAAATTCAAAAATAAAACAATTGACATTGAAAACTAGTAGAATAAGTCAAACACTACGTAGAAAATAAAGAATTAACCAAGTCAACAATCATCACATATTATAAGTCTAATAAGTAATAAAATTACACCACATAACAAGTCCATGGGTTATGATGAGTCATAAGTGCAAAATAACTTAATTACTTAACTTGGGCTAGCTGCCAAGGCGTGACCTTGCATTTTCCTTCTCTAGCGCCAGGACGCCTAGTCATTGCCTAGGCGATGCCATGACAACTATGCCCGTAAGAATAATTTGTTAGTTTAATAGTATGGTCTGATAATGAAATTATGATGGCAAACAAGAAGATATTGTGTCATTTTATACTACTATAATAAAAAGTGAACTCTTTTGTGGAACAAAAAATATTGTCAAATGGGTCACTTTTTGTAAAACGGAGAGAGTAAATGGAAAAGGAAGAATATTTTGTATTACTGAAATAACTGCATGTAGGCCACATGGTAGACATATAAGTATTATTTTTGTGTATATTTATTCTGATACATAAAATATTCAGATGCTCATTCAACCTGTGGCTTTCCTATAATGTGTATAATAGAAGTGTATGTGCATAATTTCAAACAATTATACATAAGGACTAGGGATGTAAACGAACCAGGCTACCTGTGAGCTTGACTCGAGCTCGTTAACGAGCTAAACTCGAATAAGAACCTTGGCATGTTTAGTTAAATGTGTCCAACCCGAACAGTGTGATGTCCGACTTGAGCCCGACTCGTTTAAGCCGACTCGTTTAACAATTATTTAATTATTTTTAGTTTATTTATATTTGTTAGAAGATATGGCTCATAATTGTAATTAATCTTATCTCATAATTAATGTGTATACATTGTTGTAAATTAGGGATTTGGTATACTTGTGTATATAAACCAATGTAATTGAGAGGAAATCAATCAAGGAATTATAATCCAAAAACTCTGTTATTCCTTTTCTACTTGGTATCGAGCTCAGGTCCTTATTCTCTTGAAACAAACTCCTTATTCTCTTTTTTGCGCTACCATTCATATTTCATCTCAAAAAACTAGCTGAACAAAACTATATGAAGTAATTGAGATCAATTGGGTTACCCGTTGCCAGGCGATCATCACATAGGTTTTAGACTCCTGACCCACCACCACATGCGCCTCCATGCGCCACCCCACTCGCAGACTGTCGACGCCACGCGCCACCTTCAACCGACGTGAGACACTTTCCAGTGAACTTCTGTCGACATGGCTACTCCTATGGTGTTCGTCTCTTTCTCCTCTTACCATCTACAATGGTCTTGTAGTGTTTGATTAAGGTTTATCCAATTTTTTCTTTGTTAGTAGCATTGGTGGCTTATTTTTCTCCCTTGCTGATGTACTGCTATTTTCCTACTGCTTCTTCTGAATCCATTCTAGTTCTAAAGTGTAGTACAATAAGTTGATATTGTATCTACCTGTTATACTGTTATATAGCTGAACAAAGTAGTACTAGCAGTGGGGTTCATAACAGTAGCATGGGACAATAAGCTATTGGAAGTCATACTCATAATTCAACATTGGTTCTCAACCCCTTCAAACTGGATGGCACCAACTATTTTGCATGGTCTCAAGTGTACCGCGTGTCAATTGAGTCTAATCGTATACAACCCTTCATCAATGAAACAACTCCTATGCCTGAAAAATTGGGTATAACCCAAGAAGAATGGAAATCTGGTAAAACATGGATTTTTAATTCAATTGAACCTAGTATACGTAGTTACATGTTCTTAGACACTACCTATTAGCTTTGGAAGGCTATCTCTCAAACTTTATCTGTTTCTAGTGATATGTTTAAGGCATATGACATTCATAAAAGAATCTGTGAGCTGGGTCAAGGAGAAAAGACTGTGGCATAGTATTTTGCGAAGATTAATGCACTTTATCAAGAGCTTGATCATTACTGGGTTGTTTCAGCCAAATGTACGGAAGATGAAGCAGCTTATCAAAAGTTTGTTAGTGAAGATATAGTTGTGGATTTCTTAGCTAGTTTGAATATAGAGTATGATCAACTTCGAGCACAATTAATTGGTCAGACACCTTTTCCATCACTGCGAAAGGCTCATGCTAGAGTCCAACAAGAGAAAAGTAGACGTTGGGTGATGGTTCTAAATTTAAATCATGTTAACCGATCAATCATGGTTGTTTCATATCCTAAGCCTGACTTCTCCATTGAATCTCCTGTTGAGGAGTCCTTCGAATGTGACTTCTGTGGGGGAAAGAATCATACCAGAGATCGTTGTTTTAAGCTTCATGGATGTCCTAAAAGGCGTGAAGGTCGGTCTGGTAGTGGTCATGGATGTGGTCCTCAGGCCTATATGTCCACTACAACACCTCATGTTGATATTTCCAATACTTTAGAAGCTACTACTGCACTCACTCCTGAGAAAATTTCAACTTTCCGAAAATTTTGTTCTAAATCTATGTCTTCTAATTATGCACAATCAAGTATGCATTCTTGTGCTTTTAATGTTTCATCATCTTTCCCTAGTTGGATCATAGACACAGGTGCTTCTGAGTATATGACCAGGTCATTCCATCTCTTTACTTCATACACGCCTTGTTCTGGCAAAGACAAGGTTCAAGTAGCTGATGGCTCCCTTTCTTCTATTTCCGGGAGTGGTGCGATAATTTGTACTCTTCATTAACATTATCACCTATTCTTCATATTCTTTCATTTACCGCAAATTTATTATATGTCCAACGTCTTACTGAATCCTTACACTGCTCAGTCACTTTTTCCCAACTCATTGTGTTTTTCAAGACTTGGTGATAATATCCTGACTAGGCTCGCATCGAACAACATTCACTCAACTCAAGTTCCAAGGACAATTCAAGTGATCTTAAGAGATGGGGCTCAAATCGACTCAAAGAGGCTTACATTGGGGTTTAATTCAAGTGAACCGCGAGGAGAGGATCAATTATATGTTTTGGGATTGCTAGATACCATCTATTTAGAAAATCCAAATCAACGCAAGTCAAGTAATTATGTAATGCACAGAACAAAGGAGAAGATTGAGAATACATGTCAAAACGTTTATTGTGGGATATGTTTCTAAGTTCATTAATTTGGTCTAAACAAAACTTCAAGGTTGTTGGAGGAAGCAAAAAGGACAAAAATTCAAGTTTGGGACTTAAAAACACAGAAGAGAACATTCTGACTATCCAGCGAGAGGCACGCCAGACGAGGAAGACATTTCATATGTACATGTGGCCGCGCCGATTTGGCCTTATGAGTGGCGGTAGCGTCGATCATGCATCATGATTCCAAGAAACACGTGTTTGATCAGATTTATTTCTTATTTTAAGGGATTTCCATATCTTTCCATAATTCTAATGTATCTAAGATATTTATTAGATAGGATTTAATTTCCATATTGATTTGTTAGCTAGAATTTTTATTTCCATTCAAATTTTTATTCCTTATAGCAATTAGGGTTTTGATTTCTTATTTCTTATAGAATCAGGACTTCTTCCATCAATATAAATAGATTACATAGCTGATGTAATAGGGGAGACTTTTTGATTAATAAAATTCTCGTGAGATTATTCTCCTTCGGTTCTTTAAGAACTCCTGAATTGTTCATAGTTTTCTGTGAGATTCATTATCGACTTATCATACAATAATACATAGTTGTGTGTAGCGTCTTCTACCGCATCAATCGTTGATTGTACTAAGGTTACCGCTTACATATAAGCAAGGGGTCAAGGTGTCATTGATGTTCCATTCAATGCAGATTTCCTTTGAGCGATCGATTGTACCAAGGCTCTCGTCTCAATATAGACGTTGGGTTGAGGTGTCGTGAGCGTTCCACCTTACAATTTTGCTAGAAACGATCTGGGCGACGACCACAGCACGCTACACAAGCGTGTCGTGTAGTCTATCATTTGGTATTAGAGCTTAGCCTTTCTATCAAGTTACTTATCTTTAATTTTGTTTAATATATATTGCCAAAAAAAAATTAGTGAAAAAAAAATTCAAATTCTATTTCTATTGTGCTAACCAAACTTGTAGCACACCATCAAATCATCAAATTCCAACCAAAAGTTCATCCCGTTCCATCCATTATCAATTCTGATGAAGCGACATCATAACTTTTTGGAGAAAGCATACAAGAGGAGTACGAGGCAATCAATTTGTAATTTTTGTGGTATTCCGATAGTCATACCTTCTATATTTTTGTTATTGATAAATTACTTTTGAATTGCATTGTAAAACTATGAATTTATTTGGTGAATTCAAAAAGAACCTATAAGAGAGAATATTAGAGGTAAAAGGCAAGAGTGTGATCAACAGAGGGTAAGAGCCAATTGTGCGATACACGAGCATTTCATAATTGTGTGATATATTGTTTGAGCGTAACACATAAGAGTGTGTGAGAAAAATTTTCTTTATCTACTAACCTTTGTTTTGAAGCAAATATGTATGATTATGATTATTAAAGTTCTTATAGGTCTCGAAAGAATACTTTCCAAGGAAGGATTGATCCAGATGCTTATTTGAGATGGGAGGAAAAAAATGGTTCGAAAGTTTGTATATAATGAATATTCTGAGCGTGGAAAGGTGAAACTGGTGGTTTAAGAGTTCTTCGATCATGCAGCTACATGGTGGGATCAAGATGTGTGTAGCAAGCGGAGATGTGGAGAACATCTAATCAAGACATGAGCAGAATTAAAAATGGTCATGAGGAAGCGTTTTGCTCCAGTACATCGAGAGAGGAGGGAGGAGTATACATATCAAAGACATGTAGAGCAACCTTCAAGGCGATCAACATTAGAAGATGATAGGAGGGTTCGTCGACATATAAGCAAGGAGGATTCGCATGGGAGACAACTACAGACACTCCTAAGGCATCCAAGAATATAAAAAAAGACATCATGGAGGCGTGTCGCAAGGGATTGGAAGATTGCTGGTTACAACTAGAAAAGGCCTGTAGGACACGCATGGAGCTAATTCAACCGAAAGAGATTGAAGATGAAAAAGAATATGCAGTCCAAAGAGAACTGTTAGATTCTAATGTTCGCGAGGTTGAATATGTAAATGACAATATTTGTGATATTGAAAAAGAACGACAAAAAGAAATTGTTCAAAAGAAAAGATTGAAAAGAGTGAAGAGAGATTGGAAAAAATGAGTTTAAAAAAAACGAGAGAAAAAAAAACGAGAGGGTGAGTATAAAGAAGAGAAAGAAGAAATATGTGACTATGAAAAAGTGAGTGAGTTGGAAAGTGATTTATGTTTTGAAAAACCAATGACTGTACATTCGTACAAGACGGTGCTTTTGGATACTAACTAGGTTAACTCTTCTTTGTCTAGTTCTGTTGTTTCTCTTATACAGGTTGATGACATACCACATGTTATCATTTCGTACCGATCAGCTGCTAGTATTCCCGAGGAGACGACAGAGTTACCGAGACGGGTTGGAGAGTTGGTGAAAGTAAGTATTGTGAATGAAGACATGAGTTTGTGTGCTAATTATGAGATCATAGTACCTAAGGAGGATGGGACAACGAATTTGTGCATCGATTTTGATTTGGTAAACAAGTTTCGTTATTCTTTTCTTTATTTGGATAATATGTTTGATAAATTACATAGTTCTTGTGTTTTGTCTAAATATGATGATCATGTGATGATAATGCATAATCAATTTAGCATGAGAAAAAGTGAAAATGGAAATTTGTTTTAACATGTTAATTGTATAGATGGATAGTTATTTATGTTAGATTAACTGATGCATCTAGTGTTTTCATGAGTTATTTAAAACATATTTTGCATGCTTCCATTGGAAAATTTGTGTTTAGCTATTTTGAGATTAGAATCATCTTTACCATAAACTATGGTGGATATTTGATGCATGTCGAGTTAGTTTATGACCATGATATATATTCGCGTTTTCAAGGTTCGTACTTGCATGAAATTCATTTTAGGTTTTCTTATCCCTATGTTGAGTTGGGTTTTCATGCTAGACAATCTTTACATGAGATGTCGATAGTTGATAATGGTAGTAATCATGTTGTTTCATTAGAGCAATCTTCATTGCATGCTTCGCTATCATATGGTATTGATTTGAAAAGTAATTATCATCGAGATAGGGTGAGATGTGGGTTACATGCATGTTTAGTCAAATCATTTGGATTAGATAAGGCATTGCATACTTTCATGAGATTGTGTAATCATATTTTGTCGTTGTTCATGGGAAAACTTGTTATTATCTGTTTTGATGATATTCCAGTTCGTGTCAACAATTTGGAAAATTCTGTGTAGCATGTGTTGAGTTTGTTTATCATGATAAGTATGCTATCTAGTTTTTATCTTATGAAGTTGGTTGTGGCCTTTTTACTCCGTTGACAATATTATTTGTTCTTGACTGTGTTAATGTCAATGGGAAGGGAAGGGAAAGGTTAAATCTGTTTTACATGTTCCTGATGGGTTCATATTCATCAAGGAGGAAAGTATGGATTGTTGGGGAAATCCATTTGGACATTGCATTGACAGTCTACAGGGAAGTGTTAAGATTTTTGTTCTAGTAGACTATGCATGTGATTTTGAGTTACTTGATTTCTTTGTAATTAGACAAAAGATACATGTTGATTGGTTTTGTGTTGTGTTTAATCCAAGAATTCAGGTGTATGGGATTATGCGACGTGATGAGTTTCAAAAGATGACATTTGACCCAGGATCATTGACGTGGTTTTGTTTGCGAATGATCGAGATCATCATATTGATTTTTGATCCGGGAAGTCGTAGATGGATGGTTATGCTGCGTGAAGAGTTCTTCATACTGATATTTGATCCAGGAGGAGATAGAACTTTTCATATTCTTATTTGCATTGCATTCATGTTTATTTTAGTAGATAGTAGATTAGTTTATATAGTTAGTGTTTTGGAAGTAACTGGTCTACGAGTGGAAGGGCATCGTGTTGCTTTGTTCTTTAAAGGAGTTGGATTTTTTGATGCTTATATATTTCATTTACAAGTTGAGTTTTGGCATTATGATGTGTCTGATGCTACTAACTTAGTTTGTTTTTGTGTAGGAACAGGTTTGTGGCTAGTTCCTTTTCAAGAGGGGATGCCAGATTTGAGGACAAATCATTTTCAAGAGGAGGGGAATGATAACATTCTAACCAGGCTCGCATCGAACTACATTCAGTCAACTCAAGTTCCAAAGACAATTCAAGTGATCTTAAGAGATGGGGCTCAAATCGACTCAAGGAGACTTACATTGGAGTTTAATTCAAGTGAACCGCGAGGAGAGGATCAGTCATATGATTTGGGATTGGTAGATAACATCTATTTAGCAAATCCAAATCAACGCAAGTCAAGTCATTATGTAGTGCATGGAACAAAGGAGAAGGATCGAGAATGCATGGCAAAACATTTATTGTGGGATATGTTTCTAAGTTCATTAACTTGGTATAAACAAAACTTCAAGGTTGTTGGAGGAAGCAAAATGGACAAGAATTCAAGTTTGGGACTTAAAAACACATAAGATGACATTATGACTATCCAGTCAGTGGGCGCATAAGAATATACTGGGTTTGGTAGTGGGGGTGTAAGGAAGACAGAAGACGATATATGCATATCTGTGTGGTAGCCATGATTTGGCCTTCATGAGTGGCGAGGGGGGCGCCAGTCGTGCAACACAGATTCTAAGAAAAGTATTTTTGATCAGATTTATTCCTTATTTTGAGGGATTTCCATATCTTTCCATAATTCTAATGTATCTAGGATATTTATTAGATAGGATTTGATTTCCATATTGATTTGTTAGCTATAACTTTTATTTCCATTCAAATTCTTATTCCTTATAGGAATTAGGCTTTTGATTTCTTATTTCTTATAGAATCAGGATTTCTTCCATCAATATAAATAGATTACATAGCTGATATAATAGGGGAGACTTTTTTATTAATAAAATTCTCGTGAGATTATTCTCCTTTGGTTCTTTGAGAACTCTTGAATTGTTCATAGTTTTTTGTGAGATTCATTATCGACTTATCATACAACAATACATACTTGTGTGTGGCGTCTTCTACCGTATCAATAGTTGATTGTATCAAGGTTACCGCTTACATGTAAGCGAGGGGTCAAGGTGTCATTGTTGTTCCATTCAACACAGATTTCCTTTGCGCGATCGATTGTACCAAAATTCTCGTCTCAATATAGACGTTGGGTTAATGTGTCGTGAGCGTTCCACCTTACGAGGGCGGGTTAAATGCAAAGTCGACCACTGAACTTTTCTGATATTTGGGTATTGAGCCCCTTTCTTCCAGTCAACGCAAACTGAGCCTCTTTCTATTAAAAAATTTGGACTTTGAAACCCCAAGTGCCACATGTGCGTTGACCTGCTGACATGGCACACATGGCGCCTACGTGGCACAGCTGACGCGGCATTTTATATTTAAATTTGACACGTGGCAGATGTGATAGGGCTTCTTTATAATTTTTTCCAAAAATTTGTCTCTCCCAAGGTTTGAACTCGCAACCTAAAGTGTGAAACTTTAAGTATCTAACCACTAGGCCACCATATGTTACTATTAATATTTTGGAAGGACTAATCTTTATATCACAACATTTCATTTTTCCCAAAAAAAATTAAATTACTACACGGTTACTAAAATTTTAATATAATAATAATTATAATAATAGTAATAGTAATAATAATAATAATAATAATAGTAATATTAATCGTAATAATAATAATAATAATAATAATAGTACTAATAAAAATAATAATAATAATAATAATAATAATAATAATAATAATAATAGTACTAATAAAAATAATAATAATAACAATAATAATAAAAATAATAGTAGTAGTAATAATAGCAATAACAATAACAATAATACTATTTTTATTTTTTATTATTTTATTTTATTTTATATTATTTTTATTTTTATTTTTATTTTATTTTTATTTTTATTTTTATTTTCATGATTGTTATTTTCATTATTATTATTATTGCTTAAGCTATCTACAAGCATGTTAACATAATAATTGGTGTATTATAAGCAAAATAAAGTATCTCGATTACGGACCTCCGGTAATACGTCTTTATGTTCACCTTGGTTTTTGTTCCAAAAACGGTCTTGTAACTCAAAAATAGGAATTAACAATAACAATGCAACACTGAAAGGCGTGAGCTATCTACAAGCATAATAATAATAATAATAATAATAATAATAATAATAATAATAATAATAATAATAATAATAATAATAATAATAATAATAATAAAATAAAATAAAATAGTAATAATAATAACAATAATAATAATAATAATAATAATAACAACAATAATAATAATAATAAAAATAAAATAAAATAAAATAATAATAATAATGATAATAGTAATATTATTATTATTATTATTATTGTTATTGTTATTATTATTATTTTTATTTTATTATTAGTACTATTAAAATTTGGACCTTCTAATTAATCAAGTCCAACGTATGATTTTGTAGTAGTAATTCTAATAAAATGACACAAGCTGACTGTTAGGAACAAAACCAAGCAACAGAGATGGTAAGTTTAATTAATGGTATGTAGTGAAGGAGAACAAAGAAATATATTGGGGAAATCTCATGTTTTAATATAAATATTAATCATTGCAAGATATTAATAGTTAAGTCATGTTGCTCAAGCGGTCATTTGATCAAAATTCCATACAAGAGGTTTCAAGTTCAAATCCTTGCAAAGACAATTTTTGAAAAAAATTCAAAAGACGCCACGTCAGCAGCGAATATGTGTCAAATTACAATATTAAATACCATGTCAGACCTGCCACGTGTGCCACGTCAGTAGGTCAACGCACATGTGTCGCCTGGGGGCTCAAAGTCCAAATATTTGAATAGAAAGGGGCTCAGTTTGCGTTGACCGAAAGAAAGGGGCTCAATACCCAAATATCAGATAAGTTCAGTGGTCGACTTTGCATTTAACTCTTACGAGGGCACGAGCTAAAATTTTATAGAGGGACTTGTTGGACTAATTCAAGAAGTTTGGGCCGAAAGTTATTTAAGTAAATTCAATAAAAGAATTGATCTTCAATTAATTAGCATGACCCAAACATTATTGGACCAAGGGAGCACAATTCAAGGATTATAGGGTTGACCCAATTCAGCCCAATTCTAATCAGCTCATTTAGCAACTAATTCAATTCTAATTTCCAATCTGATCCTTGGATTCTAGAAAATTAGTCTTTAAAACTAATGTAATTAGGATTTTATTTAGATAGGATTTCAATTCCAATTTTAAGTTAGATTGTTACGTAATTTGTTTATTTTGTTATTAGGATTAGGATTTCTTTTGAGTAGTATAAATAGGGGACAAAGCTGATGTAATTGACACTTCATTCAATTAATAAAATTTACTTGTGAGATTTTCTCTTCTTTTGGTTCTTTAAGAATTCCTAGGCTAGTCTTAGTTTTTCTTTGATATTAAATTTTGACTTATCATATAACAATTCGTAGTTGTGTGTGGCGTCTTCTATAGCATCAATCGTCGATTGTACCAAGGTTCTTGCTTCCACATAAGCAACGGGTCGAGGTGTCGTTGGTGTTCCATTCAAAGAAAATTTCTTACACTATCAATTGTACCAAGGTTCTCATCTCAATATAGACGAAGAATTGAGGTGTCGAGCGTGTTCCACCGTACAACTTTGCTAGAAACGATCCGTGCGACGACCACCTAACACAAGCGTGTCGTGGAGTTTATCATCAAGTCTGCTACTGGGAAAGGTTTATTGTTCGCATCACATGACCATATGAGAGTAGAAGCATTCTCCGACTCAGATTGGGTTGGCTCTATAGAGGATCCTCATTCCACATCTAGATACTGTTCATTTGTTGGAGGCAATCTTGTTACTTGGCGCAATAAGAAACAATCTATGGTGGCAAGATCCAGTGCTGAGGCCTAATATCAAGCTATTACCTTGGATATATGTGAACTAATGTGGCTTCGAACATTGCTAGAAGATTTGAGTGTTACAACTAAAAGACCTATCCAGTTATTTTGTGATAATAAGGCAACCATTAGTATTGCAAACGACCGGGTACATCACAATAGAATGAAGCACATTGAGATTGACACGCTTAATTATAGAAAAGTTAACTAGTGGTCTTATTTGCTTACCTTTCGTCATAACAGAACATCGGCTAGCTGATATTTTGACCAAGGGTCTTAGTAGTAAAATGTTTCATCCATTATATTTCAAGTTGGGTATGCGAGTCCTCTATACACCAAACTTTAGGGGAGTGTTAGAAGATATGATTCTCATAATTGTAGTTAATCTTATCCCATAATTAGTGTGTATACATTTATGTAAATTAGGGATTATCATAAATGTAAATTATGGATTTTCTATACTTGTGTATATAAACCAATATAATTGAGAGGATATAATCAAGGAATTATAATCCAAAAACGTTGTTCCTTCTTTTCTACAGTATTAACATATAATACAAAAACAACAAAAAACTAAGCTCCTAGTTATGCTTGCATATCATATGTTTTAATTCTAATTATAATATATACATGTATATAAAACGAAAGCATGACATAAATCGAATTTAAAATTTTTTTACAATCTCTGAAATCACCTTTGCGATATTATTTATAATAAATTAAAATTATTTAATTTAAATATAAATAAATAATATTTATTCTACATCATAAGTGACACCTCTCAGCATATCATGACTATCCAGATAATATGAAATCAATGTTTAATCACAAAGAATTTATTCAGTAAATAGTTGTCGAACAATTCAACCCTTCTACTACACAACGTCCCCATCAAATATAAAACATAGAATTTCTATCAAGTTTTATTTAGTTGATCATATGTATTTTGATTCTAAAATACACAACTCTAATTATTGTAAATTAGAAACTCCATTCTAATTTCTATTCACCCTTGTAAGGGATTTTTGAATTGTCACTTATCGAATCACATAGGACACCCTTTACTGGAAGTGGTAGATCCTTTGTTGATCATTCACCTACCTCCATGTACACTTTATATACCCAAACACCCTATTATTTACTCTAAGAGTTTTAAAGAATATGACAAAGTATAACTCAAAATACACAAGGTACTATGATGATCTCAAGTCCAAGGATTACTTATAATACTATCACTATAGGAACTCCTATTGACAGGCGAGTAAAACTCCATTAAGTGTTCCTTTAAGCGAGTTATATTCAGTGAATTTATTCTCCAATAATCACCTACATACTTGCTTTAGTGTCTCCACACAAATAATTATGAGATCAATCATCATCTTCAAAAAAGCAAGCATAGTTTGTATTAATCTATCTGAAATAAATAATCCCACATTAGTGATCCAATGATTAAGAACGTTCTACTTTTTAGCTATCTTGAATTTAGATCTCATTAGCATGAACTCTTCATGATTCTAAAAGTATTGCTTCAAAACTATGAGTTTATCACATTTATTAATTCAACCAATTAACATGGATAAAGAATGCATTTAATTAAATAAATTTTTTTATTAATAAATGGACAAGATTACAAAGTAAATGCTTATCACATCCAATGTGATTGGCTTGAAGGCATACTACTTTGAATCTCCCACTTACACTATAGACAATTGCTTTGGTATCTCATACCCATCTTCTCTAAGTGACAATCAATTTGTTGATGAGATAATGCTTTAGTAAATAGATCTGCAATGTTGTTTTGAGAGTCCACTCTCTCTCAGGTGAGATCTCTTCTTTCAATGATTTCTCTAATCAAATGAAAATGCCGCAACACATGTTTGGATTTCTGATGAGACTTGGGTTCCTTGGCTTATGCAACAACCCCAGTGTTGTCACAAATTACAGGCACTGGTCCTTGAATGTTAGGAATCACTCCAAGTGAAAGTAGTATGCATACAAGTCAATCATGTATGATGATAAAGCATATACTTTGTAAACAATCTTATTTATTTTATTAATAAAAGTATTAATTTACTAAAGGCATTTAATTTATCTACATTGTGTTGTTTTAATAATATGTGATAAACCCATAGTTTTAAGCAATGCTTTTAGAATCATGATGAGATCATGCTAATGAAATCTAAATTCTTAAATAGCTTAAAAACTAAAATGTTCCCAATCAATGGATTACTAAAAAGGGGATTAGTGAATCCGGGTAGATTGGTACATACGTTGCTTGCTCATTGGATGCGGATGATTAATCTCGTGATCATTTGTGTAGATACTAAATCAAGTATGTAGGTGCTTATTGAAGAATTAGTTCACTGAACGTGAATCGCTAAGGAATACCTAATGAAGTTTTACTTGCCTGTCAATAGGAATTCATGTAGTGATAGTAATACAAATGATCCTTACACTTTAGATCAACATAGTATCTTGTATATAATGATTTATACTTTGACTTATTACTTAAGACCCTTAGGGTATATCAAACGGTATACTTGGGTGTAATAAGTTATATATGGAGATAATGAATGATCAATAAAAAATCTACCGCTTCTAGTAAAAGAAGAGATATGTCCTATTTTCATTTATTCGGAGTTGTGCATTTGGGAATCGAAATACATATAATTAAATAAAAAAAAGACTTGACAGTAATTCCATATCTTATATTTAATTGGGACATTGTATAGTGGAATGATTGAATTATACAGTAACTATTTACTCAAATGTTCTTTTATGATTGATGTTGAAATCTTTATTATCTGAAAAGTCGTTGATCGCTAAGGAAGCTTCTCCTTATTATAGAATAAATATTATTTATTTAAATAAATTAATAGTTTAATTTATTTATTTAAATGAGATTAAAATTTTTCTAATTTATTTATTCACAACTGATTTAATATGAAGAACCTTGAGGGTCACACCATAAAAGGAAGAAAAAATATTTAAGTTAATGGCATAATCGTAATAATATGTTATGTGTATTTAATTTAATTTATGGTGATAGAATAAATTAAATAGCTTAATATTTATTATTTAATATTTTGGAAATATTAAATATTAATTAATAAGGAGTCTTATTAATATTATTATAATAATTATTATTATTTTAATTTCTAAAGGAATTTGGGAATTAATTTAATATAAGTACTCTCATTTATTCCTAATAAGATTAGGAAAAAAGTTTAATTAATTATCCCTAATATGATTAGGGAGCTTAATTAATTAAAAGAATTTAATTAATTAAATATAACCCTATTTCTAATTAGATTAGAAGGGTTTACTAATATCAATATAAGAGGAGTCTTATATCAGATATTAAGTGACGTGATTCCAATTGTTGGAGAGTACGCCTTTTTTCTACAGACAAAGGAAAACTAGGGTTTTAGCCAAAACATCCTTCGTGATTTGTGTTCTTCCTTGGTGGATCATCTCTAGAGGCCAAATGCTTCGGTGGCTAGCGTTGATCAAAAGAAGGAATCAATCCCGCGTATTCAAGGAGAGCACGAAGGATTACGAGTAGAACTTGTACCTAAGGAAGCTCGAATCTTCAAGGGTATGATTCTGATTCTCCTACTCTTTTATAGATTGATAATCAAGCACAAGAATGATCTTGGTTTATGGTTTGTAAGAAAATTTTAAAAGTCCATTTTTATTACGCTTCCGCTTCGATTATGTGATTTGATTGCATATACTTGTTTCTAGCAAACCTAACAGTGGTATCAAAGCCAATCTTGTGCTAATTATCAATCTTTTGTGATTCCATGTATGTAAAATATGCGATTGGATCGGATTCTTAGGCAATAGAAAATTTTTCTGTCACTCACTAATTTCACATGCAGAAATTTGAAAATGCCACTCACTAATTTCACAGCGTAGCATGCTTGATGCTAACAAACTGACCAGGCCGAATTTAACGGACTGGTTAGGGAATCTGAGAATTGTTCTCACTGCTGAAAGGATTTCTTAAGAAGTGGCAAGATGATGCATCTGTGGCTCAATGCATCATGCTCGCATCCATGATTAACGAGCTTCTGCGTCAGCATGAAACTATGGATGCTCCTGCTATATTGCTGCACCTCCAAGAGTTGTATGGTGAGCAAAGTAGGACTGCTAGATATGAGTTATCTAAGGAGCTTTTCCGATCTCTGAAAAACTTGCTGAAACAACATCTGAGGAAGAGATTGCTACTTTTAAGAAGTGGCAAGATGATGCATCTATGGCTCAATGCATCATGTTCGCATCCATGAGTAACGAGCTTCAGCGTCAGCATGAAACTATAGATGTTCATGCTATATTGTTGCACCTCCAAGAGTTGTATGGTGCGCAAAGTATAACTGCTATATGATGTATCTAAAGAGCTCTTCCGATCTCGGATGACCGAGGACACTACTGTTGAGACTCATGTCCTAAAGATGATCAATCTGATTGAACGTCTTGGACAGCTTGGGTTCGTCATGGATGGAGAGTTGAGTCAAGATTTAGTCTTGCAGTCACTCCCTGACACCTTCTCACAATTTGTTGTGAATTTTCACATGAATAAGTTGGACGTCAGCTTGCCTGAGTTACTTAACATGTTGAAAACTGCTGAAGGTCACTTCCCATCCAAGAAGAACCAAGTCTTACTAGTGGATGATTCTTCCAAGAAAAGGAAGAGGCCCAATGTAATACCCGTAAATTTTATGATTTAATTTTATTATTAAATAGAGCCGGTGAATTATTTATTTTATAAATGCTTACATGGCATGAGAAGAGTAACTCAATTAAATTAAAATTGAGCTGTTGATGATCGATAAGATAGGTTCATGAAATGTCTTGTGTGACACAATGATGGACTTAGTGAAGGATGATTAAGTATTTGCATGTTTAAAGTCCAAATAATAAATTGGGAGTCAAGCCCAATAAGTTAATTGATGGACTATTAAGTTAGCCCAATAAACTTGGGATATTTAGAATCCATTCGGAATCCAACAAAAGAGTTAACTGAGAGTACAAGGTATTGGTTAAATTAAAATGTGGTGTGGGGCAGTGGGCCTGACCGACTAGCCCCTTGTCTATGTCTGAGATTTGTTCTCTTGTCCCCAAATTAGGGTCACCAAGTACAAAGAATAGTAGCCTAAATTCTCTTTACGCAAATTTTCAAGCTGCTAATCCTAGGCATACATGGCTAGCTGAGTGGCTGGTATGGAGTGATTGAACAACTCCTTAAGTAACCATTGTTCATTTTTATTGCACCATGAATCCCAACATTTGGTAAAGCAAGTGTATGGTCCATGTTTTCTATTTAAATACAAGCCACCAGGGCAGTCTATTTTAGCGATAAGAGTGTTGGAGAAATCTGAGTAAAGAATTCTTAGTTGCTAAGCATTACCAAATCAGTGTGTGAGATATCAAGGTTAAAGCTCGAGAAGGTATAATTTCTACTCCGTTCTTAACTTGATTCTTGTTGATTCTCGGTTTTTTTCAGATTAATGGGTCAAGTATGAGTAATTAAGCATGATAGAGGGTGTTTAGAAAGTTTACCTTCGTGCATGAATACGTTAACAATTATCTGGAATCAAGTTGTGGCTACTCTGCAAAACAGAGCATGTCACTGCTTCTGAAACCCATGGGGTGCAGTTGCACCGTGCTTAAGAACCAACTGGTGGGTTCGGTCATGTTAGACCTTGTATTAAGAAACTCCCTTAGGTTGTATGCATATAGTAAAGTCTTAAATTAACCCGACGAACTTAAACTTTGTCGAAATAGTGTAGACCGAAGTCTCTGAAGCGTGATGTCTTCAGACAAAGCGTGATGTCTTCGGACAGAGCGTAATGTCTTCGGACAAAGCGTGATGTCTTCGGACAAAGCGTGATGTCTTCGGACAAAGCACGATGTCTTCGGACAAAGCGTGATGTCTTCAGACAGAGCGTATTGTCTTCGGACAAAGCTGATGTTCTTGGACAAAGCGTGATGTCTTCGGACAGAGCGTAATGTCTTCGGACAAAGCGTGATATCTTCGGACAAAGCGCGATGTCTTCGGACGAAGCATGTTGTCTTCGGACAAGTCATAATATCTTCGGACATGGCGAGATGTCCCGGGACTTGGAGACAGCATCATAACTTGATATAAGGATGGATTAATAAATACTCCTATACTGTTGTAAACTATTAGTACACGAATAAGTTCTAAGTAGAGAGTTTTACCAACTTCGGGAAAATAAATCTAATACTTGCAAACATGTGTAGAAGAAGGTCGGTGGGATTAATAGATGTTATGGTCTACTTAAAGCAATGAACCTCTTAGAACTTCGAGGAAGAAAGATTATGAATAAGCTAGCAGTGGTCAATAGTATGAGCATGTTAGTGTACCGTTATGAGTTTTGATGGGTACAACAGATAGAAAGAAAAATGTGTTATGTGTACATGTTGTTGATATATATATCAAGTGTGTTTAGCTAATGAATACCTATACTTACATGAATAGGACATACATAGTTCGTTGAGGTGATTTTCGCTATTAGTCGTAATCAACGCTAAAGGCAAGTTTCTTACTCTACCTTGATTTCAAGTATGCAAGTTCCTATCCCTAAAAACACTTGTTACTTATATCATGCAAGTTTTCTATCCCTAACTTATTGTTATTGTTGGGCAAGTTCCCTAACCTCACTCAAATTTACATTGAGCAAGTATCCGAACACTATTATTATTGTGTTGCAAGTTCCTTAAATTCACACACTTTATATGTTGAATTGTTGTCATATCAATCATATTTGATCAAGCAAATATCTGCTTCTATTCGAAAATCACTTGTATACCTTGACGTTGTTGTAAGCATTGGACTTATCATTCCTAGATGCATGATGAAAAACTGTCTAAGCCCTTGATTCGGCTAGACTATTTTTATGAGTTAAAGAGCTATCCAAACCGATTGATTTGGTGCGGACTATCGTGAATCACTTTGAGATGAACAACCCTCATAGAAGGGAAATTATATATTGTTTGGGAACCGACGCGATATACACGAAAAGTATGATTAAATGTTATGCATAACATAGGGTACTTTTAAATTTGATCACCGATGTACTCGTGGATGTTGGATTCTGATGTAATATCGCTAATTCTAGTAAGAGTTCTTGGTCCTTAGTGATCGCTTTCATTATTCAATTATGTTGAACCTCAAAATGAATAAATCCTAAAATTTTGTTGATATCCTTCGGTCCATAGTGACACCTATTGAATACTCTTGGTACTCTTGATATCCTTGAACTATCAATTATTATTATGCCCTTGAAAGATTCAAATGCTATAACTGTTTGTTCTTCTAGCTATATTGCTTGCTGGGCAAACTTGTTGCTCATTCTTGTTTCCTAAAACATTACGATTAAAAAAAGAAAGCAAGGCGGTACTTCAGGAAAGGACAAGGGAAAGGGCAAGGCGACAGAATAACTTTGTCCTTAAGACTAGAAGTATTATTATTATTGTTATTGTTATTATGATGTATTCAAGAATGATTAAGCTATGTTAAGCTAATCACAGAATTGTTGTAGTAATGGTTACGGTACCTTGGGACGTGAATATTTATATTACATCAATGTAAATTATTCTATTATTTCCGTTGTTAATGATTTTGTAAAATATTCGTAGTAGTAGCGTGATGCACCAAAATTCGAGATATGAGTGTCTGAATTTTGGGGGCGCCACACCCAAGGTATCTTCTAAAAAGAAATACAAGAAGGCTAAAGGAAAGGCGAAAGGAAAGGATAATAAGAAACATGATCCAGATAGCAAATGAATTTGATTCCATTGTAACAAGCCGGAACCAAGTCTTACTAGTGGATGATTCTTCTAAGAAAAGGAAGAGGCCCAAGGTATCTTCTGAAAAGAAGAAATACAAGAAGGCTAAGGGAAAGGCGAAAGGAAAGGATAATAAGAAACCTGATCTAGATAGCAAATGAATTTGATTCCATTGTAACAAGCCGGGTCACTAGAAGAGGAACTGCAAGAAGTTCCTTGCAGAACAAAAGAAGAAGCTTGGAGAAGCTTCGAATCCTAAACAACGTTTGTTTAGGGAAAAGGTCCAAAAATACCCCTGACTTTTACCACGATGTCTACTGAGCACCCTATACTTTTTTTTTGTCCAAAAGTTCCCCTAACGTTACAATTTTTGGGTCGATTGTACCCCTGTCGTTGACAAACATGCCAAATAGACATTCGGAGTTATCAGTTGGACATATTTTGATGACGTGTCAAATAATTAAAACAAAAATTGCTACTGTACTATCTGATGTGTATAAAAATAATATTTTATACATATTTGATAATTTATTTATTATGTGTATTTTATTAATAAGTTTTATTTATTAATAATTGTATTGTGTAAAATGACCATGTGAACCACCCACTCCACCACCACCACCACCAGCAGTCCACCACCACCATCACCACTAGGGACATCAACACCACCAACAAAATTCAGATCCGTATAATCCACCAACAAAATTCAGATCATCACCAACAAATTCACCACATATACATACAGATCCACCCAATCTATCAATACTACAAAAATCTAGAATAAGGGCACTAGAAAAAAATCACGCACTTTCTAATTTCTATCTCCTCTTCTTCTCACTGTAACATTGTCGGGGCCGAGGACATCATTGTAGCATTAGGGAGGAAATAAATCGAAGAAGATAACCACAATAGAAGAAGGCATCATCGAGACACCACCATTAGAGCTCAAAATTCAATTAAGACCACCATGGATGATAAATTGAAAACTCTTCAAGCATCAGATCTGAAAAAAAAAAGTATGATTCACAAAGAAGTTTGTATTCTTCATTAACACAACTAATATATTCATACATACATAATGAAGGATCATCAAATATATACAACAAATCTGCCAGGGCCGAGGTTAGCGGGGAGGGCATAGTCCACGACGCGGTCGGAGGAATCTAGGCAGAGGATGAGCTGCCAGGTCGGAGCGGTATACTGGGTCAATGCGAGGAGGAAGGAGAGGAAGTGAAGAAGAAGAATCAAGCGGTGTCGATCTTGGATTGACGAGACGGTTGAGGGAGACATGATCGACGTAAGCGACGCCGGCTCCTGTTCGAGTGTGGTGTCTTCGATGCAGTTTAGGGTTACTACCAAGGGAAGAGAAGGAGGAGGATTGTGATGGTGTGTGACATTGTGGCTGGAGATCTGGAATTTGGAGGAAGAAGACGATGACAGTGAAGAGAGAGAGCGGGATTCTATGTGTATATATGATTATTTACTAAATATACTAAATATACATATATGTAAATTTACTACATATACTAAATATAAATATACTAAATTTTTTAATTTGATTTTTTTTTAGTAAATATACTAAATATAAATTTGATATTTTATACTAATATTTAGTAAAAAGTAAAAAGTATATAATACTAATATTTAGTAAAATAATTTTAGTATTTTAGTATTTTTTAATTAACAAAATAATTTGAATTTTAGTATTTTAGTATTTTTTATATTTTTTTAGTATTTTTAATTAGTATTTTAGTATTTTTTTATTAGTATTTTAGTATATTTTTTTAATTAGTATTTAGTATTTTTTAATTAGTATTTTTAGTATGTCCATGTGGCTACCACATAATCAATTTGGACGAATGTTAGTCTAGTTGGCACAGCTGTTAACGACAGGGGCACGAATGACTCAAAAATTGTAACGTTAAGGGTATTTTTGGACAAAAAAAAAGTATAGGGTGCTCGGTAGACATTGGAGAAAATATCAGGGGCATTTTTGGACCTTATCCCCGTTTGTTTATGATTGAAATTATTTTTTTTGAAAGTCAATCTTCTACTTGGGTATTGGATACCGGCTGTGGTTCTCACATATGTAATAATATGTAGGGACTGGTCAGAAGTAGAAAGCTGAGCAAGGATGAGGTCGTCCTACGAGTGAGAAATGGAGAAAAGGTTGTTACATTAGCTGTAGGGACTTATTATTTAGCACTGCCTACGGGCAAGTGCATTAGATTAAATAATTGTTATTTTGTTTCATCACTTATTAGAAATATTATTTCAATTTTTGTATTGGATATGGATGGTTTTGATATTATAATAAAGAACATTAGTTGTTCTATTTATAATAATAATATTTTATATGGTGTTGGTAATTTGCGAAATGAACTTTACATACTTGACTTGCATGAAAATATACTTCAAATTGAACAAACTAAAATAAAAAAAAGAGATGATGTTACTTATACCTATATGTGGCACTGTAGACTCGGTCATATTAATGAAACAAGATTATCCAAGTTGCATAAGGATGGTCTCTTAGAGCTATCTAATTATGAATCATATTCAACTTGTGAATCTTGTCTCACGGGCAAAATGACTAAATATCCTTTTAGTGAAAAAGGAGAAAGAGTTACAGAGTTGTTAGTTTTGGTCCACACAGATGTATGTGGACCTATGACAACGAATGCAAGAGGAGGGTATTCTTATTTTATTACTTTAACTGATGATCACTCAAGATTTGGATATGTGTATTTAATGAAATACAAATATGAATCATTTGAAAAGTTTAAAGAGTTCAGAAGTGAAGTAGAGAAGCAAACTGGCAAGAGTGTTAAGATTCTTCGATCAGATTGAGGAGGTGACTACTTAAGTAGTGAGTTTCACAACCGTCTCAAAGAAAATGGTATAATCTCACAATGAACTCCACCAGGAACACCACAGTTGAATGGTGTATCTGAAAGGAAAAATCGAACATTGTTGGACATGTTTCATTCCATGATGTGTTTTACCGATCTTCCAGTGTCATTTGGGATATGCCCTAGAAGCGGCTACATATCTACTAAATAAGGTTCCCTCGAAATCCATCCCTAAGACTCCATAGGAGATACCGGTGCTACCCATTCATTTATCTCTCCTACTTGTGCTCAACGTTTAAACTTGACTCCGGAGAAATTAGACTTTGACCTATCTGTGAAAACTCCGTTAGGAGAAACTTTCATCACATCCACTGTTTATAAATCTTGTTTGATTCAAGTTGGCACCATCACCTTACCTATTGACATTATCTCTGTAAAGATACTTGCTTTTGATGTGATTTTAGGGATTGATTGGTTAACTACTCATCATGCCAAAATTGATTGTTTTCGTAAGGTTGTTAGCTTTCATATTCCTAAACAACTTTGTTATTTAATTCAAGCAACTAAACCATTAAAATCAATCATTTGTCATATCTAATCATAAAGCTATTCGTTTATTGAAAAACGGATGTCAAGCTTTCTTAGCCCATGTTATGGATTTGAATAAAGACACGTCAAATTTGAATAATATTCCTGTTGTTATTGACTTTCCTGACGTATTTCCTCAAGAACTTCCCGGTCTACCCCCAGAACGTGAAGTTGAATTCTTTATTGACCTTGAACCTGGTACAAAGCCCATTTCTAAAACCCCATATCGAATGGCTCCTATTGAACTTCAGGAGTTAAAGGTCCAACTACAGGAGTTGTTGGACATCGGTTTCATTCGCCCTAGTACATCTCCTTGGTCGCTCTGTTTTATTCGTAAAGAAGAAAGAGGCGGAGTATGCGACTTTGTATTGACTATCGGGAATTGAACCATGTCACTATCAAGAATAGGTATCCTCTACCTCGTATTGATGACTTGTTTGACCGATTTGCAAGGAGCACAATTCTTTTCAAAATCGATCTTCGATTCGGATATCATCACCAAGATTAGGCGAGGATATTCCAAAGGCGCCTTTAGAACTCCAGTGACGGCATTATGAATTCCTAGTCATGTCTTTTGGATTGACTAATGCCCTATGGCTTTCATGGATATGATGAATCGAGTATTGAAAGAATATTTGGATAAATTCGTTGTTGTCTTTATTGATGACATCCTCATATATTCCAAAAGCCGTGAAGATCATGAGCACCATTTGAAGCTAGTACTCCAAAGGCTTCGTGAAAACAAGCTATATGCTAAGTTGAAGAAATGCGAGTTCTGGCTTGAGGAAGTAGCATTCCTTGGGCACGTGGTGTCAAAACATGGAGTATCTGTTGACCCGGCGAAGATTGAAGCAATACAAAGTTGGGAGCAACCGAAGTCGGTGACTGAAGTACGTAGCTTTTTGGGTTTAGCTGGTTATTATCGGAGATTCGTGGAAGGGTTTTCTCGAATTGCTACTCCGTTAACTCATATGACTCGAAAGGATACAAAATTCATATGGAGCGATGAATGCGAGAAGAGTTTCCAAGAGCTTAAGAGGAAACTCATTTCGGCACATGTTCTAACAATACCATCTGGTACGGATGGATTTGTTATCTACAGCGATGCTTCGGGAAAAGGGTTAGGATGTGTTCTCATGCAACATGGGAAAGTCATAGCCTATGCCTCGCGACAACTTAAAGAATATGAGAGGAATTATCCTACTCATGATCTAGAGTTAGCGGCCAATCGTTTTTCGCTAAAGATCCGAGGCACTATCTATATGGGGAAAAAGTGGAGATATATTCGCACCATAAAAGCCTTAAATATTTCTTCACTCAAAAAAGAACTTAACATGCGGCAATGACGTTGGCTCGAGCTATTGAAAGACTACGACCACACTATTCAATACCATCCCGAAAAGCGAATGTGGTAGTGACGCGTTGAGTAGAAGATCATATGAAGGAGCGAGTGCGATGATGTCAAGTATACGATAGAGCCAACTTTAATAGAAAAAGTTAAGGTTGCTCAAGCCACCAAGGCCCGAGTCGATGCATATGAAGAAGAAAGTACAAGAAGGTGCTATTCGAAGCGAGAATTGATGAAGAAGGAATACTTGAGTCCACTCTGGACTTTGTGTTCCTAACGATTTCGATTTGAAGTACAAGATCATGATGGAGGCACACAATACACCATTTGCAATCCATCTCGGAAGTACTAAAATGTATCGTGATCTTGACATACATTTTGGTGGAACAATATGAAGAGAGAGATTGCAAAGTTTATCTCAACATGTTTAACTTGTCAACGTGTAAAGGCGGAGCATCAAGTGCCTAAGGGACCATTGCAACCACTTGAGATTACGAAATGGAAGTGGGAACACATTACCATGGATTTCATTACGGGTCTTCCCACGGGTTTCTCAAGGCATAAATGCTATTTGGGTTATTGTTGATAGATTAACCAAGTCGCACATACATTTTGTCGATCACGGAGACTTATTCTCTTGAACGTCTTGCTAGTATATATGTAAATGAGATTGTGAGGTTGCATGGCATGCCAGTATCTATAGTTTTGGATCGTGACCCAAGATTCACTTCAAGATTTTGGGTTAGCTTGCAAAAAGCTATGCGTACGGATTTATGATTGATTCGCATACCATCCTCAAACAGACGGACAATCAGAGAGGACTATTCAAACTCTTGAAGATTTATTAAGACTCGTGTCCTAGACTTCAAGGGCGGTTGGGATAAGTATTTACCATTGGTGGAATTCTCCTACAACAATGCTTATCGAGCAAGTATAGGTGTGGCTCCATTTGAAGCATTATATGGACGAAAGTGTCGCTCTCCAATATGTTGGGATGAGGTGGGTGAAACAACATTGTTGGGACCCGAGTTAATACGATTATGACTACCGAAAAGATCCAAATGATTCGGACAACGTATACAAAGCGGCACAAGATCGACAAAAGAGTTATGCGGATCTTCATCGAAAGGACGTAGAATTTAATATAGGGGATCATGTATTGTTGCGAGTTGCTCCATGGAAGGAGTTACAAGATTTGGGAAGAGAGGAAAGCTCAATCCACGCATTTATTGGTCCATTTCAAATTCTTGACCGAGTAGGAAATGTAGCCTATAGACTCGCGTTACCTCCAAGTATGTCTCGTGTTCATAATGTGTTTCACATATCGTGCTTATCAGAATATGTGAAAAACCCAACCACGTTATTGAGTTAGAACCAGGACGAGATAAGTAACACTTAACGTATGAGGAGTTAGCTCTCAAGATCTTGGATAGGAAGGAGCATGTCCCTACGACGAAGGTCATACCACAAGTTAAAGTCTTGTGGAGGAACCATGCTATAGAAGAAATGACACGGGAATTGGAAACGAAAATGAAAGCGAGGTATCCTCATCTTTTGAAACACCAGTATCGTATGTCAATTTCGAGGACGAAATTTCATAAGGAGGGAGGTTGTAAGACCCCAAATAATTAATAAATGAAATTTAATTTCCTCTAATTATTATTTTGAAATAGTAAGGGTTGATGTGATTAATGTGGATAGTTATGGGTAAAATACATAAATATTTCAAAATAAGCAAGTGGTTATAAAATATTCATTGTTGTTGTGGGAATATTCATTTGGTCGTGGAGTATTAAATCTGTCTGGGAATATTAAACGACTGGTAGCGACCATAATGTGGGCCCCATAACGGAAAGCGATTGGAGGAAGAAAACGACAAATATAAATTGTTTAAAAATAGCGGCAGTAGTTGTTAGATTTATAATCGTTGGAATACCCGGTGGTTAAAACACGATGTCTGGCGTTGTTGCACAAGATACACGCAGTATTGCATCAATTATTGACTCTTACGTAAGAAGGCACTACTCAATAATGGTTACGATAATTATTGCTCAAATTATTTTATTGGTTCAATAATTGTCGCGTTGATATTTTATATTAACGTTGTTTCAATAATTGTCATTACACAATATTTTTCATTATCGAAGCAATAATTCATATTATCCGAATAATATTATTAGATAACATTATTGGCAATGTCTAGAAAGTTACGCTCTAAGGAGAGGTTTGGTCACCTAATTGCGCGGCGCCAAGAAGGAGAAATTCTTATCGAAGCCCCTCTTTCCTCGGGCGCACTGGTTGTCAATATTGTGATTCTGTAATATTATTTGTGAATAATTAATTATTGATTCATATGATGAGGAAAATATTGATTTTATGTGGATATAGATGGAGAAAATTTATAATGTGACAATTGTTGAAAATTGAAATTTTATCTTTTTCTGATAAAATAATTCATTTAAATATATATATTATTATATTTTAATAATATAATAATGGTGATATTTTTACAACGAATGTGGAATATATGAGTATACGAGGAGGAAGAGTATTTTTGTTGCAATAAATGTTTAAAACATGTTAAACATGTCGGTGGACCCCATTTATTGACTAAAATTTGATTATAGCCTGTAAAATCGTCCGTTTATGAATTTCGGTCAATTTCTATTTTGAATTTGGAAAAACTTTCTTCTGTAAAGTTGTAGAGAATTGAATTTCCTATAAAAACTCGCGAGATTCGAATTTTCTGATAAAAGGGCTATTTATTATGAATTATTGAAGTTCTGAAGCTCCGAAATAATTGATTTTTGGAAGTTTTAAATATTTATATTAATAAAAACGTTTTTTTGTTGTGTGGGCTGCCCTAGCATGTGTTTAATGATCTGAGATCAGTTGTCAAAGTGGACGTAGAAGATTATTAAATATATTAATATTATAATAAATTTTCGCTTTGGTGTTCTAAGCAATTTCTATAAATAGGTGCTTAGGTTAGAATTGAAAATCACAATTTAAACCCAAGTTTTCTCTCTATATTATCTAATCGTATTCTTGTGAGTATTTTGAGTATACTTTGAGTATTACTATATGGTGAAAGTTCAAGTTATAGCCTATATCCAAAGATTCCAGTTAAAGTAATTGCTCTTCCGAGGTAAGGGATATTATTTTTTTTCAGTAATGATATTATTTCTTCAATATCATTATCTTTGAAATATTGATCTCAAGTTTTTATCAAATTTGGAACTTTTGGTGTCTGAGTTACTATTCACGATATACGGACTATTCACGATATCTGGTACTATTCACTTAATACGGCACTATTCATCGAAAAATGAAAAATTTCTTTTTCGTCAAAATATCTATTGTGGATACTAGCTTTGATTGTATCCATGTTTTGATCATTCTTGAATTTTACACCACTATGATTATTTTTGAGGTATTTTTGGACGTGGATAAAACAAAGTACGAATCCTTAATCCTTAATCCTTGTCATTTTGATTCACTGGATTCGTTTCTTTAAAAAAATATTTTTCATCATCCTCAGTCTTAAATGATGATATTATAGAATATCTTTGGCCTGTAGTGCAAAGATGAATGATTTCTGATGAATATCTTTGGCCCATAGTGCAAAGATGAACAGGACTAATTGGTGAATGTCCTTGGCCTGTAGTGCAAGGATGAATATATGATTCCAGATATATATTGATTGATGTTACATGGATAAAAATATTGATGATGGACTGTTAAATTCATAGATATTAGTAGATTTCATCCTCTACGTAACTCTTCTATGAATTAATATTTTCCGCTGCGAGTATTGATTTAAAACTTATTGTCTATTGTATTCTATTAGATTTTTTTTTTCCCTGTTGAAGACTAACGATAATTTGTTTTGTATTATCTTAGTCATAATATTCTTTACTGGGCTAGTTGAGCTCACCCTTTTCCTTTTTGTTCTATTTTTCTTCTCGTATAAGGCGAGAAATGTAATGAGTATTTAGTCGGGGTATGGAATGATGGTTTTAGAGAGTTGTTTAGTAGTCCTCACCATTTTTGTAAAATAATGTATCAATAATTATGATGAGGATTTATTTGTATGTGGATATTGTTTAGATGGCAATATCTGTATTTAAACTCACAGTTTTATTGTTGTAATAATAAAGTTGTAGTTATTTCTGTACCGTGTATTGACAACTCAGAATGGGTGATGTATACCTATTTTGGGGGTGTCACATAAACCCTAATTAGGAAACCCTAATCCTAATTAGCAAGCCTAATATGATTAGTAACCTTTAATATAATTAGGAAACCCTAATTATATTTTAGAAATCTTTCTTTTCTATTTAAAACCCTAATTAGAAAATTCTAGAAACTAAAACTTGTAAAACCTAAGGGTTAGAACCTTAGGGTTAAATCCTAAGGATTTGGCAAGTTACCTTTATGCCATTAAAATTACATGTTCAATGACCAAAATGCCCTTTTTGGATTTTTTTTAATTATGTAGCTTGTAAATCTTGCCAATATGTGAGTTGGTGACCAACTAATGTTGACATTATGACTCATAAACTCCAGCAAATTAGTCCAATTCATCAGCTATATACAATATATCATATTATATATAGATTAGAGAGAGAGAAAGTCTAGCATTTTTTGCTTATTTTTGCTATCAAACACTCAACATACTCTCTCTCTCTCACCAAACCTCCGAATTTATCAAGTGTTTTAGTCACTCATATTTAACCTCCTAGAACACCTAGATCAGTTAGGGAGATCAAAGATCAATGATTGGATAGGAGAAGGTATAACCCTAACTCACCATTTGATCTTGTATGCTAAGAAAAATTCGTGTTTAAGTGTTTAGAATCATGCTAGAGGATGTTATATGATGATCTATGATGATACATCATAGATCTATAGCATCAAAAGGCCTTAAACCATGTTTTTCAAAAACTATCCAAGAACATTAAAAGTGGTCTGACAAGCTAAAGTCAGAGCCCATAGATTCTTCTCTGTTTAAGATTTTTGTTGTTTTAAAGTTTTAATCTGAAGTTTGTTATGAGGTCTTTATGTTGGGTTTTCGGCACATCCAAGCAATGCACAGCGGAAAATAAATTGAACAAAACAATCCGAAACCCAAACAGGATCCATGCGAAACAGAAATTAATTCAGTGGTTTAGATATTATACCGATTATAGAATTTTCTGAAACGCTTCGAATCTCCAACACAATTTCTCACGGTACTACGTCTCTATGGTATCCACACGAACGCACGCTAACCGTCGCACGATTCTGCAATAAAGTGAGCTGTGGTACTAGCCACCAAAGGAATAGGATTTTTGAAAACTTTTTCTCTAGTCTCTCTCTAAGAGCGGCTAGGGTTTTTAGGTTAATAATAATCCCTAATATGGTTGCTACATATCATATATATAGCGGTTAAAAAGAATTAATCAAAAACCTAATTTAATTAAAATAAAATCCGAATTTATATATGTAACTACCCCAAAATTCGTACAATTTAATTCTCGACTTCGGTTGTTAATAATACATTCAACCTCTAATTTTACATCATTAAACGATAATACAACCATTGAAATTTGCAGAATAATTAAAATTTTCTATTACAAACTATCCTCGTTCCCAAAACCCTCAACATTTATATCTAAATATCTCAAAATCATTTTAATACTACAATAGTTTACATCGCAAAACGATATTACAATTCAACATTAATACATTATTCGGAACCTTAAACATGGTTCAAATAATAATAACACAACCAACGTGTATAAATCTTCAAGTATCACATCTGATTCATGTCTTTCAAGTAACACATAACTTTACCTTGAATCTTGAACCTACAAAAGTGGTTATTTGCAAGGTTGAGCTCGACAGCTCAGCAAAATCTAACAGTTTTCATGCATCACATAGCACATAATAACATGCTCAACACATATCTCATAAACATTGGACTAACATAACATACATGCTACAGTTCATATAACAAGTATAAAGATTGAGTTCCTTACTTAATCAACATGCTTTACTCAATCAACATAGTCATAAATTGACTTTAACATTTCATACTTTCAACATATATATAACACATCATGCTCTTTACAATAAAGATTTAAAACAATTAATCATCAAGTTTATATAGCAAATAGGAACTGAAAGACTTGCCTTGATTGTTGTTTACCAATAACAGTTTAACATCTTACAGTTATCTGCACTTCACGTGCCCTACACAATTATATAATCATACACATCAACTATTAGTCACATAGCAATGCATAGTATTTGTAGTGTAAACTTTACTCTACATCTCATAACCCTTCCTATTATATATACACAATGTTCAATTTTATTGTGTTAACTTCCGACTTATATCACACTATATTTTATATTCGAAGTTCATTCAAGTGTTTAAGTCTTACTAGGACTACTTATTGGTTTTATATTAACCATATTCAATATCTTATAATATTCATTTCATTTGATTTAAAACACTTTTTACATTCATTAACACGTATCACAGCGTTTCGACGTTTATTCGTCACACGCCCAATTTGTCTCTCTTGTGTGTGCTTAGTATGCATATACAACTTATCTTATATATTATTTATTAATGTTAAGCATCATTATACTTTATAATATTCATGTTATATAACTTAGAACAACATATATTATCGTCGACATCACTATACTTGAGTATGTGGATGACCGACGCCCTCCGATTGCCTCCGAATACGCATCAGTCACAAAGATGACCATTTTGACTACTGTTCCGGACCTCAAATTGAAAAACTTAAAGAATAAAAGTTTTAGGTCTATTTGTCCTCGTTCTGGATCATTTTTAATAGCCTTAATCGGAGTTCGTATGAAAAGGTTATGCCTATTTTACTAAAATAGGTCAAAACAGTCACACACACATAGTTTGGCAGAGTAAATTGCTTTACTAATTATGCTCTTGGGCATGAGCAGCTGCACCCTAGAGCGTAAATGCGCCCCAAATGACTTAGGGCACAACGCAACTACGTCTGTTAACAGAAACGGGACCTGAAGCTACTGTTCTCGCGATTTTTGACCCTTTTTCTCCTACTAATCTTCATAACTTGAGTTATACACATCCAAATTAGTTCGTTTTTCGATTATATGGATTCGTAATTCATAGAACTACAACATACTAGAATTATAACAATTTACAGAAACACTAGCTAGCCTAAATCTTAACCCAAAACTCATGTTCATACTAAACTTTTATATTTTAACATGTTTAGCGAATTCATTCGCTACAAATTTGTTTCTTAACCAAATTGATTCATTCAACTTGCGTTCTTTTCGTTTCTTTTCGTATTAACACAATCCATCACCAATTTTACAATTATAACAGAAAATCCTAACCAATTTAAGTCTCAAAATAGACCCAAAATACATATTTTAAGCCAAAACCAAACTCTTCTTATTTATCATCAATAATATGAATTTGTTTACCGAAAACTCAACAATAAACAATATAGAACATATTATACATACTCAAGAACATATATAACAAATTCCTTACTAGATTAACCATAAAAGTTCATTTTTAGAGAAGTATACTTTAGAAAATAAATAACAAAAAAACTTTAGAACTTGCCTTTGATTCTTCTAAGCTCAATTAGATGATATTAATCTCCTTCTTCTTCCTCCTTAGATTTTCAAAACTCTCTCAATTTCTCAGAAATCTATCTCCTCTCTCAATTCACTGCAACTTTCTTCCTCTTAGTGTCAATATAGGTTAACTATTACAATACGGGAAAAAAAACTGATGGCCAATCCATTATACGCACACTTAAAATAACAATTACAAAATACAAAGGGTCTCTAGGCCATGTTTGGCTAGAACCCAATTTTTCTTTTACTTTATTTTAATAATCCCCCTTATCATATGGTTCACAAATGTCACCTTTTATTTGATTAAATTACTTAACCAATATAACTCTAATTTTAGTTAATAAATCATTAATCCTCTAATTTAATTATTTAATTAAATTAGAATATTTCTCATTCCATCAATACTATCACATTTTAAATAAATTATCCCATAAAAATTTCCATAAAATATTTATTTTATTCCATAAATATTTTAACTATATACAAAATTCACAATCATATTACATTCACATTATCTTCTTATTTTATTAAAAGAAATATATTTACGTTATTTCACTATTTTAATTAAGTGAATCACCCACATAAATTTATGAAACTTAATTCATAATAATCTCCATCGTCACAATAATAATTAAATTATATTCTCTCATAATATAATTTTAACTTAATCAAATTAACTAATATTACTCAGTTAATTTCCTTTTTATAACAATTACATTAATTTCTTCAATAGTTTAATTAACTATTGGACCTTTTTTACCTAATACATGAATATACATAATTTTCTTCACACCAAATTACATATTCACAATATATAACACATATATACACATATTCAAACTCAAAACATCTTATAATAAGAATTTTATTTATTAAATTCTTCTTTAAATAATTTCTGAAAATTCAGGTTGTCATATCCTTCCCTCCTTATAAGGATTCCGTCCTCGGAATCACCGAAACCCTACCTTACTCAGGTTTTCATCAAATATCTTTTCAAAATTTACCGTTGAATATCTTCAACACATTACCTTAATATAGATTTTATTTATTACCACTCCAACCATTCTTCACAATAAATTATTGTAAGTTATATTTCATAACCTTTACTTAGACTCAATTATATTTGAGTATTACATATTCTTTGACCCGTTCATTATCTTTCTCTAAGGATCATTATCATAAACACTTGGGATATTACATTCACCCATTCTTCTAAGAATTTCGTCCTCGAAATTTTATTTATTACTCTTCATTCATTCAATCTATCAAAATAGATTTTACGTTATTACTTTATTCATTCATTGGGTTCTATAACCACTTTCTTTCCACAGAGATCTTTCTACAATTATTAAACTTTTCTATTAAAAGTTTTACATTATTCTTTGATAACTCATCTCCTTCTCATTTCAAAATTTCTTTTCTCACTCATTCAATATATTCATCATTCAGTGTTGCATTCTACGACTCACTTTTTTCTAAGGAATATCATCTTTACCACATTCGCCTTTTAGAATAGCAAGAATCTTCCACAATTGCTCAATAATTGGGAAGCAATATGAATAACTCAGGAATTTAAAAGATTCCAAATCATGCTGAAGGGTCACAAGACCGTGAACTCTTCTCTACATTTGTTAGTGCTTCAACACAATCCTTCACACTGCAAACCAGAGTGTTTATTAATCACAAAGACTTAAAACACCCTTCACACGTACACTAGGTGGCCAACCTATTGTACCACTACGTTGGGCTGCAACGTAGTGTTTTGTAACTACTATATGCATTATGCTCGGAACCATTGTCCCCGAAAACATGTCCCCTTATAGGGTTGTTCACCTCAGCTTTTCAACATCTGAATTCGCACCAAAACAATTTGGTTTGGCATAACTTCTCAAGAAACGCTTGAATTTCATGAACATCTTTCAATATTCGTCTAGCTGAATCAAATAGCATAGACTTCTACAACATTTGTCAGTGTAACGATGTGTCAATGTCCCGAAGTCCACACATAAATATTTGTCACCATGCGCTGAGAATAAAAAAAATCACTTTTAAAACGCACATAATGCGAATTTAGCTTGATGTTAAAAAATTCGAAGTCTAGCATAGCTAGAAGATTTGGAATACATGTGCTTCCACCATTAACTCCACTTTCTATAATGATCCATTGCTTAATAGGTCTATCTATTCCTATCATCCTCAATACTCTATTCACACTTAATTATACCCCAGTTCATCAAACTTACCCCACATTGGAAGTTCAGGAACTTGCCACAATAATATGAGTTTAAGAACTTATCCTAGTCAGACCATACGCGTCCATTCGCTGAGGGATTCAAAACATACCATATTATTATGAGTCACGAACTTACCATATGCATTAGTTTTAAGAACTGAACCTAATCCTAATAATATCTGACTAATCTTAGTAGTTTCTAACTATCAAATATACACATAAGAAAAGAATCACATTTTCACCACATATACATTGATAGCGTGAAACCGACATTCCAATGATTATCAATG
This sequence comes from Panax ginseng, assembly GCA_020205605.1. Classification (NCBI taxonomy): domain Eukaryota; kingdom Viridiplantae; phylum Streptophyta; class Magnoliopsida; order Apiales; family Araliaceae; genus Panax; species Panax ginseng. The sequence goes on along the minus strand of CM035138.1, from coordinate 58,611,061 downwards.
TGATAAACCAAGTGCAAGCACAAAATCTCTGCCCATACAAAGGTTTGTACAACTTAGTCACCATATGAGTCCTCAATTGAAATCCCATCTAACATTACCGTACTCTTAACTTATTCTTAACTTGCTCTTTGTTCGATACGAATTCCTTGTATCACATTATCTATAACTCCTCATGAGTTTATCTCGTACTATATCATAGTACATAATATTCATAGTATCAAGCTATAATTATTCAAACATTACAGACCATCTTTCTTTTATAACTTAAACAGATCACATCGTGATCTTATTCTATAATCATCTCCTATAAATTCTTTCCTTAACTCGCGATCGCTTTGTTTTACGATCCCCTTTCTTTCCTTTTTTATCATTTACGACACTATTCGTTATCTTGGCTATTGGAGTTAGGGTAACTCCCATTTCTTATCTTTATATCTCTTCAAGATTTTTCTTTGAATTTTCTTGTTTATATAATAATTCTTCTTTAAAGAATTTCTAACTTCATTTACATTGCTCAACATTTCATTCGAGTTCCACATTTTTATCATATGTATCCATTTTCTATACTTGGTACACGTCAAGTGTGAGATCCCAAATTTTATAAATAAAGATTTAAATTTCTCGAAATATTTTTTTTTCAAAATTATGGTGTGGATTTGAGATAATGTTATAGTTGTGGGTAAAATTTATAAATTTTGAAAAGTATGCAAGTTGTTGTATAATATTCAATTGGTCAGGGAATATTCTTTTTGTCGGGGAATATCCGTACGACGGTACATTCATTGGTGGACCCCACTACGAAATTATTATCGGATTAAGAAAACGACAAAAATATTTTTAAGTTTTACAGTTAAAACTGTTAAACTACTCGGTAGTAAAAGTACATTAATACGCGTGGTTACATAGTAGCACACGGTATTGATTATTGATGCTTACGTGAGAAGTCACTAAGTTTTGTTCAATTATTGCTACAATAATTGTTGCATAGTATCTCACGTTATTTGATTCAATTATTGTCGATATTTTATATATTATTAAATCAATAATTGAGATGACAAAGTTATTAATATTATTATTTACAATATTAACGATGTCTAGAAGTTCTGTCAATGAGAGGTTTGGTCACCTAATTGCGCGCCAATAGGGAGAAATCCTTATTGGAAAGCCCCCTCTTTCCTGGGAACGACCTGGTCGATTAATATTGTGAATTATAATAAATGTGATAAATTTTGTTTTATTAGTATCATTAATCTAATAAAACAGAAAAGCTTTTTATATAAAACATAATACTTTTATAAAGTTATTTATTTTATTAGACAATAATTAGAATATATTATATTCTATTATGAATAGTGTTTTGCATAGTAAAATGTTTTTATATAAAACAGAATACTTTTATAAAGTTATTTATTTTATTAGACTATAAATATAATATATTATATTCTATTATGCATAGTATTTTACATAGTAAAATCTTTTTATATAAAACAGAATACTTTTATAAAGTTATTTGTTTTATTAGACAATAATTAGAATATATTATATTTTATTATGCATAGTGTTGTATAGTGTCTGCATAGTGTTCTGCATAGTAAATCAATATGGACCGTCCGTTTAAAAGTAAATTAATCTGGATCGTTCATGAATTAGTTACTATTCAGTCCATTCTCCTATAAATAGAAGCTCATTCCTTCATTATTTCTTACGAATTCACTGAAACTCTAGAGAGAGAAACTATAGAGAGAAAGAAGAAAAGTATTCTACTACTTCACTACTCTTATATCCAGTTTCTTCTAAGGTAAGGGATATTATTTGTTGTACTCGTAAGGTGTATTATTTCTTTTGTATTCATGAAGAGAACTTCTGTTATTCCATTTTTTATTATTCTGTTGGAATAACGTGTCTGTGCAGTTTATCGTATGCCTGGTGAATTCTGTTGTTATTCCATTCTTTATTATTTTGTTAGAACATCATGTCGGTGCGTTTACGCATGACCTGGTTCCGTTATTTATTATTCTGTTGGAATATCATGTCTGTGCATTTACGCATGACCTGGTTCCATTATTTATTATTACATTGGAATAACACATGCATGCGGTTTTATCGCATGCATGGTGAATTCTTCTGTTATTCCATTCCTTATTATTCTGTTGGAATAACCTGTCTATGTGCATGGATTGCCATATGCATGGTGAATGACCCTTCATATTCATTTCTTATTAAATCTTGGAAATGAGCTGTCGACGTGGATTACCGCATGGCGGGTGAAAATCCATTACAGTTTCATATATTCTATGATACTCTTTTAGTTAAAGTTTTGGCTTCTATACTCCATGAAATTAGTAGAATATCCTTAATATTTGCGCTTCATCCAATATCTTTGCATGGAAATATTCTTCTGAGCATTCTTGAATTTTTACTCCACAAAGCAGTATCATGTTGACAATTTGGACGTTATTGATTCATGGATAAATTAATTCTTGAACTTGTTTTATTGAATTATTATGTCATTGTCATCATCCTCATGTTTATATTATGTTGAAAGTCATCTGTGGCCTGTATTGCATAGATGGACTTGGTATGATTATGACCAGGGATTATTCGGTATAATCATGACCGTAATGTTATAAATAATGTGAAAAAAGTCATCATTGACCCGTAGTGCATTGATGAACTGTTTTTGGTATGATTATGGCTATGCATTCTCTTCGGCCAAGGGTGCAAAGATGAATTATTTTATGGCATGATCGGAATGGTTGATGAAAACACGATTATCTTTGGCGTAGTAGTGCATGAATAATTCGTGGTCATGATACTAAAGAATATCCTTGGCTCAGTAGTGCGGGGATGATTTGATGATGTGGATTATTTATTAAGCTGTGTCTCAGCGATAAAAGTGATGAAAAACCTTTTAAATCATAGAAGATAGTAGATTTTATTCTCTACTTGACTCCTCTAATGGATTGCTTGTTCCGCTGCAGTTAAACTTGATGGTTGTTATATTGTATCAGTTTAACACTGTTGAAGGCTAACGATAATTTATTCTACATTATTTTAGTCATAATATTTCTTACTGGGCTAGTTGAGCTCACCCTTTTTGCTTTCATTGTTCTCTTCAGGAAATGAGAACGTAGCAGGGACTAGTCGGGGAATGGAGTGATGGTCCAGATGATAGCATTAGTAGTCCTCACTATTCTATGAAATAGTGTGATTATAAATGTAATAAGATTGAATTTGAGTGTGGATATTGTCTAGATGACAATATTCGTGTTAAAACTCTCAGATTATGTTTTGTTGTATTTTGAGTTTGAATACTGTCTAGAAGATAATATTTGTATTAAACTCACAGCTCATGTTGTATAATTAAGTTTGTATTTGAATTCTGTACCATGTATTTGGCGACTCAAGATGGGTGATGTATACCTATTTTGGGGGCGTTACAGTTTGTATCAAAGCTTAGGGATATGATCCCTGGCCGAGATGTGAGACAAGAACTAGGAGGGGAGAGACGGGGAATTCCTTCACTAGTATGACCTACCTAAGTTTATTTGGTATTTAATTGGTCGGTCAGAGTATAGGGATAATATGTGATATGTTAATTAACCCTTGTTTTGTGGCAGTATTTGAAAATGACATCCGAGAATGTTGAGAATAGCAATGGAGCACAGGAGACCGTGGAGTCTCCACAGATCAACACCCAGGATAATGTGCATTAGAAAGGCAATAATCCTCAGGTGAACAACAACACTGACCAAATGGCGAACGACGGAATGTTTAGGAGCTTTCTGCAATTCGTACAACATAAGGCAAGAGAGACTCTTATACAAAATGCAGGTGGAAACACTGGCAACTCTCGGACGGTCACCGCTAAACAGTTCAAGGAGCTGGGACCACCAGAGTTTATTGGAGAGCCAAAACCACTTAAGGCGGAGACGTGGATAAAGCAGATCACCAAGATATTTGATGTCTTGGGATGCTCCGAGGAGCAAAAGGTTCCCTTCGCCACCTTTATGTTGCGAGGAGAGGCAGATTACTGGTGGGAATCGGTAAAACATACCCAGCCTGACGCACTCAAGATGACTTGGGAGAAGTTCCAAGAATTGTTCAACGACAAGTACTTTCCCGAAAGTATTCGTCACATGAAAAAGGTAGAGTTCATCAAGCTGGAGCAAAACAACATAACCGTGTCACAGTATGAAGCCAAGTTTGCCGAGTTGTCCCGATTTGCATCCCATTTGGTTGATAATGAGGAAAGAATGACGCGAATGTTTCTAAGAGGTTTGAAACCCGAGATACGTCAATATCTTATCTCTCATAAACTGTGTTTGTATTCAGATGTTGTTAATAGGGCTCAGTTATTGGAACGCAATAATGAGTCAACCCAACCAAAAGAGAGCAGTCGGCAAAATGATAATAACAGTGATAACAGTCATGGAAGTGGTGACAATAAGCGTGGAGGGAATCAACATGTCAGAAATGGTAACCACTTCGGTGGTAATCATGGCCAAAATAATAAGAATGGACATTTCAAGAAGAGGAGATTCAACAATAATGAAAAGACGACAACATCAGCACCCGTTGTTAAGGAAGGAGAACAACCACCTATCATATGCTTCAAATGCGGAGGTGAGGGACACATCAGTCCAAACTGTGCGATGCAGTCCAAAACATGTTATAATTGTGGAAAAGAAGGTCACTTAGCTCGATTTTGTCGTGCACCAAAGTCAAGTCCAGCTGGGACGGTGGCAACAAAGGCGGATATGGACAAAATAAAGTCGGTGGTTTCAAGAAGAGCGTTTTTCGTGACTTCTCAAAAAATGAGTGACCCGAACGAAGTTAGCACGGGTTAGTTAATTATAAATTCTTGCGAAGTCTATACCTTATTAGATACCGGTTCTACCCATTCTTTTATCTCTCTTACTTGCACTCAACGTTTAAATTTGACTTCGGAGAAATTAGACTTTGACTTATTGGTTGAAACTTCGTTAGTAGAAACCTTCGTTACCTCCACTATTTATAAATCTTGTTGATTCAAATCGACACTTTCACGTTACCTGTCGATCTTATCTCTTTGAAAATACTTACCTTGGATGTGATTTTAGGAATCGATTGGTTAACTACTCATCATGCTTTTCGTAAGGTTGTTAGCTTTCATATTCCTAACCAACCTGTTATGCGAATTCAAGCAACCAAACCACTAAAGTCAATCATTATCATATAAAGTCATAAGTAAAGAGCCCCGTTCTTTTCGTTGTTGACTTCCTTGTGTGGAATGCACCGAAGCCAGAATTTCTGTAGGCGACATCGTGAATGACGATGGCAAGTTGATAGGTATCAATATGACGTACTATCCAAGTCTTAGATGAGGGTCACAGTTTTGAATGATATTTCTATTGTTAATAAATTTCCTGACGTATTCTTGAAGACTTCTTAGCCTACCCCTAGAGCGTGAAATTGAATTTTGTATTGACCCCAGTACAAAACCCATTTCTTAAACCCTCAAATATTTCTTCAACTAAAATGAACATAACATACGCCAAAGACGTTGACTCGAGCTGTTGAAGATTATGATCGTACCATTCAATACCATCGTAGAAAAATCGAACATGGTAGCTAACGCGTTGAGTAGAAGATCGTATGCGGTTACAAGTGCGAATATACGAACCCACGTGAAGATAACGAATATACGAGTAAAATCTACTTTAATCGATAAAATTCAAGCCGCTCAAGCTACACACCCGAATCTGATGAATGTGAAGAAGAAGGTTCAAAAGGGCGTTATTCTAGAAGCAAGAATCGATGAAGAGAGGAAATCTCAACCGTCGATTTAATTGGCCCATTTGAAATCCTCGATCGAGTAGTAACTGTGGCCTATAGACTCGTTTTACCGCCAAGTATGTCACGTGTTCATAACATTTTTCATGTATCGATGTTACGTAAATATGTGGATGACTCGAACCACGTTATTAAATTAGAACTAGACGAGATAGTAGAAAATTTAACGTATGTGGAGATACGTGTTAAAATCTTGGATAAGAAGGATCGTATTCAACACTCAAAGGTTACACCTTAAGAGTTAGAATCTGAAATGAAGTCAAGGTATCCTCACCTCTTTGGCATACCAGGTACGTACGTAAATTTCGAGGGCGAAATTTCATAAGGAGGGGAGATTGTGAGACCCCAAATTTTATGAATAAAGATTTAAATTTCTCGAAATATTTTTTTTCCAAAATTATGGTGTGGATTTGAGATAATGTTATAGTTGTGGGTAATATTTATAAATTTTGAAAAGTATGCAAGTTGTTGTATAATATTCGATTGGTCGGGGAATATTCTTTTTATCGGGGAATATCCGTACGACGGTACAATCATTGGTGGACCCCACAACAAAATTATTATCGGATTAAGAAAATGTCAAAAATATTTTTATGAAAATAATGGCGGAAGTTTTACCGTTAAAACTGTTGAACTACTCGGTAGTAAAGTACAGTAATATGCGTGGTTGCATAGTAGCACACGGTATTGATTATTGATGCTTACGTGAGAAGTCACTCAATTTTGTTCAATTATTGCTACAATAATTGCTGCATAGTATCTCACGTTATTTGATTCAATTATTGTCGATATTTTATATATTATTAAATCAATAATTGAGATGACAAAGTTATTAATATTATTATTTGCAATATTAAAGATGTCTAGAAGTTCTGTCAAGGAGAGGTTTGGTCACCTAATTGCGCGCCAATAGGAAGAAATCATTATTGGAAAGCCCCCTTTTTCCTGGGAATGACCTGGTCGATTAATATTGTGAATTATAATAAAGGTGATAAATTTTGTTTTATTAGTATTATTAATGTAATAAAATAGAAAAACTTTTTATATAAAACATAATACTTTTATAAAGTTATTTGTTTTATTAGACTATAAATAGAATATATTATATTCTATTATACATAGTTTTTTGCATAGTAAAATCTTTTTATATAAAATAAAATACTTTTATAAAGTTATTTGTTTTATTAGACTATAAATAGAATATATTATATTCTATTATACATAGTGTTTTGCATAGTAAAATCTTTTTATATAAAACAGAATACTTTTATAAAGTTATTTTGTTATTAGACAATAATTAGAATATATTATATTTTATTATGCATAGTGTTGCATAGTGCTTGCATAGTGTTCTGTAAAGTAAATTAATATGGACCGTCCGTTTAAAAGTAAATCAATCTGGACCGTTCATGAATTAGTTACTATTCAGTCCATTCTCCTATAAATAGAAGCTCATTTCTTCATTATTTCTTACGAATTTACTGAAACTCTAGAGAGAAAAACTATAGAGAGAAAGAAGAAAAGTATTCTGCTACTTCACTACTCCTATATCCAGTTTCTTCTAAGGTAAGGGATATTATTTGTTGTACTCGTAAGGGGTATTATTTCTTTTATATTCATGAAGAGAACTTCTGTTATTCCATACTTTATTATTCTCGTTGGAATAACTCCGTCTGTCTTGATCTATCGTATGCCGGTGAATTACATTTGTTATTCCATTCTTTATTATTATTCTTTGAAACATCTCGCTTGCCGGTGCGTTTACGCATGACCGGATTCATTATTTATTATTACATTGGAATATCACATTCTGTGCGCTTTCGCATGACACAGTTCCATTATTTATTATTCTGTTAGAATAACCTGTCTGTGCAGTTTATCGCATGCATGGTGAATTCTTCTGTTATTCCATTCTTTATTATTCTTTTGGAATAACCTGTCTATGTGCATGGATTGCCACATGCATGGTGAATGACCATTCGTATTCATTTCTTATTAAATTATGGAAATGAGCTGTCTACGTGGATTACCGAATGGCGGGTGAAAATCCATTGCAGTTTCATATATTCTATGATACTCTTTTGGTTAAAGTTTTGGCTTCTATACTCGATGAAATTAGTGGAATATCCTTGATATTTGCGCTTCATCCAGTATCTTTGCATGGAAATATTCTTCTGAGCATTCTTGAATTGTTACTCCACAAAGCAGTATCATGTTGACTGTGACGCCCCCAAAATTAGGTATACGTCACCCATCTTGGGTCGCCACTTACATGGTACATAAATTCAAATACAACTTAATAATACAACTGTCGTGTACAATACGACAAAACATAAACTGTGAGTTTGAATATAAATATTGTCTACTAGAGATTATACAAACTCAAAAGGAGTCCTTATTACAATTATTATTACACTATTTCACAGAATAGTGAGGACTACTAATGCTATCATCTCGTCTCGTCACTCCGGTTCCTCGACTAGTCCCCTCGCTACGTTCTCATTTTACGAAGAGAACAATAAAAGTAAAAGGGTGAGCTCAACTAGCCCCAAGAGGGAAATATTATGACTAAGATAATGCGAATATATTATCGTTAGCCTTCAATAGTGTTAAAGCGATACAATATAACAACCATCAAGTTTAGCTGCTGCAATGAACAAGCAATCCATTAAAAGAGTCAAGTAGAGAATAAAATCTACTATCTTTTATGAATTAGAAGGTTTTTCATCACTTTTATCGCTGGGACTCAGCATAATAAATAATCAACATCATCAAATCACCCCTACACTACGGCCAATGATATTCTTTAGTATCACGACCACAATTATCCATGCACTACGGGCCAAGAATATTTGTGTATTCAATAATGGTCATGATCATGCCAACAACTGTCCATCAATGCTCTACGGGCCAATGAGGTCTTTTTCCACATCATTTGTAACATTACGGTCATGATTACACCGAATAATCCATGGTCATAATCATACCAAGTCCATCAATGTACTATAGGCCACATATGACTTTCAACAAAATATAAACATGAGGATGATGACAATAATATAAGAATTCAATAAAACAAGTTCAAGAATTAATTTATCCAGGAACTAATAACGTCCAAATTGTCAACATGATACTTCTTTGTAGAGTAAAATTCAAGAATGCTCAGAAGAATATTTCCATGAAAAGATACAGGATGAAGCGCAAATATCAAGGATATTCCACTAATTTCATGGAGTATAGAAGTCAAAATTTTAACCAACCGAGTATAATAAGGAATGGAATAACAAAAGAAATCACCGGCATCACGATAGACCACACATGCAAAGTTATTCTAACAGAATAATAAATAACGGAATCAGGTCCGGCGTAAAACGCACAGATAGGATATTCCAACATAATAATAAAGACGGAATCAGGTCCGGCGTAAAACGCACAGACAGGATATTCCAATAGAATAATAAAGACGGAATCAAGTCCGCCGTAAAACGCGCATGCATGAGGATATTCCAGCGAGAATAATAAAGACGAAATCAGTCCGCCAGTAGAACGCACAAACGAGATATTCCAAAGAATAATAAAAAGCGGAATCGGTCCGGCAGAAAGCGCATGCATGCATGGATATTCCAAGAATAATAAAAAGACGGAACCGGACCAAGCATAGAAGCGCATGAGCATGTGATGTTCCAGCAGAATGATAAAGAATGGAACAAATGAAGAATTTCACCAAGTATAGGGTAGTAGCAGCGTATACTGAGTTATTCCAATGTAATAATAAAGAATGGAATAACAGAAGTTCTCTTCATGAAGACAAAAGAAAGAAATAATACTCCGTACCTTGGAAAAAAACTAAATACTGGAATAGTGAGGTAGCAGATTTCTCTTCTTCTTTCTCTCTATAATTTCTCTCTATAATAATCGCTCTAAAGCTTTTGTGAATTGGTGAGAAATGAAGGAAGAATGAGCTTCTATTTATAGGAAAATATAGTTTTGATAATTGCACGTTTTGGGGCTCGAAAATTACAGTACAATACCTCTAACTTTTCTTTCATTTATAATTTAGTCCTGCAAGTATTATCAATCTTGCACCAACTCCCTAATAGTAAACAATGTGAATCCATAGTTTAATCATGTGAATCAATAGTATAATCATGTGAAAAATACGAATTTCAGTATAGTACCTCCATCTATACCTCCATTTTTAATTTAGTCATGCAAGTATTATCAATCTTTCACCAACTCCCCTAATAGTGAATAATGTGATTCAATAGTACACATATGTGAACAAATAGTTATATAAGCATGTGAATTAGTAGCAATTAATTGCTCATTTATCCGATAAATTACCCGATTTATCAATATAACCCCTAGACATCAATTATCATCGGAATAAATGTCGATTTTCACTAACATAAACAATTCCAACATAATGAAACTATTTTTATCAAAAATATAAATTTTGAAATTTCAAAGTTTGACTTTTCCTGAAAAAGTCAACTGTTGACTTTTTAACCAAATAGTGAATCCTGGAAAATTTTGTGTTTATAGACTATTTTTACTAATTTTTACTAGACATTGTAAAAATTGCAATTTATAATATGAATAACTTTGTCGTCTCAAGTATTGATTTAATAAAAAAACATTTTATGCAGATGATACTGTGACAATAATTGAATCAATAATATGATAGATATGATGCAACAATTCATCGTAGCAATAATTGAGTATAATCGAGTGACTTCTCACGTAAGCATCAATAATCAATACCATGTGCTACTATGCAACCATGCGCGTACATCTTGTACTTTTAACACCGGATGTTTCAACGATTAACGATTAAAACTTCCGCCGTTATTTTCATAAAGTATTTTTGTCGTTTTCTCAATCCGACAATAATTCCATTGTGGGGTCCACCAATGATTGTTTGCCGTTGTACGAATATTCCCTGTTAAAACGAATATTCCCCGACCAATCGAATATTATATAACAACTTGCGTACTTTGCAAAATTTGTAAATATTACCCACAACTATAACATTATATCAAATCCACACCATAATATTCAAAAATATATTTCGAGAAAAATTAATCTTTATTCAAAAAGTTGGGGTCTTACATTGAAAATTTGGACGTTATTGGTTCCTGGATAAATTAATTCTTGAACTTGTTTTATTGAATTATTATGTCATTATCATCATCCTCATGTTTATATTATGTTGAAAGTCATATGTGGCCTGTAGTGCATAGATGGACTTGATATGATTATGACCAAGGATTTTTTGGTATTATCATGACTATAATGTTATAAATAATGTGAAAAAAGTCCTCATTGGCCCGTAGTGCATTGATGGACAGTTTTTGGTATGATTATGGCTATGGATTCTCTTCGGCCAAGGGTGTAAAGATGAATTGTTTGATGGCATGATCAGGACCGTTGATGAAAACACGATTATCTTTGGCCCGTAGTGCATGAATAATTCGGGGTCGTGATACTAAAGAATATCCTTGGCCTATAATACGAGGATGATTTGATGATCTGATTATTTATTAAAAGTTGAGTCTCAAATGATAAAAGTGATGAAAAACCTTTTAAATCATAGAAGATAGTAGATTTTATTCTCTACTTGACTCTTCTAATGGATTGCTTGTTTCGCTACAGTTAAACTTGATGGTTGTTATATTGTATCAGTTTAACACTGTTGAAGGCTAACGATAATTTATTCTGTATTATCTTAGTCATAATATTTCTTACTGGGCTAGTTGAGCTCAACCTTTTTGCTTTCATTGTTCTCTTCAGGAAATGAGAACGTAGCAGGGACTAGTCGGGGAATGGAGTGACGGTCCAGATGATAGCATTAGTAGTCCTCACTATTCTATGAAATAGTGTGATTATAAATGTAATAGGATTAAATTTGAGTGTGGATATGGTCTAAATGACAATATTCGTGTTAAAACTCTCAGATTATGTTTTGTCGTATTTTGAGTTTAAATATTGTCTAGAAGACAATATTTGTATTTAAACTCACAGCTCATGTTGTATAATTAAGTTTGTATTTGAATTTTGTACCATGTATTTGGCGACTCAAGATGGGTGATGTATACCTATTTTGGAGGCGTCACATCAAGTCTCTAACAGTTTCAATATGGTACACTGAGTGGTTTCCCACAAACAACCAATAAACTAGGTTCCGAGTTGCTAGTTCGTATATACCTCCGCTCTATGAAGGAATCATTTAGCCCAGATACCATACATCAACTATTAAAGAGTACAATTGTATCATACTTTAATATATCTTTCCATTCTTAACTTCTTTATCATTCTCTTCTTATAGACATTGTCTATTTATTATCACCTTACATCCTTAATATTGGAGTTGGGTAACCCCACATTCATATTCCTTATAACTCTGCGAGATTCTTCGTTGAATCCTCTTACGCATGTTTTAAATCCCTTCTTTATAAATTTCTTAAATTACTTCTTATTGTTCAAACTCTATTTGAGCTTATTCGTTCATTATCTTCACCTCTCTTCTATAAGGTTATAGCCTAAGGTACTCTTACCTAAGGTTTCTAACCTATCAGCTTTGATATCAATTGTAACGACCCCAAAATTCGTACAATTTAATTCTCGACTTTGGTTGTTAATAATACATTCAACCTTTAATTTTACATCATTAAACGATAATACAACCATTGAAATTTGCAGAATAATTAAAATTTTCTATTAAAAACTATCCTCGTTCCCAAAACCCTCAACCTTTACATCTAAATATCTCAGAATTATTTTAATACTACAATAATTTACATCGTAAAACGATATTACAATTCATCATTAATATATTATTCGGAACCTTAAGCATGATTCAAATAATAATAACACAACCAACGTGTATAAATCTTCAAGTATCACATCTGATTCATGTCTTTCAAGTAACACATAACTTTACCTTGAATCTTGAACCTGCAAAAGTGGTTATTTACAAGGTTGAGCTCGACAGCTCAGCAAAATCTAACAGTTTTCATGCATCACATAGCACATAATAACATGCTCAACACATATCTCATAAATATTGGACTAACATAACATACATGTTACAGTTCATATAACAAGTATAAAGATTGAGTTCCTTACTCAATCAGCATGCTTTACTCAATCAACGTAGTCATAAATTGACTTTAACATTTTATACTTTCAACATATATATAACACATCATGCTCTTTACAATAAATATTTAAAACAGTTAATCATCAAGTTTACATAGCAAATAGGAACTGAAAAACTTGCCTTGATCGTTGTTTACCAATAACAGTTTAACAGCTTACAGTTATCTGCACTTCACATGCCCTTCACAATTATATAATCATACACATCAACGATTAGTCGCATAGCAACACATAGTAGTTGTAATGTAAACTTTACTCTACATCTCATAACCCTTCCTATTATATATACACAATGTTCAATTTTATTGTATTAACTTCCGACTTATATCACACTATATTTCATATTCGAAGTTCATTCAAGTGTTTAAGTATTGCTAGGACTACTTATTGGTTTTATATTAACCATATTCAATATCTTATAATATTCATTTCATTTGATTTAAAACACTTCTTATGTTCATTAACACGTTACACGGCGTTTCGACGTTTATTCGTCACACGCCCAATTTGTCTCTCTTGTGTGTGCTTAATTAGTATGCGTATACAACTTATCTAATATATTATTTATTAATGTTAAGCATCATTATACTTCATAATATTCATTTTCTATAACTTAGAACAACATCTATTATCGTCGACATCACTATACTTGTGTATGTGCATGACCGACGCCCTCCGATTGCCTCCGAATACGCATCAATTACAAAGTTGACCATTTTGACTTCTGTTACCGACCTCAAATTGAAAAACTTAAAGAATAAAGGTTGTACGTCTATTCGTCCTCGTTCCTGATCATTTTGAATCGCCTTAATCGGAGTTCGAATGAAAAGGTTATGCTTATTTTACTAAAACAGGTCAAAACAGTCACACCTGACATAGTTTGGGCGCAGCTGCGCCCAATTAAGCCTTGGGCACAGAGCAGCTGTGTCCTAGAGCGCAACTGCACCCCAAATGAATTAGCACAAATAAGAATTGCTACCTGTTAGCGTAAACAGGACACAAGCTACATTCTCGCGATTTTTGACCCTTTTTCTCCTACTAATCTTCATAATTTGAGTTATACACATCCAAATTAGTTCGTTCTCAATTTTATGAATTTGTAATTCATAGAACTACAACATACTAGAATTATAACAATTTATAGAAACACTAGCTAGCCTAAATCTTAACCCAAAACTCATGTTCATACTAAACTTTCATATTTTAACATGTTTAGCGAATTCATTCGCTACAAATTCGTTTCTTAACCAAATTGATTCATTCAACTTGTGTTATTTTCGTTTCTTATCGTATTAACACAATCCATCACCAATTTTACAATTATAACATAAAATCCTAACCAATTTTAGTCTCAAAACAGACCCAAAATATATATTTTAAGCCAAAACCAAACTCTTCTTATTTATCATCAATAATATGAATTTGTTTACCGAAAACTCAACAATAAACAATATAGAACATATTATACATACTCAAGAACATATATAACAAATTCCTTAATAGATTAACCATAGAAGTTCATTTTTAGAGAAGTATACTTTAGAAAATAAACAACAAAAAAACTTTAGAACTTGCATTTGATTCTTCTAAGCTCAATTAGATGATATTAATCTCCTTCTTCTTCCTCCTTAGATTCTCAAAACTCTCTCAATTTCTCAGAAATCTATCTCCTCTCTCAATTCACTGCAACTTTCTTCCTCTTAGTGTCAATATAGGTTAACTATTACAATACAAAAAAAACTGATGGCCAATCCATTATACGCACACTTAAAATAGCAATTACAAAGTACAAAGGGTCTCTAGGCCATGTTTGGCTAGAATCCAATTTTCTTTTTAATTTATTTTAATAATCCCCCTTATCATATGGTTCACAAATGTCACCCTTTATTTGATTAAATTACTTAACTAATATAACTCTAATTTTAGTTAATAAATCATTAATCCTCTAATTTAATTATTTAATTAAATTAGAATATTTCTCATTCCATCAATACTATCACATTTTAAATAAATTATCCCATAACAATTCCCATAAAATATTTATTTTATTCTATAAATATTTTAACTATATACGAAATTCACAATCGTATTACATTCACATTATCTTCTTATTTTATTAAAACAAATATATTTACGTTATTTCACTATTTTAATTAAGTGAATCACCCACATAATTTACGAAACTTAATTCACAATAATCTCCATTGTCACAATATTAATTAAATTATACTCTCTCATAATATAATTTTAACTTAATCAAATTAACTAATATTGTGACAACCCCATAATAGGTCCATTCCATCCAACCCATTCTGAGTCGCCAAATACATGGTACAGAAAACAACTACAACTTTATTACAACAATTGTCGTGAAAAATACAACAACACATATGCTGTGAGTTTGGATACAAATATATACCAACTGTGACTCGCATCCCAACCTTGGATAGCACGTCACCATAACCTTACATAAAGGTATAGTCAAAAACTGTTTTAGAAATTAGAATCTTTGGGAAGTGCTCAAGGAAACATTCGTACATGGGAGGCCATGCGTCTAGGTTATGATAGATATCATATGGCCACAAAATTATTCTTGGTTGACCCAATCGACCCCAAAGAAAAACGAGAAGATTACTATCATATTCTTCCCAAAGGTGAGTCTTCTCTTGACTTATCATTATCTCCACTATCTCTAATTGATAATTATACTTCAAACAAACACTAAGATTATATAGGTAGTGCTCGTAAATATACTCAGCAAGTGGATGAGCACAACCCTGTCTTATGATGACACGAGGTTGTATGTCATTAGACATCTTGTATGATAGTGGAAAAACACCCTTCCAACGTTGGGTTCGCCTCACCCTATATGATTCACCAAATATAACTACTAAAAGATGTATACAACACACTTGTCTATCTTTGTTTAGGGAGAACTCCACGACTAGAGACCACTGATTCTATTCCCTTGTACCCTTCGCTCGACCCGCCTACACTTTTATTACACGAAAGGAATTGTGAAGCAAAAGGGTGGGCACAACTAGCTCAGTAAAGAATATCATGACTAAAGATAATTAAATTATCAATAGCCTTCATCAATAATAAATCGGAGATTTAGAACATATGGTAGATGATAAAAATTTCAACCATAGTTAAATGAACGAAAGCAATCCATTAGAAGAGTCAAATAGACTATAAAGTCTATTATCTTCTCCATGTTAAAAACCCACCAACAATGTTTTATCCCTGTAACATCAATCAATAATTCTGGTCCACAATCATATGAATAACTCATAATCATAATTGTAGTTTTAAATTCCTCTTCTCATTTAGGACGAAGATAATTTTCATCACCTATCTTTACCTGAAACATCAAAGATCATGGTTACACCAAATCACATTTCTGCTCATAATCATACTAATAATTTCATCTTTACACTACGGACCAAAGATATTCATCAATGCACCATCTTTCTTTTGCTTCTGGCCAAAGATATTCAACAACAGTCATCTTTGCACTCACGGCCAAAGATATTCATCAACAATTCATCTTTGCACTACTGAGACCAAAGATATTCCTCAACAGCTCATATTTGCACTCTGTGCCAAATATATTCATCAACAGATTCATAATTGCACTCTGGGCCAAATATCTTAATATCTCAAAGAAATATATAATCATTTCAGAATTTATATAAACAATAATTATAACCATGTTGATCATTTCACCTTTGCACTTAAGCTAAAGATATTCAATTATAAATTCAATGGTCATGATCATACCAGTCAACAATTCAACTTTGCACTACTGGCCAAAGAGAACCCATAGTCATGATCATACCAATAATCTACCCATCTTTACACTCAAGTCAAAGAGAAATTAATATCATCATTAGGGTTATAAAAATGTTATATATAATAGTAAAATCAATATAATCAAAACATCTAGATTTAATCTCAAGTGTAATATTCATAAATTAACTATAATTTGGTTAGAAAAAGAAACCAATTTTGTCATGAATAGTAACTCGTGAATAGTAACTTCGTGAATAGTAACTCATGAATAGTAACTCATGAATAGTAACTCGTGAATAGTAACTCATGAATAGTAAATTCGACACAAAAAGGTAGAAATTCCACAATAAAATCCATACCAATATTTCGGTATAATGATATTGAAATAACATTTCTTAAACTTATAAATAATTTATTTTAATTGTTTACACTTTACTAAATAATGCATTTAATCATCCCAAAATTTCAAACTCATAAGATTTCATCACCAATAACCAAAATCCTCATCAAAAATCTGCATATACCTCATATAGGATTCTCAAGCCATAAAATCGTATTTTCTAATTTTCTTACTTCACATAACATATTTAATTCATTTACTCATAACTAGTCCATTTTCATGAAAAATACCAAATCAGTTCCAAAAATATTTCTTTTCTGGGATTTAGCAGAATATAGTCCCATATTGAATATATATTTTTCTTGGAATTTTTAAAATTTATTTACTATTTTTTATATGGCCAAAACCGCCGAATATTCAGACATTTATCATAAATTGTACTTTAATTCAAAAATTCCAAAATTCACAGAGTACACTGATATTATATAGATGTACTCCCAATAAAAATTTCATCAATTTTGGAGTTAACCACAAGGAGTTATAAGCGGTTACTTTAAAAATAGTCTTTTCTCATAAAATTCATAACTCTTAATCTATTCGTCCAAAAATCACCATTTTTGGACACAATGAATAAAACTCATCAAAATATCATTTTAAATTTTTCCAGAATTTTTCTGAAGGATGAAGAAAAACGAATGAAAAATATAATAATAACTTAAAATCCTTTACCTCAAGAAAGTGCAAGACTTCCGGATGAAAAATCGGAGGAAACTTCTACTAAATAGCAACTCTCAAAGTATCTAAATACTCTCAAAAATATGCTTGATAATATAGAGAGAAAGAAAACTTGTTTCTGGTGTGATTTTCAATTCTAACTTAAGCTTCTATTTATAGGAAAATCTTTAGAACGCCAAAAGAGACTAAAATAATATAATAATATTATTTCTTTTCTTCCTTCTATGCCACTTCACCAACCAAGCCACCAGCAGCCATCAAGGAAGAAAATTCAGTAGCCCACATGCTTATAACATAAGTGGGTCCCACCCATAATTTAATAAAAAAATCTTTTTATTTTCTGAAACTTCAACACTTCATAGAAAATAGCCCGGTTATCAGAAAAATACGAATTTTATGTCCATTTTGCCTGAAATCGAATTCTCTACAACTTTATAGAAGAAAGTTTTTCCAAATTCCAAGCCAAAAATATCCAAAATCCACAAACGGATGATTTTAATACTCTACAACCAAACAAAATAATCGATAAAACACCTCAAAGATTAATTTCTTCATTTTTATCCACATAAAAATAAATATATCCATCATTTATATCCACATAAAATAAATATTTCCTTATCATATAAATCAATAATTAATTATTCACAAATAATATTACAGAATCACAATTATGAGAATCAGACCGTTCCCAGGAAAGAGGGGGCTTTTCAATAAGGATTTCTCCTTACTGGAGCGCAATTAGGTGACCAAACCTCTCCTTGACAGAACTTTCTAGACATTGCCAATAATTTTATCTAATAATATTATTCAAATAATATGAATTATTGATTTGATAATGGGAATACTGTGCAGTGATAATTATTGAAACAACAATAATATAAAATATCAACGCAGCAATTATTGAATCAATAAATTAAAATATTGAACAGTAATTACTGTAAAAATTATTGAGTAGTGCCTTCTTACGTAAGAATCAATAATTCAAAAAATCATGTGCAATCTGGTGTGCTTCTTTGTGCGATAATAACGCGTATTCGATTTTAACCACAAGGTATTCCAACAAGTGTTAATTAGCAGTAATAACTACTTACCGTTATTTGTAAAATTCAAATTTGTCGTTTTTTCTTCATCAAGCGGTTATTACATTATGGGGCCCATAAATGGTTGCTACGTAGTCATGTGCACGAATATTCCCAAGCGGAAAGAATATTCCACGACCAAACGAATATTCCCTGACAAAAATAAATATTTTATAACCACTTGTGTATTTTAAAAAAAAATCATATATCACCCTTAACTTTAACCTTTTATCAATTTAACCATTTACTGAATAGTAATTATAAGAAAAATTGAATACTTTTATTTCGTAAAATTCGGGGTCTTACAATCTCCCCTCCTTATGAAATTTCGTCCCCAAAATTTACGTACCTGGTATTTCAAAGAGTTGAGAATACCTTGCTTTCATTTCAGATTCTATCTCCCGGGTCATCATGATTTCTCCATTGCTCATCTCCCGTGATAACTTCATTTGGGTTCTTCACTTGTTGAGAAGTCATGACAACCGCCATCTCTCGAACTACCCGGCTTTGAGTTGTCTGGGGCAACATTTGGCGTCATCACTACCGTTGGAATATACTTTTCTATAGGACATATTCCTCCCTCAACTGCCTCGTCGTACTCCTGATTCATGATCCAAATCATCAATCTTCTATCCATATCGAATTCAGGTTGACCGCTATGTACAGGGTAATTCAAAACTCGATGTTGGGTTCTCCCAATTTCTTTCCAAAAAGAGAAATTCATGTCATCTATTTTAGTCTTCTTAGATCGGACATCTCTTTCCACAATATCCACGTGTCGTGCGACTTTTGCCCATGCATCACTTATTCTCACTCGTTAAGTTTTTTCTTCTTTCAGCTCAGATTCCATCTTTATCATCTTATACTCTGCCAAAGAATGCTTCTGTTCAAGCATCACATATCGGGTAACACAAGCTTGAATTATTGCATCCTTTTGCTCCACGACCGCTTGTCGTTCTTCAGCCTGCTCTTCTAACTCATGAATACGATTTTTCAATTCTACATTTTGATCATATAATACCTCTAATAAATTCTCCTCAGGTACCTCTTCTTCTTCTTCTTCCTCACTCTCAGCTGTTACCTCTGCGACCATCTCGGGTGCAACTATCAATTCTTCACTCACCACATGGATTTCTCTAATTCTTTCTTCGCCTGACATCACATTATCCTGGTTGGTGATTAGAGGTATCCCCACGGTCTCATTCACTCCATTGTTAACATTCTCGCAGACCATTTCTCAAATCATCATCATAAAATAAGGGTTAATTAAACAAATTACCATATCACATAATATCCCGATATTATGACTGACCAACAAATAAGCTTAGGTTTGGACACACTAGCGAATGATTTACTCATCTCTCCCCTCCTAGTTATATTCCCCGATCTCTGCCAGAGACCATATCCCTAAGCTCTGATACCAAATGTGACAACCCCAAAATAGGTCCATTCCATCCAACCCATTCTAAGTCGCCAAATACATGGTACAGAAAATAACTACAACTTTATTACAACAATTGTCGTGCAAAATACAACAACACATATGCTGTGAGTTTGGATACAAATATATACCAACTGTGACTCTCATCCCAACCTTGGATAGCACGTCACCATGACACCTTACATAAAGGTATAGTCAAAAACTGTTTTAGAAATTAGAATCTTTGGGAATTGCTCAAGGAAACCTTCGTACATGGGAGGCCATGCGTCTAGGTTATGATAGATATAATATGGCAACAAAATTATCCTTGGTTGACCCAATAGACCCCAAAGAAAAACGAGAAGATTACTATCATATTATTCCCAATGGCGAGTCTTCTCTTGACTTATCATTATCTCCACTATCTCTAATTGATAATTATACTTCAAACAAACACCAAGATTATATAGGTAGTGCTCATAAATATACTTAGCAAGTGGATGAGCACAACCCTGTCTTATGATGACACGAGGTTGTATGTCATTAGACATCTTGTATGATAGTAGAAAAACACCCTTCCAACGTTGGGTTTGCCTCACCCTATATGATTCACCAAATATAACTACAAAAAGATGTATACAACATACTTGTCTATACTGTTTAGGGAGAACTCCACAACTAGAGACCACCGTTCTATTCCCTTGTACCCCCGCTCGACCCAGCTACACTTTTATTACCTGAAAGGAATTGTGAAGCAAAAGGGTGAGCACAACTAGCTAAGTAAATAAATATCATGACTAAAGATAATTAAATTATCAATAGCCTTCATCAATAATACATCAGAGATTTAGAACATATGGTAGATGATAAAAATTTCAACCATAGTTGCAGCGGAACGAGCAATCCATTAGAAGAGTCAAATAGACTATAAAGTCTATTATCTTCTCCATGTTAAAAACCCACCAACAATGTTTTATCCCTGTAACATCAATCAACAATTCTGGTCCACAATAATATGAATAACTCATAATCATAATTGTAGTTTTAAATTCCTCTTCTCATTTAGGACGAAGATAATTTTCATCACCTATCTTTACCTGAAACATCAAAGATCATGGTTACACCAAATCACATTTCCTGTTCATAATCATACTAATAATTTCATCTTTGCACTACGGACCAAAGATATTCATCAACAGACCATCTTTGCACTACAGGCCAAAGATATTCAACAACAGGTCATCTTTGCACTACGGGCCAAAGATATTCATCAACAATTCATCTTTGCACTACAGGCCAAAGATATTCCTCAACAGATTCATATTTGCACTACATGCCAAATATATTCATCAATGATTCATAATTGCACTACTGTGCCAAATATCTTAATATCTCAAAGAAATATATAATCATTTCAGAATTTATATAAACAATAATTATAACCATGTTGATCATTTCACCTTTGCACTTAAGCTAAAGATATTGAATTATAAATTCAATGGTCATGATCATACCAGTCAACAATTCAACTTCGCACTACTGGCCAAAGAGAACCCATAGTCATGATCATACCAATAATCTACCCATCTTTACACTCAAGTCAAAGAGAAATTAATATCATGGCTTATAAAAATGTTATATATAATAGTAAAATCAATATAATCAAAACATCTAGATTTAATCTCAATAGTAATATTCATAAATTAACTATAATTTGGTTAGAAAAAGAAACCAATTTTGTTATGAATAGTAACTCGTGAATAGTAACTTCATGAATAGTAACTCGTAAATAGTAACCCATGAATAGTAACTCATGAATAGTAAATTTGACACAAAAAGGTAGAAATTCTACAATAAAATCCATACCAATATTTCGGTATAATGATATTGAAATAACATTTCTTAAACTTATAAACAATTTATTTTAATTGTTTACACTTTACTAAATAATACATTTAATCATCCTAAAATTTCAAACTCATAAGATTTCATCACCAATAACCAAAACCCTCATCAAAAATCTGCATATACCTCATATAGGATTCTCAAGCCATAAAATCGTATTTTCCAATTTTCTTACTTCACATAACATATTTAATTCATTTACTCATAACTAGTCCATTTTCATGAAAAATACCAAATCAGTTCCAAAAATATTTTTTTTCTGGGATTTAGTAGAATATAGTCCCATATTGAACATATATTTTTCTTGGAATTTTTAAAATTCATTTACTATTTTTTATATGGCCAAAACCGCCAAATATTCAGATATTTATCATAAATTGTACTTTAATTCAAAAATTCCGAAATTCACAGAGTACACTGATATCATATAGATGTACTCCCAATAAAAATTTCATCAATTTTGGAGTTAACCACAAGGAGTTATAAGCGGTTACTTTAAAAATAGTCTTTTCTCATAAAATTCATAACTCTTAATCTATTCGTCCAAAAATCACCATTTTTGGACACAATGAATAAAACTCATCAAAATATCATTTTAAATTTTTCCAGAATTTTCTGAAGGACAGAAGAAGTACGAACTGAAAAACATAATAACCCTTAAAATCCCTTACCTCAAGAGTGCAGTACTTCGGATGAAAAATCGGAGGAAACTTCTACTAAATAGCAACTCTCAAAGTATCTAAATACTCTCAAAAATATGCTTGATAATATAGAGAGAAAGAAAACTTGTTTCTGGTGTGATTTTCAATTCTAACTTAAGCTTCTATTTATAGGAAAATGCTAGAACGCCAAAAGAGACTAAAATAATATAATAATATTATTTCTTTTCTTCCTTCTATGCCACTTCACCAACCAAGCCACCAGCAGCCATCAAGGAAGAAAATTCAGTAGCCCACATGCTTATAACATAAGTGGGTCCCACCCATAATTTAATAAAAAAATCTTTTTATTTTCTGAAACTTCAACAATTCATAGAAAATAGCCCGGTTATCAGAAAAATACGAATTTTATGTCCATTCTGCCTGAAATCGAATTCTCTACAACTTTATAGAAGAAAGTTTTTCCAAATTCCAAGCCAAAAATATCCAAAATCCACAAACGGATGATTTTTAATACCTCTACACCACACAAAATACGATATAAAACACCTCAAAGATTAATTCCTTCATTTTTATCCACATAAAAATAAATATATCCATCATTTATATCCACATAAAATAAATATTTCCTTATCATATAAATCAATAATTAATTATTCACAAATAATATTACAGAATCACAATTATGACAACCAATTCGTTCCTCAGGAAGAGGGGCTTTCAATAAGAATTTCTCCTTCTTGGCGGCGCAATTAGGTGACCAAACCTCTCCTTGATGAGAACTTTCTAGACATTGCCAATAATGTTATCTAATAATATTATTCAAATAATATGAATTATTGATCGATAATGGGAATCTTTGTGCGTTGACAATTATTGAAACAACAATAATATAAAATATCAACGCAAAGAATTATTGAATCAATAAAATAAAATATTGAATAAAGTAATTATCGTAAAAATTATTGAGTAGTGCCTTCTTACGTAAGAATCAATAATTCAAAAATATCATGCAATACCGTGCTCTCTTCATGCAATAACAGCGTAGACATCGTATTTTAACCACCGGGTATTCAACGATGTTAATTGTAATAAATACGCCGTTATTTATAAAAACTCAAATTTGTCGTTTTCTTCATCCGACGGTTATTCGTTATGGGGGCCCACAATGGTTGTGTTGCATTTACGAATATTCCCCGGCGCGGAAAGAATATTCCACGACCAAACAAATATTCCCTGACAAAAATGAATATTTTATAACCACTTGCGTATTTTGAAAAAAATTCATATATCACCCTTAACTTTAACCTTTTATCAATTTAACCATTTACTGAATAGTAATTATAAGAAAATTTTAATACTTTTATTTCATAAAATTTGGGGTCTTACAAATATTACTTAGTTAATTTCCTTTTCATAACAATTACATTAATTTCTTCAATAGTTTAATTAACTATTGGACCTCTTTTTCCTAATACATGAATATACACAATTTTCTTCACACCAAATTACATATTCACAATATATAACACTTATATACACATATTCAAACTCAAAATATCTTATAATAAGAATTTTATTTATTAAATTCTTATTTAAATAATTTTGAAAACTCAGTTGTTGTCACAATATATATATATATATATATATATATATCTTAATTAAGTCTTAATTAATATACTCATATATATAAATTATCCTATTAAATTAAATTCGTAATTTAAATAATATCAATCATATTGACATATTTAAATCTTTACAATTTAAATTAATTCCCTTTTAATTACGTTCTATGTGTGTGACCCTATAGATTATTATTATGTTGGTAATAATTTTAAAATCATATTATAAAATTATAAACAATGAGCGGCATCTAGTAATGCATCACTGCTAGCCAAGTAATAATAAGATCGATGATTCGATGCAACCTTTTCGTGACCAATGTTTCAATGTAATTTAATCCTTTTAACCTTAATATCCTAGATTAAGCTCGAGTCATGGAATATGTCATACTATTCATAATTTAATCTGAGTTTTTCTTGATCAATGAGTAGACTATATGAAACAAATCATTATTTGAGCATGGCCATGCATTTCATAGTTCTACTCAATCAAGAGGCCTATGGATATCACCCCTAATATACAGGAGAGTTAAATTCCGTCTAGATCACTCATATTCCTCACACGATTCATGATGTACCCAATAATCACCTTTATAGTCCACCCTATTAAAGGTGACCTTTGATGATATCAAAGTACATAAATTCTCGTTTAGTAATATAGTGATTTCATGTCAGAGGATCATTACATCATTGTCACTATGAGAATCGATAATGACACTTCGCATAATGCTCCACATAGAATTCTCATGGTGGGTCTGTCCAGTAAATCGTTCTCTAACACGTACCTATGTGTTGACTTAATATCTCATATATTTATGACCAATGAGATTTGGTCATCAATCAATCCACATACTAGTCTCAATGCATCATTGTTGTCCCATCAATAATGATATTCGACTAGGGACATTTAAGAGCAATGATACTAATTGTAATTATATAATCTCATGTTCAAGTCACATACTTGAAACTATATAATTTGTACACTATTCTAAGGAATTTTATTATGTTAACATTTATATAACGCAGTAAATAAAACCATAATAAAATCATTCATTTATTTAATCAAATATAATATCAAAATGTTAAGCAATTATATCAAATAATTTGCCTCTAGGGCATAAACTCTAACACTTTGATCTGGAAGTGGAATCACAGCCATTCCATCTCTAGATTGTAAGTTATAAACGGTCAAGCCCCGTTGACCGAGCATGACCGGACGATTTTTGGGTAACCCACAAATCCTTAAGCAGTGTTTGACAAGATCTTCTAAGGCCCGGATCTGTAAGGTTTTAAGAGATTTGTTTTTGTTGTTATATACATGTTGTAGCCTGTTGTATGGACTCTAGATCTATAGCTTTAGATCGTTTAAATAATCAACAGATCGAACATAGTGGATGGTCAAACTAGACTATTCAGTCACGGATGAAGTTTCTGGAATTTCCAGAAACTGTTAGCACGAACTTTCTGACAATGTTTGACCAGATTAAATCTGGTGACTATGATGTACTCGAACTGAGTTAATGTTATGTATGTGTTCCTTGACATTAGTACTACCTGTTTGGACCAAGAAAATACCTAATTGATGACCAGAATACCTTATTAATCGAGCTAGAAAATGGAACCATGGAACTGCTTGGGTTTCTGGGTTACCCAGAAAACCCAAGAACACTCTAACATCGACTTTTGGAGCTTAGATCTCCTTGTTGTTTTGTTGTATGACCAAGATGATGGTTGGGTATTATAGTGTTACATTTCAATTACAAGATCAAAGCCTAAGTTAGCCCATAATCAATATTAAACCGAGATTTGCAAACGGTCAAAGTAAGACCCTTGCTAAGCGGTTGTCAGTGTTCTTGAGCCCAAGAACACCTACATCGACAGAAAGCGTCGCTATAGGCTATAGCGACGGTTTATTTAATTTCTATTTTCTGATTTTTCGGAAATTGATTAAAAATAGAAATAAATTCTAAAAAATTACAAAAATATTTTAAAAATTATTTTAAATTATGAAAATTATCTTTTGACTATTTGGGATATTTTTCATTAATATTTATAATTATTTGAATATTAATGATATTTAATTTATTTAATTAGTGTATTAAATAAATTAGAGAAAAGTGATGTTAATATTATAAAAATCATTTTAAATAAGAATAAAGTGTTTAAAAATATTTTGAATTATAAAATGTAATTTTCAATATTTTTGGAGAATTCTCATTAATAAATTAATATTAATGATATTAGATTTATTTAACTATTATATTAAATAAATGATAGAAAAATGATTTTATTGATTTAAAAATGAGAAAATGATTTAAAAATATTTTAAGTTATAATTAATGACTTTTAATATTTTGATAATAATTTTATTAATATTTAAATATTAATGATGATGGAATTAATAAGTAACTAAATCATTTAAAAATGATTTCAGTGTTTGAAAAATTATTATAAATTATAATAATTGTTTAAAGATTATTAAAAGCTTTTGAAAAATATTATAAATGATATATGACTTATCTAAAATAATATTGAAGCTTTGAGACCGAGTTTAAGTGACAATAAATGTGTTAATTGTCGGATAGGGTGACCAAGACACCGAGAATAGACTGAAGTCTAACCAGACCGAACTAGTTAGACTTGAGAAATGTTTATATATATAGGTTATAAATACTGATGTGATTATGTGGTAATGTGTCTAGGAAAAGTATTGACTGTAAATTATAGTGTTATATGTTGTGATTTTTTGTTCTAATTGTGAGACCGATATTGTGATTATAGGTCTTGTGAACGCAGATAAGTATATTGTGTAGCACTAATCAACGCGGAATACAAGTTTCCTTAACTCAACCTTGAGTTAATCCTATTTAAATATTATGGTGGTTAATTATTGTTAATTAGACCATGTCTAAGAATTATTGTTGACTTTTCGTAGTTAGTGCATGTTTATTAATTCAAAATGAATTAGTTATTCTGAGAAAATACTTGGAGAATATCTGTTGTTGGATACTTACATCTGTAGAACCTATTATTGATAGTACAGATAATTCATGTCTATTATCAAATTGTGTTGAGAAATGTCTTAGCTAATTATTCAGGCTAGACGAACATTTGTTAGAACTTGATAGGTTCGAGAATAGAATTCAATTATTTGTGACAGATCGATGCTAATTATTTTGGCTAGATCGAGAAAGTGATTAGATATTGAAATCATTGTATTTCATTGTTATAAATCAAACCCTGATTATAAGAATGAGAAGAACAACCTTTTATACAAAGGGAACATTTTTGGTCGTATACTCGGCCTTTGCGCGCGTGTAAGTATTATGAAAAATATAGGGTACAAGGAGTTGACCGCTCTAAGTACTTGTAGAGGGGTATACTTTAATCTATATGGTTATCTGATACACCTGGGGTATATCAAAGTCCAATCTTTGATAGTTACTCGAGAAGAGAAGTTCAAGATCCAATAGATCACTCAGCATAAATCTGGAAAACATTCCACTTTGTTATTGCATAGAATTGATTCTTAATTATTTATTAGAATATCGTAGAAACTTTGAAAGCGTTGTACACTTTCATTATCAGATTATTGTGTTTCATAGAATGCGAGAAGAATTGTCAGTTATTAACGAATTGTTCAGCTATTTTAAAGTTCACTGAACTTTGGTGTTATTCTATCAAATTAGATAGTCTATTATTCTTGATTCTTATACATTCAATGCATGTCTTAACTTGCGGGGCAAACTTGTTGCTCACCCTTGCTAAATAAAATATTTCAGCTAGGAACGAAGAGGCCAGCGGAGCTAAGAAGAACAAAGGCAAATGCATAGTACTGGAGTAGTTTTAATGAACATTATTAATATGTTATGTTGGGAGACTGCATATTTTGATTTGATGTTTAAAGTAAATGCCCATGATTATATGTAAAGTCCTTCAAGGAATATATGTACAAAGACTTAGTGATATATCAAATTTGTTAGGTTGATCTAAGGTTTTAATGTTTATCATTCTAAAAATGAATGTATAGATGAAGAGATCAAAGATGTTAGGTTAATCTATGCCTTGAGATGTAATAGATAAGCTTTAACAAAATCGTAGTCTATTGAGCTGATCAAAAGTTTGCAGAAGCCAAGGCAGAATCGTAGAGCATCGAGGATCGTAGTGTGTCTGCCTTGAAGGGCCTCTGCGAAAATCGTAGAGTGGTCCAGACGTTTGTCGAAGCCAACTCAGAGATCGTAGTGTGCTCTCGGAAATGTAGAGTCTGCAAAACAAGCAAGTGAAGATTGTATTGTGCCAGTCCTTAAGAGAAATCGTAGTGTTCTCGTTTGCTAGCATCGGATCAAGCACTAAGGTGGCAAGACACCACTATCTGAATCGTAGAGTATCATCTGCCTCTGTCAGAAGCATCGAGCCTTACCCTTTTGTTTATAGATAAATCCCAACAAATATGGAATGGGTTATAAACGTTGAAGAACTCACCAGTCCCAACGGCACAAAAGATATCCTTAGTATACAACAAGGAAACGTATTGAAGAAGCTAAGAAAAGTACCATTGGTCAGAGGAAAACACCTTTTTAGGTGTTAGGTGAGAAAGCAGTATGCTGCGTTAGTGGGCCATAATGCAATTTAGAAGATGTGCAGAAAAGTCTCCATCAAAGTTCAGAAATGTCAAACACATTTAATGCTTCAACGGATGTCTTCAACGGATAGACTTCAAGGATCACATATATGCAAAACATTTGCAGATGATACACCCAAGCAAGCATTGAACAAAACGCTGAAGAACACTTAACGCTCAACTCTACGATCTAAAAAATAGAAAGCTTGCTCAGCTACTCAGTTCTTTCGAACAAGAGCTTAACGACAACTGAGTAGCACCAATCAAGAACTCATCAACTTCCAATCAAGTGAAGTATGAAGTTCCAAGTCAGAAGCACTTGAAGAGTTCTAAGTGAACTATGAAGAACCAAGTCTGCTGGAAAAGAGTTCAAAAGTGAACTAAGAAGTTCCTAGACTGCTAGTCTAGAAGGAATCTGTGAGATTTAGAAAGTGTAAAAGATATCCTTAGTGGATTTTCTACTCGAGGAGTAGAAGAGTGGACTAGGAGCTTTAAGTGCTCTGAACCACTTAAAACTGTTGTGTCTCTTGCATTCTTGCTATAACTACTATAACTGCTACAACTGTTATAACTGCCTCACTCTCATTAACTCACCATATCTAAAAAGGAGATCAAACAAATCTTAATTCCGTTGTGTTTGAATCGTTAACAAAACTAACAAAGTATTTCGAAAAGAATTTTAAATATCTATTCAACCCCCCTTCTAGATAACTATTGTGCCTCCGGGAACTAACAATTGGTATCAGAGCAGGTTCTATCATATAGCCTACAAAGATTAAGTAGATCTAATGACACATATACCAAGTGAATCAAAGACTGGAGGAGGCAGCAAGCTACCTATGTGCAACAAAGATAAATTCGCCAACTGGAAAGTTCGGATGAAAGCATACATGAATTCAATAGATGAAGATCTATTTGAAACTATTTAGAATGGGCCCTACGTTCCTACAAAGCTTGCACCAACTATAGATGACCCAAACAGAATACAGATCAAGGTTAAAGAAGAATGGACAGACAACGAAAAGAGAGTTGTTCAACTCAAAAAAAGGCCAAAAACATTTTGTTCCAATCCTCAGAAGATGATCTGTTCGAAAATGTGGTCAACAACAAAATAGCAAAGGAGGTTTGGGAAGCATTGCTCATTATGCATTAAGGAACAGAAGAAGTCAAAGAAAATGAACAATCTCTCCTGACTCAGCAATATGAGATGTTTGCACACGTTCAAGGAGAAAACATCACTGCCACCTACGAGAGATTCAATGTTCTGCTCAACTCTCTACGAGCCTGTGGAAAGATCTATCCAAATAAAGATCTAATCATAAAGTTCATGAGAGCCTTACCAAGCAAGTGGGATGCCAAAACCACTGCTATTAGAGAGTCAAAGAATCTCCATGAAATGATTGTTCAACAGTTATATGGCAATCTTCTTACATACGAACTGGAGCTGAATCAACGAGCAGAAACTCCAACTGAAGGAAGAAAGAAGGATAAGGGTGTTGCGCTCAAAGCAACTAACAACACCTCCAAGGTCAATACTGAAAATGACTTTTACTATGATGAAGATGATGATGAGGACTTTGCAATGCTAGTGAAAAGACTCAGAAGGTTCATGCGTCAAGGCAGAATCAGCAAACCAAAGAAAGTCAACAACTACAGCAACCATGAGCAGATAAATGATCTATGCTACAATTGCAAGATGCCTGGCCATTTCATTGCAAACTGCAACAAACCCCTCAGAGAAGAACTAAAGAAGAAATCACATCCAAAGAAGGAATTTAAAGGCAACAAAAGGCCTCAGAAGAATAACAAAGGCCTTGTAGTTGGAGGATCGTGGAGTGACTCAGACAATGACTCAACTCCCGAATTTGGAGATGATGAAGATCCTTAAATGGCAAATCTTTTCCTGATGGCCAAGCATGCAAATGATAAACATAACTCCAATATTCATGAAGTAAGTATAGATGAGGTATTTGACTTTAACTCTCCTGATGTTGACATTGATGATTTAAGAACTGCACTGCATGGCATAACATCTGATCTGCATCAATACATGAAATGGTTCAGAGTTCTATCCAAGGATTATTCACTTCTTCAAAAGGAGAAAGAGAAAGTTCAAGAAGAACTGGAAACATCCCTTCTAAGTACTGACTCTCTCTCCAAGTTTGAAGCTGAGAATAAGCTCTTAAAATAGACCAATGAGCTCAATGCACAAAGAGATTCAAGTCTAACCTCTAAAATTGAGGAACTAGAAAAGACAATCTCTACATGGAATAAATCCTCTTCATCCATAGACTCCCTGATCTCGAGTCAGAGAAGTATCTCTAACAGAACATGTTTAGGCTTTGGAGAATCCACCTCAGAGCCATGTGTGGAAAAGGTAAAGGAAACTAGCACTAGTAATACTTCAAGTTTTAGTAGAGGCATTATATTTATGAAATCCTCACAGAAGGATGAACCAGTCCAACCCTGCTCTTCTGATTCAATCTATATTCCAAGGAATAAAGGATCTGATGCTGGCCTGAGTTTTAAAAAAGAAAAGAGTAACCCAGCTACTACTCTCCAACCTCGAAGGATCGTAGAGTCGAGTAAAGTCAACTCCACGAACCAACTGGGAAGGAACAGTAGAGGAAATGTATACTCCTCACAAATCATGAAACACAAGGACACATAGAAGAAGGAGAATCAGTTTAACAGAAGGATGACTAAAGACCCACAAAAGTCCAAATGGAGGAAGAATCCTCATACAAACACAAGCATGCATCATATTAGATGTTTTGTGTGCAATAAGGTTGGTCACAAGGCTGCAATATGCTATTATAATCCTATTTATGTGAGACCCAAAATCAAGCAGATTTGGGTTCCCAAGGGTACTAACAAAGTAGGACCCATGCAAGCATGGGTACCAAAATGAAAGTTTAATGTTACCACAGGAACAGAGCTCCACGATCACAACCTGGTATCTGAAAAGTGGATGTTCAAGGCACATGACTGGGAACAAATCCCTTCTATTTAAATACATTGAGGAGGGTCCCTCAGTCATCTTTGGAGACAACGACTCCGGCAAGATAAGAGGATATGTCTTAGCTAGAAATTGTGCAGTGTCCTTCAGTAAAGTGGCCTATGTGGAAGGACTACAACACAATCTTCTGATCATAAGCCAACTCTGCGACAAGGGTCATCAAGTAACATTCCTCAACAATCAATGTCAAGTTAGAGATCTGAAGACATCCGCCATAAAGCTGACCAGAATAAGAGAAAGAAATGTCTACACTGTGAATCTTTGCTAAAGAATCTGAAAAAATGAGCTGGCTATGGCATAGAAGACAGTCTCATCTCAACTTCAAGAGCATGTCTAAACTGGCCTCAAAAGATCTAGTTATAGGCTTACCCAAGTTCAGCTTCCTCAAAGAAAGGCCTTGCAATGCCTATAGCGCCCCGAAATCCGGGTATCTTCTAACCCGACAGATGGTGTTATACTGTACAATATTCATACATTCATTCAATTGAAAAGTCTCAAAGAACGAACATAAATTCTATATATTTAAAGTAATATTTATATTTCCCAGGTTCTATACCCATTACAAAGGTTCTTTGTCATAATATCAGTTACATTACAATAATAGACCTATACTATTACAAGACAGCTTAGTAATCTGCCTTAGCTTTTCCCTTATCCTTTTTCGATCCTTCGGGACGTTCAGTCTTAGCTGCATTCATATGATTCAAGCAAGAGTGAGCATAACTAGCTCAGCAAGTATAACAATTTAATAACAACATGCCTGACACATACAAATCATATATCTCCAATAACTGAACAATAGTTATGAAGTACTATTGATAATTCAAAATAGCACTTCATCTTTTCTTTCAAAATGTTTTACAATAACAACAGTATTTAGTAAAACATTCACTCTGGTCAGAGACCTCGAGTATTCATTCTTTATTGGAAAAGGACAACCCGAAATCAAGTCCGTAAGCCCGATAATACTTACAAGCACTTCTAGGTGATCAGCCTATTGTACTCTATGTTGATCAACACTACATCCATTAAACATATGCATGTTTAAACATTTGGCAACCTCACATGCCTGTCGTTTTACCGACAAAACATTTGTTTAACATTTCAATCTTCTATTGAAAAGCATATCAAGTAGTTGACAAAAGATAGTAACATTTGATAATAAATGAATAGATTATCAATACATCAAGTTTAGCCAAAGGAATTGGCTTTAACTTCAACATACCTCAATTCATGCGAAAGAATACATGAACCTCAAAAACTTGTTCAGATTGAACTAAGACAAGAGTTAGAATACTTGCCTTTAACGTCTGCTATGGTATATTAACTTTATGTTCAAGTCGTTCAAGTCTCTACAATACATGATCACATAATGCCTTACATTAGGTCACATATAATCAAGTATGTATATGACTATATCATACCCTTCATTTCAATCTAATTGTGTATTAGATTCAGTTACTATTCATTCCGGTTTATCTTTATGCTTGCATTATATTTGACTAGGTTATCTCAACCTTTATACAACATCCTTAAGGTTTAACAATGTTACATTACATTCCTTAAGTTGTGTTTACTTCCTTTTCTTTTCTTTGTACTTAGAAACATTCATTACTATTTTTGTTTTGAGGCTTTATGCTTACATCTCTCATGTACTGCACATGAAAGCATAATGTATGATTGTCCGGACTTGGCTATTATGACGCGAGTCCTTACATAATGGGCGCATTGCCGCCACACCTCGAAGGATTTTGCATGCATACATGGCGCTGCGGTTCCACATAATGTACTAAGGTTCGCGCTACGGTGAACTCTTACAGTAGACTCGATTACATGCTTATAGTCCGGCTTATATGGACGTAATACAGATACGTGAAACATGTTATGTATTCGTTCTAGGTCTGGAGGTAATGCTATCATATACGCTACCTCTCCCACCCGTTTTAGCACCTCAAAAGGTCCTATAAACCTTGGACTTAACTTTCCTTTCTTTCCAAAACGTATCTTTCCTTTCCAGGGAGATACCTTTAGAAACACATACAAGCCCACCTCAAACTCTCAACTTAGTCTATGTGAGTTCGCATACTTCTTCTGTCTGTCTTGAGCTGTAATGAGACGCATCCGAATTAACTTTACCACATCCGCTATCTGCTATACCAATTCTGGTCCTAGCATCCGGCGTTCTCCCACCTCATCCCAACACAAAGGTGTTCTGCACTTCCTTCCATACAAACCTTCGTACGGCGGCATACCTATGCTTGCATGATAACTTTTGTTATATACAAACTCTACTAGTGGTAGATGATCATCCCAACTACCCTTGAAATCCATGACGCACGACCTCAACATGTCTTCAAGCGTCTGAATTGTTCTCTCGCTCTGCCCATCGATTTGTGGATGATAAGACGTGCTTAACCTCAGCTGTGTTCCCAACTACTCTTGCAAACTCCTCCAAAAGTTTGATGTGAATCGTGGATCACGATCTGACACAATCGATACTGGTACTCCATGTCTGGAAATGATTTCCTTAACATAAAGTTTAGCTAACTGGTCTAAGTTATACTTGACCCTAATTGGCAAAAAGTGAGCCGACTTCGTCAACCGGTCCGCTATTACCCAAATCGAATCGTACCCTTTCTGCATCGTCAGAAGTCCCACCACGAAGTCCATCGTGATATGCTCCCACTTCCATTCTGGAATCTCCAATGACTGTAATAAACCACTGGGTCGTTGATGTTCGGCCTTAACCTTTTGACAAGTTAAGCACCTACTCACATACTCTGCTATTTCTCTCTTCATGTTTGGCCACCAAAAACTCTCGAAGGTCTTGATACATCTTAGTGCTACCAGGATGTATCGAGTACTGATGAGTGAGTTTTATACCCATGAATTGGATACATTCGGGCTTAATTTATTGTTATTCTTAAGTCTTTTAGGATGTTTTTATGTGTTTGTGTCTATTCATGCATGTTTTATGTTATTTTATAGGAATTGGGACAAAAGTTACATGGATCGATGTTTGGGGTGGCTAGATTCGCGTTTTCGGCTTGCCATTTACATAGCAGCCACTTCGGAACCAATTTGACTATAGCTCCTGACATTATTTCGACAAACTTCAAGAATTAAAGTTGTAGATCTACTTCTCCTCTTTCCGGAACATCTTGAATCATCAAAATCGTAGTTCGAACGAAGAAGTTATGGCCATTTTCCCAAAGGACGCCGAGAGCAGAAAATGTCGATTTTGGGCAGCCTTGGGCGCTATTTCTAGTTCATTTTCGGTAGGGCGCTTATAAGGCAGATTCGGTTGTGTACTTGTATTGGGCCTGGGAAGAGACTGGAAAGGTTTGGACGCGTTTTTGGGCGAATTTTGACACCTTTTTGACTCCAAATAGGATAGGGGTTGTTCCAAAACTAAAAATTGTACTTGTAACCTATAAATACATGATGTAAGGCATAAAATAAAGGGAGATTACATAGCTTAGCCTAGATTAAACACTCCTTTAGATTAGAAAATAACCCTAGTTCTTATTAGTTTTGGAGATTGAAGCAACTTGGAGACCATTGAAGATCAAGAGCAAGAGCAAGAGGGGAGCATCAGATTTGCTGACAACAGATTCTATTCTCTTCTCTCATCTTACTTTTATCTTTTGATGTCTATTCAGTTGTGGATTCTTGGTTTTAATTCATTAATTATGAACTAACTATTTTTGAGATTTTAATTGAACTTTTTATGGCTATGAATTAGTTATTCATTATATTCTAATTATTTATGTTAAAGTGAGTTGTTTATCTTGTCTTGTGCTTATTGCTTAATTATTTGATCAGTAATTACTTTGTTACTCTAGAAGGAATTGGAAGAGGAATTCTAGGGTTAGAACTGGGCATGATATCATGTGACTTAGTTATTTGCACAGTGAATAATTAGGTTTGTGAATAGAATGGAAATATCTTTTCGCCGCATGTAACACATAAGGAATTGGGATTGTAACGAGTATAATTCAATTATTTTGCATAGGAATATAGCAAAATTAATCTGGATTAAATAGAAGGCAATTGATCACTTGGAAAAGGGCTCTTGGCAATTGAGAATTCCTGTTAACAATTCAGTAGGCATAATAATTGGGATAATTGGATAATTGATTATAGTTCATAATTGGGGATATTGAAGTCTTAATATTTATTTATTTGAATTCATTCGTTAAAATCTAAGTTTTAATTAGTTAATTTAGTTTTCTTAATTAGAAAAAAAACGATTTGAGATTGTTTAAATAAAATTAGTTTGGTTAAGAATTAGTACTTGGTGATTTTTATTAAATAATTCCTCGTGGGAACGATACTCTACTTTCACTTTATTACTTGTTGATCGTGTATACTTGCGTATTCATTGATTTGAAATCAATCAACAAGTTTTTAGCGCCATTCTTTGGGGAATTAATTTAATAATTATTTACCAATATTAATTTCAATCAAATTAGTCTTAATTTAAACATTTTTTTTAATTCTCTTTCTATATTTCTCTCTTTCGTGTACCATGGATGACTTTGTGTATCAATGGCCATACACGAACATGACTCAACCAAGGGAGTGGAGATTGAAAGACTCGAGAAACTTTTCGCATTGTCACAAGATTGATTGAGACACTTTCGAGGATGTTTGAAGCTTTTGAAGCTCAACGTCGTCAAAGTATGGTGGTTACTTGTGATTATTGTCTTTGGAAATCATATGAGTCATCAATGCACCATCGATTTCGGCTAAGATGCGAGTATAGTGGTGATTACCCCAATAATTATGTCTATCCCAACAACTATCATCGTGGATTGGGGGTATCACCCGGATTTTCATGGAGTAACAATCAAGATCAATTTTATGCTCCAAGTCCAACATACCCACAGATTTCTTGTGTCCACCTCCACTACAACAGGAAGAACATTCAAATTGGGAGGAAGCCTTGGAAAAATTTATTAAAGCTTTCGAAAAAAGGAATGAGGAACAAGACAAGAAAATGAATCAAGTAGAAATTTGAATTTGCAAAGCCAAGGGCGTTGATCAAGAATTTGGAAAATCAAGTGGAACAGAGAAGCACATACGTTGAACAACCGTCCTCAATACACCTGCCCTATGACATGGATTAGAGTCCGATGGTGAGTCCGAGCCAAATCTACAAATGGATGAGCCACGAGATGAAAAAGAGGAGACAAGTGGGGATAATGACAACAAGGTCGGTGAAGAACTAATTGTGAGAACCAATGATGATGAGCCAATGTTATTTATGCCTCAAGTGCCTTCTCATCCACAGTTCAAGAGTCCGGTTAGATTTGCAAAACCTTATCCGATTAGTAGTCATGTCGTCGGCAATACTCTCTGTGATGTAAAAGCAAGTACACCTTCGAAACCATGGTGCGATGAGCTAGAGAAGATAGAAGAAGAAAT
This sequence comes from Panax ginseng, assembly GCA_020205605.1. NCBI lineage: Eukaryota > Viridiplantae > Streptophyta > Magnoliopsida > Apiales > Araliaceae > Panax > Panax ginseng. The sequence goes on along the minus strand of CM035138.1, from coordinate 58,573,440 downwards.
TGTTGTGTCTGACAAGCCTCTATGCCAGAATATATTCGCAGACACAATGGAGACACCACCTAGATGCTGGACGTTCTTGAATGTGATCTTATCTCAAGAAAGCATTGTAGGTGACTTTAATACAATGGCTATTACAAATGGGAACCTACCAAAAGCTATATTATTTCCGATGGATGGAGGGTTCCTCAACTTTCGTAGGGGAATTGGATAGAGAATTGAAGAAGTCAAATGAGACTATAAAACAAGCGCTTATTGGGGAGGCAAACCCAAGTTTAATTTTTATTTTTAGTTTTATTAAGTTTTATATTAGTAGTTTTGAATTTGCATTTATTTAGGATTTAATAAAATTGCTTCTATCATGGTTTTACAAAAGTTATTCAAGTCAAATTCAAGTGTGGTGCCCAATTTGTTCTATGTGCTTAGCTTTATTCTCCAAACTTAGCGGGCAAGGAGGAAGATTGCTATATTTTCAGGGAAGTCCTCTGCTTTAATTTTTTCTATTTCAGTCATTGAGGACAATGTCTAGTTTAAGTTTGGGGGCATTTTAGTGTCGTATTACATATAGTTAGTTATTTACATTGTAGTTCGTTATGTTTTCGAGTTATTTACATTAGGTTGTTGCATTCGTTTTTTTTTTTATTTTTTGTTTAAAAAAAAAATTTTAAAAATCGCAAAAATAGTAGTTAGTTTACTATGTTTGTTTAGATTAGTTTATATTTGCATGATTCCAATGTTAGATAGTAAAAGTTTATTTTGGCCAATGATGAGACCGTAGTTAAGTAGATAAGTATAGTATTGAATATTCAGGGCTTTGATGTGATTTCTTGTTATGAATTGAATATTTTTCTGTTTGAAATCTGGTATAATCAAGGTTAAGACGTTAATAACAAACTATGTTAATCGATTAAGTTTAAATTGATACATAATGGATTTCTTAAGTATAATACTAGTGTGAAGGAATGAATGAAAGACATGAATAAAGGAGATGGCTAAATTTTGATAAAAACTTAAGTTTGGGGGAAATTTTGGGGTATATAAGCTTTAAAAAAAAAAAAAAACATGTTGAGTCTTGTGGTGGTTTAAGGAGAAACACTCCCCATAAACACAAGCGTGAGATGGAGCGTAAAACGCACTCACCAACCATCTATAAAAAAAAAAGAGAAAAAAAATAATAATTTATCGTGACTAGTTTTTGTTTGGGGCCTTTGTTACTTGAAAAGCACGCTCAAGAAGGGTGTCTTAAAACCTAAGCGCCCTAAGGTCTTATATGGTCTGGGAGTCGTTGGTCGAAAGCTCGCTAAGGGGTGACACTGTTAGCCTAATGGAATGAGACATTGCACAGTTATGGTTAAAAAAAAACAATAAAACGGAAAAAGAGCAAAAAGCCCCCGTAATGAAAAGTAAAGCATAAGTATCCCAGATTGGACTCTTGAACTTGGTGGATGTTTGACTTTAGTTGGATATAGCTTGTTCGTGAATTTTGTGAATTTGCACTGTATGATGCCTTCAAAGATATCTATTATGTCTTAAATTTGATTTTATATCGATTAACATTGTTGTGGAGCACACACGCATTTATATATCGTTGATAATGATCTAAGATTTGATGATTGATTGGGAAATTATCGATTTGTTTTAATATGATGTATTATCATATTTACTTGATTTCTCTAAGGTAGGTTGAATAGACTTGTTTCGTCATTCTTTGTTGGATTCAGAGGCATATAGATTAGTTTCATTACATTACATTGCATTGCATAACATTTTTGTGTTTTTGCTTGAGGACAAGCAAAGATTTAAGTTTGGGGGTATTTGATGAGTGAGTTTTATACCCATGAATTGGATACATTCGGGCTTAATTTATTGTTATTCTTAAGTCTTTTAGGATGTTTTTATGTGTTTGGGTCTATTCATGCATGTTTTATGTTATTTTATAGGAATTGGGACAAAAGTTACATGGATCGATGTTTGGGGTGGCTAGATTCGCGTTTTCGGCTTGCCATTTACATAGCAGCCACTTCGGAGCCAATTTGACTATAGTTCCTGACATTATTTCGACAAACTTCAAGAATTAAAGTTGTAGATCTACTTCTCCTCTTTCCGGAACATCTTGAATCATCAAAATCGTAGTTCGAACGAAGAAGTTATGGCCATTTTCCCAAAGGACGCCGAGCAGAAAATGTCGATTTTGGGCCACGCCGGGCGCTATTTCTAGTTCATTTTCCAATACGGGCGCTTATAAGGCAATTCGGTTGCAGTGCCCAGTATTTCAGTATACTGGGAAGAGACTGGAAAGGTTTGGACGTTGCGTTTTGGGCTTAATTTTGACACCTTTTGACTCCAAATAGGATAGGGGTTGTTCCAAAACTAAAAATTGTACTTGTAACCTATAAATACATGATGTAAGGCATAAAATAAAGGGAGATTACATAGCTTAGCCTAGATTAAACACTCCTTTAGATTAGAAAATAACCCTAGTTCTTATTAGTTTTGGAGATTGAAAGCAACTTGGAGACCATTGAAGATCAAGAGCAAGAGCAAGAGGGGAGCATCGATTTCTTCGACAATGATTCTATTCTCTTCTCTCATCTTACTTTTATCTTTTGATGTCTATTCGGGTTGTGGATTCTTGGTTTTAATTCATTAATTATGAACTAACTATTTTTGAGATTTCAATTGAACTTTTTATGGCTATGAATTAGTTATTCATTATATTCTAATTATTTATGTTAAAGTGAGTTGTTTATCTTGTCTTGTGCTTATTGCTTAATTATTTGATCAAGAATTACTTTGTTACTCTAGAAGGAATTGGAAGAGGAATTCTAGGGTTAGAAGCGGGCATGATATCATGTGACTTAGTTATTTGCACAGTGAATAATTAAGTTTGTGAATAGAATGGAAATATCTTTTCGCCGCATGTAACACATAAGGAATTGGGATTGTAACGAGTTTAATTCAATTGTTTTGCATAGGAATATAGCAAAATTAATCTGGATTAAATAGAAGGCAATTGATCACTTGGAAAAGGGCTCTTGGCAATTGAGAATTCCTGTTAACAATTCAGTAGGCATAATAATTGGGATAATTGGATAATTGATTTATAGTTCATAATTGGGGATATTGAAGTCTTAATATTTATTTATTTGAATTCATTCGTTAAAATCTAAGTTTTAATTAGTTAATTTAGTTTTCTTAATTAGAAAAAAAACGATTTGAGATTGTTTAAATAAAATTAGTTTGGTTAAGAATTAGTACTTGGTGATTTTTATTAAATAATTCCTCGTGGGAACGATACTCTACTCTCACTTTATTACTTGTTGACCGTGTATACTTACACGTATTCATTGATTGCGAAATCAATCAACAAGTACCTCGAACTATGAGCTTCTTGTAACACTTGCTCCTTTAATTCCATCTCATTCGGAACCCAAATTCTTCCCTCAAATCTTAATAATCCCTCATTATCAAGACTATACTTAACCTCTTCTTTCTCGGATAACCGCTTCTTCATTTGGTTACACTCATCCGTCTTGAGTTGTACCTCCTTGACTCTTTCTACGATGGTAGATTGCATCTCCGTCGCAAAGAGTAACTGCCTCGAATCACTTGGCATCTTCACTTCTATTTCCATCCTAGCCATCTCTGTTATTAACTCATTTTGAGCCATTAACATAGACAAATTTTCCCGACCCTTCCTACTTAAGGTATCGGCAACTACATTGGCCTTTCCAGGGTGATACAGGATTTCACAATCATAATCCTTTATCAACTCCACCCATCTTCTCTGTCTCATATTCAACTCCTTCTGAGTGAAGATATACTTTAGACTTTTATGGTCCGTGTATATCTCACATTTTTCCCTATAAAGATTATGTCTCCATATCTTTAGGGCAAACACTACCGGGGCCAGTTCCAGATCATGAGTAGGATAAACTTTCTCATAATCCTTCAACTGCCGAGATGCATACGCAATGACTTTGCCATGCTGTATAAGCACACAACCAGGTCCTTTATGCAAAGCATCACTATACACTACAAAATTTCTCGTGTCATCTGGCAATGACAAAACAGGAGCTTCACTTAATCTCTTCTTCAGTTCTTGAAAACTGTCTTCACATTTATCCGTCCATACGTATTTCACCGTCTTCCTTGTTAAATTAGTCAACGAGGTAGCTATCTTCGAAAAATCTTGGATAAATCTTTGATAGTACCCTGCTAACCCTAGGAAACTCTGTACCTCAGTCGGCGTTTTCGGTTGTTCCCAATTCATTACTGCTTCCACCTTATTTGGATCCATCGAAATCCCCTCTTGGTCAATGACATGACCTAAAATCAAGACTTTTTTTCACCAAAATTCACATTTGGTGAATTTCGCATATAACTTCTCCTTCCTTAGTGTCTCAAACACTAATCTTAAGTGTTCGGCATGATCTTCTGGCATCCTAGAATAGACTAGAATATCATCGATAAACACCACGACGAACTTGTCCAAATATAGTTTGAACACTACATTCATCATATCCATAAATGGATTTGGTGCATTAAATCAACCCAAATGACATCACCAGAAACTCGTAATGACCATAACGAGTCCTGAATGCAGTCTTTGGTACATCTTCCTTCCTAACCTTCAACTAATGATACCCCGTCCATAAATCTATTTTTGAAAAATAATTTGCCCCTTTCAATTGATCAAAGAGATCATCGATCCTGGGCAATGGGTATTTATTCTTTATCGTTAACTTGTTCAACTCCCGATAGTCGATACAAAGCCTTAAAGATCCGTCTTTCTTCTTGATAAACAACACCAGTGCTCTCCACGGCGAAACACTTGGTTGAATGTACTTCTTGTCCAATAGTTCCTGTAGCTAAACCATTAGTTCTTTCATTTCCACAGGCGCCATACGGTACGGTGCCCTTGAGACTGGTGCCATTCCTGGCACAGTGTCTATCACAAATTTGATCTCCCTATCCGGCGGTAAACCCAGTAACTCACTTGGAAATACATCCATGAATTCGTTTATTATAGGTATTTGTTCCATGGTTGCTCCCACTCTCTGGGTATCAACAACATGGCATAGGTAACCTACACAACCCTTCCTTATAAGTTTTCTAGTTTGTGCCATCGTAAGGCAACACAGACGTCCCGGAAATTTACTACCGTAAAATACTACATGAGGTTGTTTCAACGTCCTGATGCTCACACATTTCTTTTGGCAATCTATAATTTCTCCATGGTTAATCAACCAATCCATTCCGAGAATTATGTCAAATTCTCCTAACTTTATCGGTATCAAATCTACCGATAGCCTACGACCACGTACATCTACGCAACAACTCCTATGAATATCTTCAACAGGAATTATCTCTTCATTTGATACCTTAATGTTCAAAGGTAAAGGCATTTTTTTGGGAAATAATTATAGTCGTCTAGCAAAATCACATGCTATAAACGAACAAGTAGCACCCGAATCAAATAGCACATATGCATTTATATTGTTGATCGGGATAATACCTGCAACTACATCCCCTGATGCCACCGCATCTTGGACCATCATATTAAAAGTGCGGGCCATTGATTTCCCCGGCTGAGCTGGACCACTAATAGCTAACTTCCCGCTATTAGTTCCCTTATTTCCTTCTATCCCCTTCTTCGGGCAGTTCTTTGCTATGTTGTCAATTGATCCACATACAAAGCATCCATGATTCTTCTTCGGATTGGGACAGTTAGGCAAAATGTGCCGTTCCTGTCCACAATTATAACATACCGCCTTACCTTTGAGACAGACTCCTAAGTGAGTCTTCCCATTGTGCTTTTCTGAGCCTCCATCCTCCTCTTAGAGTCCCTTGTTTTACTCCGGTATTCCTGAGTTAAAGCCCTTTTTTTCTTCGATCGTTGCCACTTCCACTTTGGCTCCATCTGGTCTTGGTTCCTCCATCAACCTTACCCTTGTTTTTCTTATCTTTGTGGTAATGGTGAGAGCCTCATTCCCACCTTTGCAATTATTGCCTTTTCTAGTATGGTTCCAAAGGAAGTACTTTGGAACACAGAGAGATTCTGACTATAGAGTCGGGGTTTCAAGCCCCGTCAATCTTCTAGTCTTTCTCACTTGGTGTCCACTTGATGTGGAGTTTAATCGTGCGATTCATTAAACATGGCAACATCTTTGGGAACTGTCATATCCCTTGTCTCAATTCCGAAACCTCATCTCCATCCTCCTTGCATACTGTGGGAAAATAGTTCTCAAGAAAATCTCCTTGAACCTCTCCCACGTTAGATTTCCTATATCGGCCCTAACTTTGGTTTGCCTCCCACCGAAGTTGGCCTCTCCCTTCATCAAATAGGTTGCAAAGGCAACCATTTGACCCTCCTCAACATTTGCTATTACAAATGCTTTCTCAATTTCTTTTACCCATGTCAGGCTTCTAGGGTCCGTAGTTCCTTTAAACTTTGGGCGGACCTACACTTTTGAAATCCTTAAAAGTAGTAGCTCAGATTACTACTCCGGGAATCACGGTACATTAGCCTCGGATTCTATTAAATGCAACCGTTAAAAGATTAACGAACTCTTGCATTGGATTAACAGGACCGACCTCGGTTGGTTAACATTAATATACGATTTCATTGTCTCCTTCTTGGCGGCATTTTCCTGTTAAGAAAACAACACATCATTATTACTTTATTCTTGTTGGTTTGTTATTATTTGTAATAAAACAACAACTCATACTCATTACTCAATATATTCCATAAAAAGATTTATATTGATTCATAACTTGTAGTATAACACTACATTGTTTAAATTACTCAACCTTAGCTGATTACATTACCGTCCCGCAATTACTTTCCAAAAATTGGGATTTACAAAAGACTACCCTTTGTTATAAAAAAGAGGGTTTTACGTTACTACCAGATACATAATATTTACATATCTATTCTACTCTAGTTATTTCTAGACTACATCTGTCGTAGGGCATTCTCGAAATCTTTGCTAGTGGGCCAAGAATAACATCTCTATCGATAGTGTGTAAGGTGCATCGCCTTATCTCGATATCCAACTACTCGTCTTTGAAAATCTACGTGAGATGTAATAACCGCAAATTTTATGATTTAATATTAATATTTATATAATTAGAGCCTATAATTATTTATTTTATAAATTCTTGCATGGCATGAGGTGAGTAATTTTATTGAATTAATTGAACTTTTAATAATTGATAAGATGAGGAGAATTATGATAAGTTTATGAAATGTCCTGTGTGACACAATGATGGAATTTAGTAAGGAATAAATTAAAGAAGGAATGCATTGCTATGTAAAAGATGACAATATTAGAGGTGGTACATAATTAATTTATTTAACTATACCAGAGTAATAATAAATCATTGAATTGGTTTGAAAGCTTATTTGGATGGACTAAATCTTTTTATTATTATTTAAGTGAGTAACTTAAATTATGTGAAATAACCCAATTTATTAATAATTATTAAGGTGATGTATAATTTAGTGTTATTTGGGTAAATTAAATTAATTAGTCTACTGCCATAATAATTAAGTATTTACATGATTATAGTCCAAATAATAGAACCTAGTCATGGAAGATTTTCCACCCAAGAAATTTATGAGCCATGTGAAATTTTATTTACCCATGTTATTTTTGGTAGCCATGAATTTTTGTCTACCCATTTAGTTAATTTCTAACCTCATGTTATTTTTCTACCCAATTATTTTTGGGTACCATGTTATTATTTCCACTTAATTTGACCTTATGAAGTTTTTTTTTTTTATTTATTTTATCTCCTTCTCACTCATTTCGGCAGCCTCAAGACTTTTTACCCAATTAATCTTTTTGCAACCATGTAAAGTATTAGTCACTCACTTTTGACAAGCCAAGTTCTAGTAGCTTGTTAATAAATAACTCAATTCCAACCAAAGTAGTTATATCATTGGGTATTACCATGATTTAGGCCAACATCTAGAACCTTGTATCTATGAAAAGGGGCTGGCGTGTGTCATGTGGGTGGTTGGTAGTACTTGACAAGTGATGGGATATATTAGAGTTTTAGGCTGCTAAAAAGTTTTGTAGGGAATGACCTTGAGCACTTTAATTAATGTATACACTTTTCTTTAGTATATATATATACCCCATACTCTAGTGTTCCTTTAAAAAAAAGAAAAAAGAGAAGAAGCAAGAACCAAATAGAGAGGTGGTGTTCGGCAGCAGTAGTGTTTCTTGGCAACCAAATCCTTTTTTTTCAAGCTAAGGTATATAGATTAATTAGTTGAATAAAATTCTTTCCATTTAAATTCTAGCATACATTTTTCTTCTTTTTGATGTAATGTGGATATATTGTGTTGCTTGTAAATTAGTATGCTAAATTAGATGTGTGCATGCTAAATTAATTTTACCATGTGTTTCAAAATAAATAAATTATATTGCATGAATGCATAATGATTTTCGTAGAGACAAAAAAAAAAAAAAAAAGGGAAACCCAAGCATGTATAGAAAAAAAAAAAAAAGACTCAAAGTATGTTTACAGAATGATGATTTCGTGTGTCATCTTTTTTTTTTTTGATGCTTCATGATTTTGTTGGCTTTGTGGTTACTGCCTTGCATGAACAAAAACAAAAAGGGAAGAAAAGCTAGTAATTAAGTATGTGAATGATGAGAAGGTGGGGCGTTGGGTGTACCTAGTAAAGGGGTGGATCTTTTAAAGGTGATATATGTGATTTTTTACTTGTGAATAGATACTACTAAGTATAAATAAAAAAAAAGAAAAAAAAAAGACATCAAGCATGTATTGGAGCATGGTGGGGCCGGTTAGTGTATCTAACAAAGAGATGATATATGTGAGATTATTGTGTATATAGGTACTACTAGATTATTTTCCTTTCTAGTTCGGCTGCTAGAGTGTACATGTTAATTTATTTTGTTTTGTGCAATAAAATGTGCTGCTATATTGTCAAGACATGTTGCTACATGTTAATCTCTTTTTATGCAATAAGGTAGTGCTATACTTTTAGGCTAATTTCGGCTGCAATTATGCATGAAAATTTCGGTACATACTTAATACTTTGGTGAGCTGCTATGTAAAAAAAAATTAATAATAAATAAATAATAAACAATAATAATAAAATGAAATAAAAATAAATTGTTACTCCATAATGGTCATGGAGGATAAATAGAGTAATATTTAAATGCAATAAGAAGAGTGTTTCTATAAAGAGGGATGTTTATGTTTAATGTCATTTAAAACTCCAAATTTATAAAATTAGTTCAGATAACTAATTGAGCAACAGTTTAATAAATAAATGTTATGTGCTTAGTTTTCTTATTTGTGAGCATAAATGTGTAGCAAGTAAGAAATGTAGTATTTTTATTTTATGAGAGACTTGTACCTTAAACTAGGATGACATGCGATTAATAGCTAACTTCATAACTCTTAAGCCATTGTGAATGAGGAGCTGACATAAGGCTGGGAATTGAACTGAGTTAGATTCAACAATCACTAATTTATACGGCTATATTATTATATTATAGGCAATATACGTGACAAGGTGTCAAAGGTAAACATAATCGACGAACGAGGCAAGTTCCTTACTTCTTACACCGTATACCTTCGAATTGTTGTCTCAAGCAAATATCTGTTTTATTCAAAAATTATTTATATACCTTGACGTTGTTGTAAGCATTAGACTTATCATTCTTAAATGCATTATAAAAATTTGTCTAAGCCTTTGATTCGACTAGACTATTATTTTATGTTAAAAGCTATCCAAACCAATTGACTTGGTGCGGACTATCATAAATCTACTGAGATGAACAACCCTCATTGAAGGGGAAATTATATATGGTCGGGAAACCGACGTGCGCACACAAGTATGATTAAATGTTATGCATAACGTAGGGTACTTTTAAGTCGATCACTGTTGTACTTTCGTTTATATTGGATTACAGATTGTAATCTCGTTAATTCTAGTAAGAGTTCTTAGTCCTTAGTATTTGCTCGCCAAGACTCATTCATGTTGAACCTCGAAATGAATAAATCATGAAATTTTTTTGATATCCTCCAGTCTATAGCGACACCTATTGAATACTCTTGATATTCTTGATATCCTTGAACTACTTATTATTATTATTATACCCTTAAAAGAATTAAATGCTATAACTGCTTGTCCTTTTGGCTATATTACTTGTTGGGCAAACTTGTTGCTCATTCTTACTTCCTAAAACATTACAGTTAAGGCAGAGCAAGGCAGTACTTCAGGACAGGACAAGGGAAAGGGCAAGGCGACAGAATAACTTAGTCCTTAAGACTAGAAGTATTATTATTATTATGCTTGTTATGATGTATTCAAGAATCATTAAGTTATGTTTAAGTTAATCACTGAATTGTCGTAGTAATGGTTACGGTACCTTGGGATGCGAAGATTTATATTATATCAATGTAAATTATTCTATTATTTTCCGTTGTTAATGATTTAGTAAGATATTCGTAGTTGCACGTGATGCACCGAATTCGAGATATGGGTGTCCAAAATTTTGGGGGCATCACATGAGAACTCCTATGAATATAGGACATCCTCTCCAACTTCCTCTTTTTAGTCTTTAGCTCCTCCTTGAGCTCAAAGACTTCACATTTCAGTTCTCAGTCCTTGTCCTTAGCTAGAACCCTATCATCATGCTCCTCTTCCCACATTCCCTCCATGCTAGCCTTGTTCTCACGGACAGCTTGGAGTTCCTCTTTCAACTCCTTAACCTCCTGGCAGTAATGGACATTCCTATCCAATACTGACATAAACAAGGCCTTCATCGATTCCCCCGTAGACATTTCCTCCGTAGGTGGAACCTGGTCCTCTGTAGGTGGAACATGGTCAAAGGACATCACATCCACCTCCTCCTCTAGCATGCCATCAAATATAGACATGTAGTCTAAATCGTCTGAGTCTCCCGACTCGATTGTCACCAACTCTGGTTCTACTGCTACGGGATTTGGTAGTATCTCTACCCGATTAACTAAATCCTCGTTCACTACATGTATATCTCTATACATATCATTTTCTCCTAACATCTACAATAAAACAATATAGTTTGATTAGTACACGTCAGTAAAATAATAAAAATACATAACATAATATAATGCATTTTTATAAGGTTACGTTCCATCTTTTACTTCTTTATTCTTTCGTAAGGTTATGACTTAAGGTTCTACTTTCCCCCTTATGTTTTATAACCTAGGCTTTGATACCAACTTGTAGCGCCCCCAAATCCAGGTATCTTCCAACCCGACATATGGTGCTATACTATACAACATTCATACATTCATTCAATTGAAAAGTCTCAAAGAACGAACATAACTTCTATGTATTTAAAGTAATATTTACATTTCCCAGGTTCTATACCCATTACAAAGGTTCTTTGTCATAATATCAGTTACATTACAACAATAGACCTATACTATTACAAGACAGCTTAGTAATCTGTCTTAGCTTTTCCCTTATCCTTTTTTTATCCTTCGGGACGTTCAGCCTTAGCTGCATTCATATGGTTCAAGCAAGAGTGAGCATAACTAGCTCAGCAAGTATAACAATTTAATAACAACATGCCAGACACATACAAATCGTATATCTTCAATAACTGAACAATAGTTATGAAGTACTATTGATAATTCAAAATAGCACTTCATCTTTTCTTTTAAAATGTTTTACAAGAACAACAGTATTTAGTAAAACGTTCACTCCGGTCAGAGACCTCGAGTATTCATTCTTTATTGGAAAAGGACAATCCGGAAGCAAGTCCGTAAGCCCGATATTACTTACGAGCACTTCTAGGTGATCAGCCTATTGTACTCTATGTTGATCAACACTACATCCATTAAACGTATGCATGTTTAAGCATTTGGCAACCTCACGTGCCTGCTGTTTTATCGACAAAACATTTGTTTAACATTTCAATCTTCTTTTGAAAACCATGTCAAGTAATTGACAAAAGATAGTAAAATTTGATAATAAATGAATAGATTATCAATACATCAAGTCTAGCCAAATGAATTGGCTTTAACTTCAACATACCTCAATTCATGCGAAAGAATACATGAACCTCAAAAACTTGTTCAGATTGAACTGAGACAAGAGTTAGAATACTTGCCTTTAGCGTCTGCTACGGTATATTAACTTTATGTTCAAGTCGTTCAAGTCTCTACAATACATGATCACATAATGCCTTACATTAGGTCACATATAATCAAGTATGTATATGACTATATCATACCCTTCATTTCAATCTAATTGTGTATTAGATTCAGTTACTATTCGTTCCGGTTTATCTTTATGCTTGCATTATATTTGACTAGGTTATCTCAACCTTTATACAACATCCTTAAGGTTTAACAATGTTACATTACCTTCCTTAAGTTGTGTTTACTTCCTTTTCTTTTCTTTGTACTTAGAAACATTCATTACTATTTTTGTTTCGAGATCTGGGTATTTGCTTGGCTGACTTTTATGCTTACATCTCATGTGCATGCTGAGCATAATGTATGATTGTCCGGACTTCATGGCATGCAGTGCCACACTCTGCAGGATTTTGGTATCATACATGAATATATGCTAGGCCACATAATGTACTAAGGTTCATCGCTGCATGAAAACTCTTCTGATGAGGTTCGAACACCTTGTTCATATCATGCTGCTGGTCATTTTTACTAGGGTTGGCGCATGGCCAACTCTGTGCACCGTAAACCAAATTCGGGCCATGAATTTTGTGAACTTCCCGGACGCATAACTTCTTCGTTATAAGTCCGAATTGGCTCGTTCAAAAGCCTAAGGTTCACAAATTACGTAATCTACATGATCATTCAAGAATTTTATCTATTTGACTTCGTTTCCTAAAAATTCACCTATTGGTTCATTTTTAACGAAAACGATAAACGTTCGTGAACGTTCAACGTTTGTTTCTTCGTTCTAAGTCGAAATCCGGTCATTTTTGAGTCCGCAACTCTTAAATGCCAAATATGACTTGTCTCTATTGGAAAACAAAGGTTTTGTGATCCAACACAAAATTTGACTTCCATTCCGAGAATTTTACGTATTCGACGTTTATCGTCCAATCGTGCAAATTCCGGCAATTCTTCATTCTTATGATTTGTTCAACCTTACAAATGAACTTCATTCATCATGTGAACATTTTAACATACTTAATACAACAACTTATATTCATTGTTGGATTTTGACTTATTCTTTATGAGCTTATAACTTGTCGATTTATAAACTACTTAAGATTTGATTATTCATGACTTATGACAATTAGAGTTTCTTAATCATCGTACTTTACATGTTTTTCACATATAACTTTACTTAGGTATATATGATACATATAATCATATAAGTTCTTAATTCACTTTTCTTACTAAACTCATCACAAGTTCATATTCTCATACTTAACATTCAAGGTTAACTTATAATAAGTTTATAACTTTTATAAGTTTAAATGACTTATTGCCAACTTATGTGGCTTAAGTTCATTACTTACACATTATTCTTACTTTTTATCATTCATATTCCTCAATCCAAACTTTTCGTATCAACCTATCATGATAGAGATAGAAGATAAATGGAGAAGAGGTCTTACTCTTGAAGTCTTTGATAAGTAGCTTCTTCTTCTTCTTGGCTTATGGAAGCTAACTTATGATAGATTATTCTCTCTAACACTTAAGCACTTTGTAATTGTTTAATTGCTTGAACAATTGTTAAATGGCTAGCAAAGCTCTTCTATTTATAGACTTTCCAAGGTTAGGGTAGTTTAGTCTTTAAATCATCCCACCTCCTTTAGCCACCTCCTTACTATTCATTTATTGCTAGCTCTAATCTTATCCTTTGCTTTACCACTACTTATTTAACTTGGTCACCACTTATCTTGATCACCACTTATCTTGGTCATCATACATTAACCATATTAATATGGTTTTGCCCCATGGGTCTATTAACTCATGGATTCTAGCTTGGGCTTGGATTAATAAATCCTTGGGCTTTACATTAACAAACACTAGCTTGCTTATTAATTCAATAGTTGGGCCTTAATCTTAATTGACTTGGGCTTTGTACAAAAAAATCCTAGCCAATCTTTACAAGTCCATTAATATTTCATAATACATACACATATAGTTGATGCATTATTCTTGTATTCTAATTCATATAGAATTTATATACGGAATTTCATCCTTCATACAAACTCGTATAATACCTAGTATTATACTCGTTTTCATTACTCTATACCATACCAAGTATCATACAATTATTACTTATTCCTTAACACTTCGTTTTACTTAACGTTTATAAATTAAGTCCACAAGCGAATTATTACATTTTCCATAACTAGATTTTTATTACATAATCCATCTTACCTTGTTATTTCATCATTACGTATTTCTCGAAAACTCAAAATTATATCCCGAACAAATACCGATGAATAGTATTTTTCGGAAAATTTCCCGGAAAACTTTTATTTTCGTCTTGGAAATTCAAACACTTTAATTCATCCACGTAGCTCAAATACTACGACATTCTAACATCAATAGGTTATACAATGACAACCGTCTTGATAACACAAGGAATACGATTTTATTATTATTTAATTTAATAAAATCATTTTACAATAGGATCCGAATTTCTCGGTCGTTACAATGCCTATTAACTTGGAAAGTAGACTAGAAGCTCATTTAAGAGCAAAACTGCCAACTCAATTGACAAACCCCTGCAGCTGATTAACATAGATCTATTTGGGCTAATTCCAACAACGAGCCTTGGAGGAAAGAGATACTCACTAGTCTTAGTTGACGACTACACCAGATTCACATGAGTGTTCTTTCTAACCTTGAAAGATGAAACAAGATCCCAACTGATCAAGATGTTCAGACTAGTGATGAACGAGAAAGGGGAGAAAATTAAGCCTATAAGGAGTGATCATGGCAGAGAATTTGACTTCTCTGAAATGGACTAGTTGTGCACAGACAATGGCATCAGTCACAACTTCTCAACTCCACGAACTCCTCAACAAAATGGAGTAGCTAAAAGAAAGAATAGAACGTTGATAGAGGCTGGAAAAACTCTACTAGCAGCAACCCATCTGCCTGAATACTTCAGGGCATAAGCTATCAACATTGCATGCTACACTCAGAACAGATCACTGATACACTTTACAATTAAGAAGACTCCCTACGAACTGTGGAAAGAAAGAAAGCCAAATGTCAGCTACTTCTATGTGTTCGGCTGTGCATGCTACATTCTCAACAATGGGAATCAATATTTGATAAAGTTCCAACCCAAGTCAGACGAAGAAATCATTCTTGGGTATGCCACAAACAGTAAGGCTTACAGAGTGTTCAACAAAAAGACACTGAGTGTTGAAGTCTCGATCCACATCATCTTTGATGAAACAGACTTGGACAAAATAGTTCCTCAAGACACTACGAACGATAGTTCACACACTACGAACGAGGTCGTCGAGCTCAACACTACGATCGTAGTTCCAGACAGCGAAATCATTGAGTAAGGAAATGAGATCGTAGAGAGGCCTACGCAAGACAACGAACCTGCACATCAAGAAGCAAAAATTGATCTTGAAGATCTCAGACAAGAAGGCATCAGGACAGATGTCCCAACAGGAAATAGATGGGCAAGAGATCACACTTAAGACATAATCATTGGAGATCCTAGTGCAAGAGTCAAAACAAGAGCTGCCACCCAAAATGAATGTTTCTATCTAAGCTTCCTGTCACAAATGGAACCTAAAAAGATAGAGGATGCTATGGAAGACTCCAGCTGGATAGAAGCCATGCAGGAAAAACTTAATCAGTTTGAAAGAAGTAAAGTATGGAGATTGGTTCCAAGACCAAAAAGTCAACCTGTCATTAAAACCAAGTGGGTCTTCAGAAACAAGATGGATGAAGATGGAGTAATAACAAGGAATAAGGCAAGACTGGTAGCCAAGGGTTACTCTTAGGAAGAAGGCATTGACTATGATGAAACCTTTGCATCTGTTGCCAGATTAGAAGCCATCAGAATATTCCTTGCCTTTGCTACTCACATGAAATTCAAAGTCTTTCAGATGAATGTCAAAAGTGCATTTCTGAATGGTGAACTTCAAGAAGAAGTCTATGTAGAGCAACCTCCAGGTTTCATCAATCCATCTCTTTCTAATTATGTCTATAAATTAGACAAAGCCTTATATGGTCTTAAACAAGCACCTAGAGCATGGTATGAAACACTAACTAACTTTATAATTGAAAATGGGTTCACTAGAGGTAGAGTAGATACCACATTATTTCTTAGAAAGCATAAAGACAAAGTCTTATTAGTTCAAATATATGTTGATGACATTATTTTTGGATCTACTGATGAAAAGTTTTGTAAGAGATTTTCCAAGCTTATGCAGAGAAAGTTTGAAATGAGCATGATGGGTAAGCTGAACTTCTTCCTTGGACTGCAAGTAAAACAGACTGATGAAGGAATCTTCATAAACCAAGCCAAGTACATTAAAGACTTACTTAAAAAGTATGGCATTGAATCAGCCTCTCCCATGAAAATCCCAATTGCTCCAGGAACCAAGCTTGACAAAGATGAAAAAGGTAAAAGTATTGACATAACTCAATACAGAGGTATGATAGGCTCTCTTCTATATCGATCGCCGATGAGACCCGGACATAATGTTTGCAACATGTATATGTGCTAGATTTCAAGCTAATCCTAAGGAATCACACTTAAATGCTATAAAAAGGATTTTCAGGTACCTGAAGGGCACACCTCACTTGGGGCTTTGGTATCCCAAGGAGTCCTCATTTGAACTAACAGGATATACAGATGCTGACTTTGCAGGTTAAAAAATAGACAGAAAAAGTACCAGTGGAACCTGTCAGCTGCTAGGAAATAGACTTGTGTCCTGGTTTAGCAAGAAGCAAAACCCAGTATCTACTTTAACTACAAAAAATGAATACATTGCTGCTGGTAGTTGCTGTGCTCAGATCCTATGGATGAAAAATCAGCTAGCAGACTATGAGTTTGAATTCAAATCTATACCTGTTCATTGTGATAACACAAGTGCCATAGCAATAACTCATAATCTTGTCATTCATTCTAGGACTAAGCATATAGAAATAAGGTATCATTTCATTAGGGATCATGTGAAAAATAGAACCATATCTTTACAATATATCCCTACTGAAAATCAACTTGTTGATGTCTTTACAAAGCCTCTAGATGAATCTAGGTTTAACAAATTAATAAGTGAGCTAGGCATGCTTAATTTATAACCATGAAATTTATGCTCTAGTTTGTGTTAACCATGCAGATATAAAGGCTATGTTCAAAATCATAGACATGACCAAAGGAAGTCCACGATCGTAGAGCTGCAGTGACATGAAAGACAACGATCGCAGTGCAGACTTAACGATGGCAGAGCTCCATCAACAAAACAAAGGAGCATCATGTGATGACAAAGTTGAACAAAACAAAGTAATCTCTCTAACAAGCGCCTTAGGAACAAACCTAACCCTTGATTCACTTTATGAGGTTGGCCCTTCCTGAGCTACCTTAAACCGAGAAGAATGCTAAGTCAAAAGTTCATCACAAGGACCCGGGCAGACTCGATGATTGCAGTACAGACTCGACGAATGCAGAACAGACTCAACGAATGCAGAGCAGACTCGACGAAGGCAGAGCAGACTCGACAATCGCAGTGCAGACTCGACGATCATAAGGACTACCTCAACGATCATAGTCCTCCCAAAGGACATTAGCTCAGAAGGAGCTAATGGCAAATCAGTATATTCTTTATCAGTCAAATTCGTAGAGCCAATCAGAATTTGACACATGCCCCACTAAGCAAATAGAGAGAGGGAAGTTACAAGTACAGTTGAAAATACCTTTTTGAAATTAGAAGTTCAAAAAGCTCATCTCTCTCTCTACAAGCAGAAACCCTAACTTTCCGAAAAGCTCAAAATTCAGTACAAAGAAATCAATGGCAGCTTCAAATGCCATCTCTGGTTACAGACTCTGTTTCGATGAGTTCAAGACAGCTGACCCCAAATTTCACAAAACTTTGTCTTTGATAAAGAAAGCTGGTCTTGAAGAGGCTCTGGGTACGAGCACATGGATCTACCCTAAGCTGATAAAGGAATTCTACAGAAATGGTGCATTTGAGAATGACGTCATCACTACGAGGGTCAGGGACGTGGAAATCAAGCTCAAGGCTGAGGACATAAATCTAGCCCTAGGTTTCAAATCGAAAGGGTTTTCGTTCATAGAGGGCATCGATTTCCATGAAGGACTTAAGAGAATGCACCACAAGAAGCTTCCTACTGTCAGAGGGTATAAGAAGAAAGAGTTCTCCTAAAGGTATGAATTTTTGGCAGACATTGTTGGAAAATGCATATGCTGCAAGAGCTCCGACCATGACTCTATAAACAAAGTGCAGCTCAAGCTCATAAAAACCATAAGTTATGGGATTCAACTCAACTATAGAGCCCTATTACTTGACTGGATTAGGAAATGGATACTAAGCTCGAAGAAATCAAAGAGCTCGGGGAAGATGCTCTACGGGTGATTCATTAGCATCATCCTACAGTCTGCCTTGGGAGATAAAATTGGGGATGATGAAGGCGAATCCATCAATCCGAACAGAAGAATGACCCAGCAGCTGTTTAAGAATTGGAAAAGGAATCCAGCAGAGAATTTAAGAATGATATTTGAGTCAAGTGGAAAAACTGGTGATGCAAAAGAGTCAGGAATTCCGGGGAACATGTATGTTGTCAAGGAGACTGAAGAAGAAGAAGAGGAGATCAATAAGGAAGAACCCATTGCCTTAGCCAGGAAGAGAAAGGGTAAAAGAAAATTAAAGGCTCAAATGGTAGAAGAACCTCAGGGTTCAACCATTGACATACCTCAAGAGTGTTCTAACATTGAAACTCTTAGGATCTTGAGAAGGAAAAAATAGTAGGCTGAGGCAGATGAAGACAGAGTCACCATCTCTCACCTACTGAAGAAGAGTAAACATAGTAACAAGTCCAAGAGGCCCTTTGTGTCTTCGATCGTAGAGTCTCTACCTATCGTAGAGACCAAACTGGACTCCTCTCCCAAAGAAGTTGCTTCAACAGAATCTCAGACTGATCGACCACTCAGAGCTGAAGCTGAAGAGAGTCCTAAGGCTGTGGCTAAGCCTAGGAAAATAAGAAGAAAATTGGTCAAAAAGTACATCCTCGTTAATGAAGGAGAACTTAAAGAAGAAGATAAAAAGATAGCTTCTGAGAAGGAGCTATCCAAGGCAAGTCAGAAGGACATAACTCAAGCTGAGGGGGAACTGCATGAAGTTCTCACTCTAGAGAATGCTCCAGCTGAGGGGGAGCTATTTGAAATGCAGATGTATGATCATATTGAGGGGGAGCCTCATGATATCCCTATGTTAGAAGAAGTTGCTCCTGAAGAGAATGAGAGAGCACCAGAGCAAGAAAGTCAAAAAGAGGTAATTGATGTAGTGGAATCCTCAAAAGAAGACAGAGAAGAAGAAGAAGATGATGAGGTAGAAATTATAAATGTGGGCTGTGATGGGTATAGGAGAGCTAACTACAATCAGGTGTTCTCCTATCTACCCATGATGCCCTTCCATAGAGCTTAAATTCTGAACTCCTGGGATCACATGTTTTGGAGCTTCAAAGCATATCCAGCAATCTCAGTGCTAGCTAATGGATTTCCAGGCAACCTCAACTTTACCAGAAAGTTGATCATAAATGGCCCTTCTTCAAAGAATGGGCATGAGGTACAATATATCCCAATCTCTTTCAGGGTTAATTATGGCCCACCATCATTCTTCAGTCAATTCTATGAATTCCCAAAATGGTTGGAAGTGATCCTCCATCCACTTAATCAATTCCCAGTAATAGAATCCCAACATTCTGTAACTGGCGGACCAAATATGCCAAACTTCATTTTGATACAATATCCTCTCATCTCTACGATTAATGACTTAAGCCAAATCGTAGAGTCACACGCTCAAATCATAGAGCCACCTACTCATGAAGCCCAAACACAAGCCCCTCCATCAGATATTCCCTCCTCGTCCTCAAATGAATATTTTAACCTTGATCTTGCTCTCTACACCCTGTAAGATCAATACATAAGGGCCCCTCCTCCAAACAATCCATAACTCTATGAACTCCTTTCAAATCTTCCCACCAAAATTGAGTTGTCAGAAGCATCCAAGAAAGTGACTAAGGACATAGACGACAGTCTTGAAGCTCACACTGAACTCGTTCAAATGAGACTAACTAAAATGATCAATGCTGCCAATGCTCTCCCAAGCACCCTAAGATCTGAGCTAACAAAGAAGCTTAGGGAGATTATAAAAGAGATCTTAAGAACATAAATGACCGGGATAAGATCCACTTTCAAGCTGCTAAGAGACACATAGATGTTGTTCTTCTCTTACAGATGACTCAGGAATCCCAGAACAACCTTATGATGAACAGCATCACGAATCTACAAAATGCAGTGAAAGAATTCCAAGGATTGTTCATGAGCCAAATGAAGCAGACTAACAATGTCTTGGATATCCTCCAACGAAGGGAAGCTCGATCTGATGCTCTAATCAAAGAGAATCAAGAAGACATTGTTTAATCCCAAAGTCAGCTTAACGAACTTGTCCAAGGTATGACTCGCCTATCTGACAACATACGAGCCCTTGATGCTGACATAAAGGGGGAGAATAAAGGGAAATGAGATCAAGGCAAGGGCAGAGGCAGAGGCACACTCATAGCTGAATCATCAATGAGCCCTCCTCCAAGGTAGTCTCACCATCAGACTCCACGATCTGGCCATCAGACTCAACGATCTGAACAATAACCAATTATCTTGGCTCAACCATTAAGGAGTCAAGGGCCAATTCCCAGCTCACAAGAAATGACCACCACATACCTAAGAATGCCAATTGGAGATCTTGCATTCATGAATAGGCATGATCACAATCCTAGACTAAGTCAAAGTGAGCTGGATGATTTAGCTAGGAGAGACGAAGCGAGCAGGAAAAGAAGAGCTGAGGAGTATGCAAATCCTCCACGAGGCAAAAGGCCGAAAAAATAGAGATAAGTTAAAATTTAATTCTTATTGATGTAACTAAACTTAATTGTAATATCTATCTTCAAACATCAACAAATTCATGCTTATTCTCTAGAAATTTCAACTGCTCACTGAAATATTAAGTCATATTTACTTTCTAGCAATTGCATCTAGAAATTGATAATCATGGCACAAATCTCCTTGGTTATGTCAACATCAAATAGGGGGAGATTGTTGGGAGACTGCATATTTTGATTTGATGTTTAAAGTAAATGCTCATGATTATATGTAAAGTCCTTCAAGGAATATATGTATAAGGGCTTAGTGATAGATCAAATTTGTTAGGTTGATCTAAGCTTTTAATGTTTATCATTCTGTAAATGAATGTATAGATGAAGAGATCAAAGATGTTAGGTTGATCTATGTCTTGAGATGTAATAAATAGGCTTTAACAAAATCATAGTCTATTGAGCTGATCAAAAGTTTGTAGAAGCCAAGGCAGAATTGTAGAGCATCGAGGATCGTAGTGTGTCTGCCTTGAAGGGCCTCTCTGAAAATCGTAGAGTGGTCCAAACGTTTGCCGAAGCCAACTCAGAGATCGTAGTGTGCTCTCGGAAACGTAGAGTCTGCAAAACAAGCAAATGAAGATCGTAGTGTGCTAGTCCTTAAGAGAAATCATAGTGTTCTCGTTTGCTAGTATCGGATCAAGCACCAAGGTGGCAAGACACCACGATCTAAATCGTAGAGTATCATCTGCATGTGTCAGAAGCATCGAGCCTTACCCTTTTGTTTATAGATAAATCCCAACAAATGTGGAATGGGTTATAAACGTTGAAGTTCTCACCAGTCCCAATGGTACAAAAGATGTCCTTAATATACAACAAGGAAATGTATTGAAGAAGCTAAGAAAAGTACCATTGGTCAGAGGAAAACACATTTTTAGGTGTTAGGTGAGAAAGCAGTCTGCTGTGTCAGTGAACCAGAATGCAATTAAGAAGATGTACATAAAAGTCTCCATCAAAGTTCAGAAATGTCAAACGCATTTAATGCTTCAACGGATAGAATTCAAGGATCACATATATGTAAAACATCTGCAGATAATACAACCAAGCAAGCATTGAACAAAACGCTGAAGAACACTCAACGCTCAACTCTACGATCTGAAAAAGAGAAAGCTTACTCAGCTACTCAGTTCTTACGAACAAGAGCTTAACGACAACTGAGTAGCACCAATCAAGAACTCATCAACTACCAATCAAGTGAAGTAAGAAGTTCCAAGTCAGAAGGACTTGAAGAGTTCTAAGTGAACTATGAAGAACCAAGTCTGCTGGACTTGAAGAGTTCAAAAGTGGACTAAGAAGTTCCTAGACTGCTGGTCTAGAAGGAATCTGTGAGATTTAGAAAGTGTAAAAGATATCCTTAGTGGATTTCCTACTCGATGAGTAGAAGAGTGGACTAGAAGCTTTAAGTGCTCTGAACCACTTAAAACTGTTGTGTCTCTTGCATTCTTGCTATAACTGCTATAACTGCTATAATTGTTATAACTGCCTCACTCTCATTAACTCACCATATCTAAAAGGGAGATCAAACAAATCTTAATTTCGCTGTGTTTGAATCGTTAACAAAACTAACAAAGTATTTCGAAAAGAATTTGAAATATCTATTCAACCCCCCTTCTAGATAACTATTGTGCCTCCGGAAATTAACATGTTGTATTTGTAAACCCTTTTTATATATCTAAAGGGTATGTTTGTAATATGAAGGTTAGATAACCTGAGACGAATGTATTAACTATATCAGTTAATGTGGTGTAAATTTCTATTTATAATTAAATGGGTAGTTAGATGTTTATATTATGAATCGTGAGCACCAAACTCGGGAGTCAGATAATCCGGATTTGGGGTGTCACATAATGTGGCTGGTTTTATTGACCTAGAAAATCTCTTCTCTATAACTACTGGATATTTCCGATCTGGATGATGTGTTTATATTACTTATACGAATCTGGGTTTGATTGTCCTATTATTCCGCTGGGTTTGTGCTGTGATTTTGTTTTGAATTGGTTTAACTTTGTTGGGTCTAACCAATTTTTTGATTTTCGTGCCTGCCTATTATTATTTGTGGAATCACTTTGATTTTTGCTATATGTTTCTAGTTGGCTCCTTGTTGATGCTGGGGAGTCTTCGCCGGAGGAATGTAGCCGTCGGATTGTCGCTACCGGATTAATAATAAAATATATTAATTAAATTAATTAATAATAAAATATATTAATATATAATTTTTACAAATGTATTTACATAAAATTAATGTGGTGGTGGAAATAAGGGTTTACCTTGGCAATGATTTCCCTGTGAAAATATAATCATTTTGACCATGTTCTTATATGTTGTATTATCAATTTTAGTTTTATTTGAAAAGAGGTTAATTAAATTAATGAATTTATTGAGTTATTTAAATTAAAAGAAAATTATATATTTATGTGTAATTTATTTAAAATTGTAACATATTGAAAAAAAATTTGTATGCTATAATACCAAAGTTTTACCATACCAACAAATATTAATGATTAAAATAAATTTTTAAAAAGTATTTTTATTGTACTTTTATTTTGAATGGATTATTTTATTTTATTTATTTGATTTTGATTAATTTAAAATTAAATTTATACAAGTTTACATCTAAGCATGCCACAAAAAAAATCTGACATGCAGCTTTTTTCTCTCTTACGTGGCAACTCATGTAATTTTTTTGTCCAAAGTCAAACAATTTAACAGAATTTGTAACGGTTTGTAAAAAAATTGTAGTTCAGTGAGTCGAATGAAAAATAATTCAATTCGATGATGCATTTATAAACCGACTCTTAGTAGAGTGCGAAAAACTATATTTAACTCCCCAAAAAAATATCTAAGAATATATCTAGATATTAGATATCATAATAATTCATAGGTACATTTGTGAATCTGAATATTACAAGGACTTTAATGGCCGTAAGTTCCCGCCAACATTTAATGACCATACCTTCTGTTTCCTTTATTTTGTTTTTTTATTGTAGGTTGAGAACCCAAATAAAATTCATTCCAAAAATATATGCTATAATTTTGTCATTAACACCTACCAACAACAATCTTAAACATACACTTAAAATATCAAAATATCTTAAAATTATTTATTTTTTTCACCCATTCTATTCTTTCAATCTCACGGCCGTGCAATGGGTGCCCGTGGATTTATTTTTTAAATAGCATAATTTGGAATCTTATTCATTAATTTCATAAATATAGAAGTAATAAAAAATATTTTTTAAAAAAATTCAAAAATTAACTTATTATTCTTATTAAAATGTCTATTTTTTTTAAAAAAATAATATTTTTAAAATTATCGTAGGATACTAAATTACTATTACGATTAAAATCATGCATTAATTCATTTTGATATACACAGGGACGGAGCCATGATTTGTTTTTTGGGGGGACCAAATTTTTTTTTAACAGCATAAAATATATTTATCACTAAAAAGTAAAATTTCACTATTACAAAATATAGTTTTACTAAAACAAAAATAATATAGTAATAGAATTTGCTTTGACAAAGATAATAAAACATAGCAAAAAAAAATCTTTTAAAACATATCAAAACTTCGTCAAAAGCGTGGGAGCGAACCTTATAAAATTTTCAAACCAAACCAAATGTACAAGTGAGTTTTATAAAATTTTTAAACTTTGGGGGTGAATCTTACAAAAATTTCAAACCTTGGGGGGCCGTGGCCCCCTCCAATATACATGTGGCTCCGTCCCTGGATATACATATTAAGTTTTTTTAATACTAATTACTGTTTAGTCATAATATTTTTTAAGTATTTTTAATATATAGTTATTTAAATAGAATTGTAGTAAAATGATAAGTTACCATTATGGTTTTAATTTTAAAATTAGTTAATTAAATCTAAATCACTAATGTATAATTTAGAATTGATTTATATTATTAATTAGTTAAAGATCTCCTAAATGAAATGAAATTGGTAACTGGAGTTAATCTATAATATATTTTATAATATATATAATATATTTATTAACATTAATTATTATTTATTCATGATTTTTTTTATATTTTCATTGTATAGTTATGTAGAGTTCAAAATTTAGTAGAATCCTAAAAATAGTATTATTTTTTTCCTCCTTTTTTTCTTTCTTTCTCTGCACATTAAAGTGTTTTATTTATAGTTAAATTCTAGGCCTATTTAAAATAAATAAAATAAAATTACAAAGATTTTAAAAAATATTTTAGTAGTACTTAAATTCTAGACATATACCAAAGACGATTATTATATATGTATATAGAAAAATATAATTAGTGAGACTTTAAAATTGTTTTAATTGTAGTTAAATTTAGTCTCATACTAAAGATCATTAACTAAAAATTTTAGTTTTGTTTTATAAGTTTTTCAAATATGTCTTATTCATTAATTTTACATATGTAATGACTAGAAAATATTTTGAAAATTTTAAAAATTAACTTATTATTGCTATTAGAATGTCTATAAATTTTTCTCGAAAAAAAGAAATAGTATTTTTATTGTTTTAGAATACTACTAAGTTATTATTATGATAAAAATCATGCACTAATTCATTTTGATATTAAGATTTTTAATACTCATTACTATTTAGTCATAATATTTTTAAAAAAAATATTTTTAATATATAGTCATTTAAGAATAGAATTATAGTAAAATAATAAGTTATCATTATAATTTTTAGTTTTAAAATTAGTTAACTTATTATTAATCACTAACATATAATTTAGAATTGATTTTATAATATTAATTAGTTGAAGATCTCTATATGAAATAGAATTGGTAATTGAAGTTTAATCCTTAATATATTTTATAATATATTTATCAACATTAATTATTATTTATTCATGATTTGTTTTCATATATTTTCATTGTATACTTATGTATAATTCAAAATTTAGTAGAAGCCTAAAAATAGTTATAGACATTCGAAATTTTATTTTCCTTGGATTAACCTTGCAGGAGGGTAAATGTAATAACCCGATATTTTTCTATATAAATAAAATAAAAAATTTTATGTATAATTTTTTTTTAAGGATGAGGATTTGTACAAGATAATGTGTATATGTATTTATGTGGTAAATAAAAATATATTTATTACATGAATATTTATAAATAATTTTATTTTAGAATTTATGATCATTATAAATTATATTTTTTCAATAATTAATTTTATTGTAGAAATATTTTTATTATTTATTTTTCAAAGGAAATATGATATTATGTTATTTAAATAATATAAGGAATGGTTATTGTAGTTATTATAATTATTATTTATTTATATGAATTTTAGCTTGGATTATTAAGTTAAATATTTTAACTTAATTAATAAAGATGTTTATGTAAGGTAAATCAGATATGGAATCCAAACCCTAATTATTGTTTTGGAATAAGGAATGATAATAATATATGATTAAATATATTTTGATTTTTCAGTGTTATACATATGTATTGTATGTATGTGAGCTGGTAATGATTAATCAATTGTGGTGCAGTATTTGAAAACCCTAGTTTTACTGTGGGAGACCCTAAATTTAAACTCAATTGTGAGTTTAAGGCTATTATATAACTGTGTTATATTATTTTATGGTTAATTAGGTTAATCATAATTAACATTTGGATTTATTAATTTATATAAACCTTAATGTTTGAATTATAAACCCTAATTGTAATTTGGTAATCCTAATTACCAAAATTGTAAACCCTAATTGCTATAATTAGCAAGGTTAATTATATTACTGTTATTAAACCCTAATATGCATGTATAATTAAAACCCTAAGCTAATTAACAAAATCCTAATTATAAATTTAAAGAAACTAGTTTTGTTTTATTTTAAACCCTAATTATAAAACCTAGAAATTCTTTTGTGCTAAATAACCTTAGGGTTAAACCCTAAGGGTCGAACCCTAAGGGTTTGTATCAAATGACCAATCTAGAAATAAAAATTATATGAAAATGACCAAAAAGCCCTTTTGTCACATTTTTATGTTTGCTTGCAAATCTATACAAGATGAGAGTTGGTGACCAACTCATACCAACTTCATGTGACTCAAAATGGACATCACACAACCCTAGCTCAGCCATTCATGCATTTAATTTGTCTATAAATAGATTGAAGGAGAGAGAAAATGTATTTATTTACTAAAAATTGCACAACACCTAACCAAGGCTTCCTCTCACAAAGACCCACGAAATTTGTAAGTTTTATAGTCCCAAAACACAGCCCCACGTCCACCATAAACAAATCAGCAACACAAAATCAAGAATTGGATTATCAAGGTATAAAACCCTAGCTTTAATTTCTGTCCAATCTTCTGTTGTTAGATGTTAGTTTTTATTGTTAAAATATGTTGGTTGTAGTCCATTTTGACGATCTGGGTTGCTAAATGTTGGATCCATAACATTTAGAAGCTCGGATTTGTGTTTTTGAAAAATCTGGGAAAAGTTAGATCTGTGGTCTGACAACTTATGTTAGTAGCCACGGATCCTTTCTCGTTTATGATTTATGTTGTTTTTAAGTTTTGATATGTAGCCTGTAATGTTGTCTTTAATCTGCAAAAAGAGTCAGAGGTATTTGATGTCTAGGTTGGTAGTTATTAACGGTTAAATACCGCTGATTAAGATTGACTTCGGTCAAATTTGCAAGCGACAAGAAAGTTAAAAACTCCGTCTGACAAAGTTTTTCAAGGCCCAGATCTGACAGGTTTAATGTTGTTGGATGTTATTTATTTGGTAAATGATGTAGCTGATGATGTGGACTATAGATCTGGGTCATTATATCTCTTAAAACATCAGTATATTGATCAGGTTTGGTGGTCAAATTAGCCAACTGGAACTGATTTACCGTTTCTGGAATTTCCAGAAACGAGAAGAACATGTTTTTTTAACATACTTTGACTGGCCCATATCATCTTGATCCGTTGTTGGTTTAGTTATGTTTTATGATAGATTTACTCTTTGACATGTTGACTAGATACTGAAACTATTAGATCACAAAAATAACACAAGATTAGCAAGTTCTGAAAGCCCAAAGGGGACATGTCGAATCGTTTCTTCATTTCGGGTAACCGGAAAATGAGAAAATGAACAGAATTCAACAACACTTTTGAAGGCACAGATCTCGTTGGTTATATGTTGTATGAACTTGTTTGTTGTTGAAACTTGTAGTCGTGCATTAGTATTACATTATATGACCAAAAACATGCCCAGAAGCACATCACACACTATTATAATCTTGGTCAAACCATGCAACTTGAAAGCTGGCCTGACAGTGTTCTTGAGCTCAAGAACACCTAAGACGACAGATTTGTGTCGCTATAGGCTATAGCGACGGTTCCTATTTCTTTTATTTTCTTTTTTTCTGAAAAAGATTAAAAATTAGAAAATAAATTATAAAAACTATTAAAAATACAAAATAAATTATTAAAAATTATTTTAAAATTTGAAAATTAGTTTTTAATTATTTTAAATATATTTCATAAATATTTAATATTTTTAGAATATTAAAGCATTTAATTTATTTAATTATACTATTAAATAAATTAGTTAAAAATGATTTTAATACTTGAAAAAATCATTTAAAATTATATTATGATATAAGAAAATATTTCAAGTTATTTTTAATGACTTTTGATATTATGTGATGATTTTCATGAATAATTTAATATTAATGATAATTAAGTTATTTACTAAATGAATTAAATAAATTAATTAAAAATGATTTTATTATATTAAAATCATTTTAAATGATAATAAGGTATTTAAAAATATTTGAAGTTATAAAATATAACTTTTAATATTTAAAGATAAATTTCATTAATTAATTATTATTAATGATATTGAAGTTATTTAATAAATATATTAAATAATTTAGTTTAAAAATGATTTTAATATTATAATAATCATTTTAAATGAAAATAAAGTGTTTAAAGATATTTTAAGTTATAAAATATAACTTTTAATATTTAAAGGATAATATCATTAATAATTTAATATTAATGATTATTAATTTATTATTCATGATATTAAATTTATTTAATAATTATATTAAATAAATAGTTTAAAAATGGTTTTATTACTTTAAAAATCATTTAAAAGGATATAAATGAATTAAAAATATTTTAAGTTATAATTAATGACTTTTAATATTTGGATAAATAAAACATTAATACTTTATTATTAATGATAATTATATAAAAATAATTTTAAATGTTTTAAAAATCATTTAAGGGTAAAATAAATACTTTAAAAGTATTTGAAGTTATTATAAATAACTTTAACATTTTGGAAATGATTTCATTAATAGTTTTTATATTAATTAAATGTTAATGATAATGAAATAATTTAATATTTAAATTATTTAATAATGATTCCGATGTTTGAAAAATTCGCGATAAATTATAATATATGTTTAAAAAGTATTATAAGTCATTTAAAAATAATATGACTGATACTAAGTTACAAGATAGAGTCTTAGACTCGATATGTGAAACCCCAGATTTTATGAATAAAGAATTAATTTTCTCAAAATAATTTTTTTTTATATTATGGTGTGAATTTGAGATAATGTTATAGTTGTGGGTAATATTTATAAATTTTGCAAAGTATGAAAGTTGTCATATTATATTCGATTGGTCGGAGAATATTCGTTTTAAACAGGAAATATTCGTATAACGGCAAGACAATCATTGGTGGACCCTATTAACGGAATTATTGCCGGATTGAGAAAGCGACAAAAATATTTTATCGACAATAACTTGGCAGAAGTTTTACTGCTGATATCTTGTTGAACTACTCAGTAGTAAAAGTACGATGTCGCGTTGTTGCATAGTAGCACTACACAGTATTGATTATTGATATTTATGTGAGAAGACACTCGTTTTGTTCAATTATTGCTACAATAGTTCTTTGATAGTATCTCACATTATTTGATTCAATTATTGTTGATTTAGAAGTTTTGTTTTATTCACGTAATAAAATAGAAACATCTTTTTATATAAAACAGAATACTTTATTAAAGTTATTCTATAAATAGAATATATTATATTTTATTATGCATAGTATTTGCATAGTGCCCGCATAGTGTTTGCATAGTAAAAATCTTTTTATATAAATAGAATATATTATATTTTATTTAAAGATTTTTCTTTAAATATGGACCGTCAGATTAAAGTAAATCAATCTGGACTGTTCATGGATTAGTCACTATGCATTCCATTTTCCTATAAATAGAAGCTCATTCCTTCATTATTTTCTTACGAATTCACTGAACTATAGAGAGAGAAACTATAGAGAGAGACTATAGAGAGATAGAAGAAAAGTTTTCTGCTACTTCACTACTCTTATATCAAGTATTATTTTACGGTAAGGGATATTATTCTTTTGTATTCAAGAAGAGAACTTTTGTTATTCCATTTCTTTATTGTTCTGTTGGAATAACCTGTATACGCGGGCTACCCTATACTTGGTGACATTCTTCTATTATTCTGTCAGAATATCCTGTCTGTGCTATACGCCGGACCTGGTTCTATTTTTATTATTCCGTCTTTATTATTCTATCAGAATATCCTGCCTGTGCTATACGCCGGACCTGGTTCCATCAGTTATTATTTTGCATTTATTATTCTGTTGAAACATCCTGTCGGTGTGAATTTTACCTGACCTGGTTCCATTATTATTATTCTGTTGGAATAACCGTCTATGCGAAGTACCGCATGCATGGTGATATCTTTTGTTATTCCATTCCGTATTATACTCAGTTGATTAAAATTTTGACTTCTATACTCCATGAATTAGTGGAATACCCTTGATATTTGCGCTTCATCCAATATCTTTCCATGAAAATATTCTTTTGAACATTCTTGAATTTTACTCTACAAAGCAGTATCATGTTGACAATTTGGACGTTATTGGTTCATGGATAAATTAATTCTTGAACTTGTTTTATTGAATTCTTATATCATTGTCATCATCCTCATGTTTATATTATGTTGAAAGTCATCTGTGGCCTGTAGTGCATAGATGTACTTGGTATGATTATGACCAGGGATTATGCGGTGTAATCATGACCGTAATGTTACAAATGATGTGAAAATTAAAAGTCCTCATTGGCCCGTAGTGCATTGATGGACTATTTTTGGTATGATTATGGCTATGGATTCTCTTCGGCTAAGGGAGCAAAGATGAATTGTTTTATGGCATGATCAGGAACGTTGATGAAAACACGATTATCATTGGCCTGTAGTGCATGGATAATTCGTGGTCGTGATACTAAAGAATATCCTTGGCCTGTAGTGCAGGGATGATTTAATGATGTGGATTATTCATTGAAATGAGTCTCGGTGATAAAAGTGATTAAAACTTTTAAATCATAAAAGATAGTAGATTCTATTCTCTACTTGACTCTTTTAATGGATTACTTGTTCCGATTCTTGCTTAAACTTGATGTCTATTGTATTTTATCGGTTTAACATTGTTGGAGGCTAATGATAATTTATTCGTATTATCTTAGTCATAATATTTCTTCTTTGGGCTAGTTGAGCTCACCCTTTCTTCACCGTTTCTTGTGAAATGAGAATATAATTTGGGACGAGTCGGGGAACGGAGTGATGGTCCAGAGGATAGCATTAGTAGTCCTCACTATTCTGTGAAATAGTGTGATAATAGTTGTAATTAGGACTCCTTTTGAGTTTGTATAATCTCTAGTAGATAATATTTGTATTCAAACTCACAGTTTATGTTTAGTCGTATTGTACACGACAGTTGTATTATTAAGTTGTATTTGAATTTTGTACCATGTATCTGGCGACTCAAGATGGGTGATGTATACCTAATTTTGGGGGCGTCACAGTTGGTAACAAAGCTTAGGGATATGATCCCTGGCTAAGATGTGAGATAAGAATTAGGAGGGGAGAGACGGAGAATTCCTTCGCTAGTATGACCTACCTAAGTTTATTTAGTATTTAATTGGTCGGTCAAAGTATAGGGATAATATGTGATATGTTAATTAACCCTTGTTTTGTGGCAGTGTTTGAAAATGGCATCCAAGAATGTTGAGATTATCAATGGAGCACAGGAGACCGTTGAGTCTCCACAGATCAATAATCCGGATAATGTGCAACCAGAGGACAATACTCCTCATGAAAACAATAACACCGATGAAATTGTGAATGATGGGATGGTCAGAAGCTTTATGCAATTCATGCAATAATAGGCGAAGGCAGCTTCTGTCCAAAATGCAGGTAAAAATACTGATAACTCTCGGACGGTCACCGCTAAGCAGTTTAAGGAGCAATTCATGCAACAACGGGCGAAGGCAGCTCCTGTCCATAATGCAGGTGGAAACAATGGTAACCCACGGTTGGTCACCGCTAAGCAGTTCAAGGAGCTGGGACCACCGGAGTTTTTGAGAAAGCCAGAACCACTTAAGGCGGAGACATGGATAAAGCAGATTACCAAGATATTTGATGTCTTGGAATGCTCAGAGGAGCAAAAGGTTCCATTCACCACCTTTATGTTGCGTGAAGAAGGAGATCATTGGTGGAAATCTGTAAACGCGTACCAAATTTGGACGCACTCAAGATGTCTTGGGAGAAGTTCCAAGAATTATTCAACGACAAGTACTTTCCTGAAAGTATTCGTCACATGAAGGAGGTAGAATTCATCAAGATGGAGAAAAACAATATGACCGTGTCGTAGTACGAGGCTAAGTTTGCGGAGTTATCCCTGTTTGCATCCCATTTGGTCGATAATGAGGAGCGAATGACGCGAATATTTTTGCGAGGTTTGAAACCCGATATACGTCAATACCTCATTTCTCACAAACTTTGTTTATATTCAGATGTTGTGAATAGGGCTCAGTTATTGAAGCGCGATAATGAGTCAGCACAACCAAAAGGTAACGACCAACAACACGATAATAATCATACCGGTGGCAACGGTCATCGGATCAACGATAACCATCGTGGGGGATATTATCATGCCAAGAATGGTAACCATTTCGGTGGTAATCATGGCCAAGATAATAAGAATGGACATTTTAAGAAGAGAAGGTTCAACAATGACGTGAAGACGTCTGCACCAGCACCCGTTTCAAAGGAAGAAGAACGCCCATCAGTCGTATGTTTCAAATGCGGACAAGAGGGACACATCCATCCAAACTGTACGCAACAATCCAAAGCGTGTTTTAATTGCGGAAGAGAAGGTCACCTAGCTCAATTTTGCCGTATGGTGAAATCAAGTCCAGCTGGGATAGTGATGCCAAAGGATGTCCCAGACAAGCTAAAGCCGGTAGTTTAAGAAAGAGAATTTTTTTTCGTGACAAGGAACCTGAATAAAATTATCACGGGTATGTTAGTCATAAACTCTTGCGAAGTCTATACCGTGTTAGATACCGGTTCTACTCACTCTTTTATTTCACCTAGTTGTGTTTCAATGTTTGAAGTTAATTCCGGAGAAGTTAGACTTTGATATATCTGTTTAAACTCAGTTTGGAGAAACCTTCGTTACCTCCATTATTTATAAATCTTGTTCAAATCAACACTTTCATGTTACGTGTTGATCTTGTCTCTTTGAAAATACTTGCCTTTGATGCGATTTTAGGAATCGATTGGTTAACTACTCATCATGCTTTTCGTAAGGTTGTTAGCTTTCATATTCCTAACTAACCTGTAATGCGAATTCAAGAAACCAAACCATTAAAGTCAATCATTGTCATATCAATCCATAAATAAAGAGCCCTGATCCTTTCGTTGTTGACTTTTTTGTGTGGAATGCACCGAAGCCAGACTTTCTGTAGGCAACATCGTGAATGACGATGACAAGTTGATAGGTATCATTGTGAGGTGCTATCTAGGTTAAGGGATAGAAGTCACAGTTGGTATCAATGTGACGTACTATCCAAGTCTTGGATGAGAGTAACAGTTTTGAATGATATTTCTATCATTAATAAATCTCTTGACGTATTCCTGAAGACTTCTTAGCCTACCCCTAGAGCATGAAATAGAATTTTGTATTGACCCCGGGACAAAACCCATTTCTTAAACCCTCAAAATATTTCTTCAACTAAAACGAACGTAACATGCGCCAATGACGTTGACTCGAGCTGTTGAAGATTATGATCGTACTATTCAATATCATCGTGGAAGAGCGAACGTGGTAGCTGACGTGTTGAGTAGAAGATCGTATGCATTTACAAGTGCGATGTTGTTAACACAAAGACTCATTTCGTATAACTTTCAAATGATGAAGATAGAGTTAAAGACTCTAGGGACCCACGTGAAGATAACGAATATACGAGTAAAATCGACTTTAATCGATAAAGTTAAAGACGCTCAAGCTACATACCCGAATCTGATGAATGTGAAGAAGAAGGTTCAAGAGGGCATTATTCTAGAAGCAAGAGTTGCTGAAGAGAGGAAGTCTCAACCCTCGATTTAATTGGCCCATTTGAAATCCTCGATTGAGTAGGAACTGTAGCTTATAGACTCGTTTTACCGCCAAGTATGTCGCGTGCTCATAACATTTTTAACGTATCAATGTTACGTAAATATGTGGATGACCCGAACCACATTATTAATTTAGAATCGGACGAGATAGCGGATGATTTAACGTATGAGATCTCGTGTTAAAATCTTGGATAAGAAGAATCGTATCCAACACTCAAGGGTTATACCTCAAGAGTTAGAATCTGAAATGAAGTCAAGGTATCCTCACCTGTTCGGCATACTAGGTACGTACGAAAATTTCGAGGGCGAAATTCCATAAGGAGGGGAGGTTGTGAAACCCCAGATTTTATGAATAAAGAATTAATTTTCTCGAAATAATTTTTTTTATATTATGGTGTGAATTTGAGATAATGTTATAGTTGTGAGTAATATTTATAAATTTTGCAAAGTATGCAAGTTATCATATTATATTCGATTGGTCGGGGAATATTCGTTTTAAACAGGAAATATTCGTACGACGGCACAATCATTGGTGGTCCCCACAACGGAATTATTGTCGGATTGAGAAAACGATAAAAATATTTTATTGAAAATAACGGCGGAAGTTTTACCGTTGATACTGTTGAACTACTCGGTAGTAAAAGTACAGTAATACGCGTTGTTGTGTGAGAAGTCACTCAGTTTTGTTCAATTATTGCTACAATAGTTGCTGCATAGTATCTCACATTATTTGATTCAATTATTGTTGATTTAGAAGTTTTGTTTTATTCACGTAATAAAATAGAAACATCTTTTTTATATAAAATGAGAATACTTTATTAAAGTTATTCTATAAATAGAATATATTATATTCTATTATGCATAGTATTTTGCATAGTAATTTTTTTTATATAAAATGTAATACTTTATTAATGTTATTCTATAAATAGAATATATTATATTTTATTATGCATAGTGTTTGCATAGTGTCCGATAAGATAGTGTTTGCATAGTAAAATCTTTTTATATAAATAGAATATATTATATATTATTTAAAAGATTTTTCTTTAAATATGGACCGCCGATTAAAGTAAATCAATCTGGACCGTTCATGGATTAGTTACTATGCATTCCATTTTCCTATAAATAGAAGCTCATTCCTTCATTATTTTCTTACGAATTTACTGAACTCTAGAGAGAGAAACTATAGAGAGAGACTATAGAGAGATAGAAGAAAAATTTTCTGTTACTTCACTACTCTTATATCAAGTATTATTTTACGGTAAGGGATATTATTCTTTTGTATTCAAGAAGAGAACTTTTGTTATTCCATTTCTTTATTGTTCTGTTGGAATAACCTGTATACGCGAGCTACCCTATACTTGGTGACATTCTTCTATTATTCATCGAGAATATCATCATTGTATATATGAGGACTGGTTCCATTTTATTATTCCGTCTTTATTATTCTATCGTAATATCCTCGCTTTGTGTCTTATCTGTGGGACTGGTTCCATCAGTTATTATTTCGCATTTATTATTCTGTTGAAACATCACCGCCGGTGTGAATTTTACCCGATTCGTTCCGTTATTATTATTACGTTGGAATAACCGATACATCTAAGTACCGCATGCATGGTGATATCTTTTGTTATTCCATTCAGTATTATACTCGGTTGATTAAAATTTTGACTTCTATACTCCATGAATTAGTGGAATACCCTTGATATTTGCGCTTCATCCAAAGATATCTTTCCATGAAAATATTCTTTTGAGCATTCTTGAATTTTACTCTACAAAGCAAAGATTATCATGTTGACAATTTGGGACGTTATTGGTTCATGGATAAATTAATTCTTGAACTTGTTTTATTGAATTCTTATATCATTGTCATCATCCTCATGTTTATATTATGTTGAAAGTCATCTGTGGCCTGTAGTGCATAGATGTACTTGGTATGATTATAACCAGGGATTATGCGGTGTAATCATGACCGTAATGTTACAAATGATGTGAAAATTAAAAGTCCTCATTGGCCCGTAGTGCATTGATGGACTATTTTTGGTATGATTATGGCTATGGATTCTCTTCGGCTAAGGGAGCAAAGATGAATTGTTTTATGGCATGATCAGGAACGTTGATGAAAACACGATTATCATTGGCCTGTAGTGCATGGATAATTCGTGGTCGTGATACTAAAGAATATCCTTG
The DNA here is from genome assembly GCA_020205605.1 of Panax ginseng. Classification (NCBI taxonomy): domain Eukaryota; kingdom Viridiplantae; phylum Streptophyta; class Magnoliopsida; order Apiales; family Araliaceae; genus Panax; species Panax ginseng. The sequence continues at coordinate 58,536,634 of CM035138.1, read as the reverse complement.
GCCTGTAGTGCAGGGATGATTTAATGATGTGGATTATTCATTGAGTTGAGTCTCAGCGATAAAAGTGATTAAAAACTTTTTAAATCATAAAAGATAGTAGATTCTATTCTCTACTTGACTCTTTTAATGGATTACTTGTTCGCTGCAGTTAAACTTGATGTCTATTGTATTTTATCAGTTTAACATTGTTGGAGGCTAAATGATAATTTATTCTGTATTATCTTAGTCATAATATTTCTTACTGGGCTAGTTGAGCTCACCCTTTCTTCTTTGTTCTCTTGTGAAATGAGAATATATTTGGGACGAGAGTCGGGGAGCGGAGTGATGGTCCGGAGGATAGCATTAGTAGTCCTCACTATTCTGTGAAATAGTGTGATAATAGTTGTAATTAGGACTCCTTTTGAGTTTGTATAATCTCTAGTAGACAATATTTGTATTCAAACTCACAGTTTATGTTTAGTCGTATATTATACACGCAGTTGTATTATTAAGTTGTATTTGAATTTTGTACCATGTATCTCAAGACTCAAGATGGGTGATGTATACCTAATTTTGGGGGCGCCACGGTTGGTAACAAAGCTTAGGATATGATCCTCAGCTAAGATGTGAGATAAGAATTAGGAGGGGAGAGACGGAGAATTCCTTCGCTAGTATGACCTACCTAAGTTTATTTAGTATTTAGTATTATTCTGTCGGAATATCCTGTGTGTGCTATACGCCGAACCTGGTTCCATCATTTATTATTCCGCATTTATTATTCTGTTAGAACATCCTGTCGATGTGAATTTCACCTGACCTGGTTCCGTTATTATTATTCTGTTGGAATAACTGTCTATGCGAAGTATCGCATGCATGGTGATATCTTTTGTTATTCCATTCCGTATTATACTCAGTTGATTAAAATTTTGACTTCTATACTCCATGAATTAGTGGAATATCCTTGATATTTGCACTTCATCCAGTATCTTTCCATGGAAATATTCTTCTGAGCATTCTTGAATTTTACTCTACAAAGCAGTATCAAGTTGTCAATTTGGACGTTATTGGTTCATGGATAAATTAATTCTTGAACTTGTTTTATTAAATTCTTATATCATTGTCATCATCCTCATGTTTATATTATGTTGAAAGTCATCTGTGGCCTGTAGTGCATAGATGTACTTGGTATGATTATGACCAGGGATTATGTGGTGTAATCATGACCGTAATGTTACAAATGATGTGAAAATTAAAAGTCCTCATTGGCCCGTAGTGCATTGATGGACTGTTTTTGGTATGATTATGGCTATGGATTCTCTTCGGCCAAAGGAGCAAAGATGAATTATTTTATGGCATGATCAGGACCGTTGATGAAAACACGATTATCTTTGGCCTGTAGTGCATAGATAATTCGTGGTCGTGATACTAAAGAATATCCTTGGCCTGAAGTGCAGGGATGATTTAATGATGTGGATTATTTATTGAGCTGAGTCTCAGCGATAAAAGTGATGAAAAACTTTTTAAATCATAAAAGATAGTAGATTCTATTCTCTACTTGACTCTTTTAATGGATTACTTGTTCATTTGCAGATTAAACTTGATGTCTATTGTATTTTATCAGTTTAACATTGTTGGAGGCTAATGATAATTTATTTTGCATTATCTTAGTCATAATATTTCTTACTGGGCTAGTTGAGCTCATCCTTTCTTCCTTTGTTTCTTCGTGAAATGAGAATATAAGCCGGACGAGTCGGGGAGCGGAGTGATGCTCCGAGGATAGCATTAGTAGTCCTCACTATTCTGTGAAATAGTGTGATAATAATTGTAATGAGGACTCCTTTTGAGTTTTTATAATCTCTAGTAGACAATATTTGTATTCAAATTCACAGTTTATGTTTTGTCGTATTGTACACGACAATTGTATTATTAAGTTGTATTTGAATTTTGTACCATGTATCTGGCGACTCAAGATGGGTGATGTATACCTAATTTTGGGGGCGTCACACGATAATTACCCGATAAAGTTGTCAATACACCGACACATTTCAGAAATTGATCTGGACTTAGATAATGTTATTAGATAAGTGATTATTTGTGATTCAATGGTTGTTAAACTTACATGACAATGTGATTAGGTTATGTGCTGACTGCAAATAGCAGTACAATATGATATGATATGTTATTCTAATCGAACGAATCATCTATTTAATGATAGGGCTTGATATAAAAGATAACTCTAAGTTGTGTAATCAGCAGACAAGGCAAGTATCTAACCCTTTGCATTTACTTTATACAATTGACATGCGTAAGATAATATCTAAACTATTCTTTTCAATTGTTCAAATATTTCAACCTTTGTATATACTTATGCAATGATTCTGTATAAGTAAATTATTAAATTATAATCTGTTGTACAAGTTCCCTAATTCTGTTTTTGTTGATCAAGAAATATATTCTGTTCGTTAATTTCTAAACATGGTTATACAAGTGTCCTCACTTGGATAATCATTATATTTTATCACATGTTGATACATACTTATAGTTTCCTAGTATGTATACGTTGAATTGATCCGGCTAGACACCAATTTAAAAATTATTGTTGAACAAGATAAAACTTTATCCAATCGAATTGTTTTGGTTTGGATTCAAGACTGGTATGAACATCCCAAATATGGGAAATTTTTATGCGCCAAGGCGGACAAAGGATGAACGATAATATCGTTCTAGCAATGTAGTATTGATCAATACAGGGCATAACGGGCTGATCACCCCCCGTGCCCGTAAGTAATGACGGTTTACAGATGAAGTTCTATTTAAACCTTAGCAAAAACTAAAAACAATGTGTTAGTTCTTAGTAGGCACAAGTTATCTAGAAAGGGGGGTTGAATAGATATTTGAAAATCTTTTCTATTTTAAACTTGTTCTTATATAGTGATTAAAACTTAGCGGAATTAGTATTTGTTTTAATCTTCTGAACCAAGCAATGGAGTTATGAGCGAGTAAGGTAGTTATAGCAGATATAGCAGTTATAGCAGATATAGCAGTTATAGCAGATATAGATGACACAGTTGTTTTTAAGTGGTTCAGAGCACTCAAAGCTCCTAGTCCACTCTTCTACTCAACGAGTAGGATATCCACTAAGGATGTCTTTTATAATCTTCTGAATCACATGATTCCTTCTAGACCATGCCAGCTTCAGAACTTCTCTAGTTCACTCTTGAACTCTTCAAGTCCAGCAGACTTGGCTTTCTTACAGTTCACTACGAACTCTTCAAGTCGAGCAGACTTGGTACTCTTCTTCAGTTGATTGATGGTTGTTGTTGGTGCGTTTTGAAGGTTGCTACTTAGTTTTTTGTGTAAGCACTGGTTCGTTAAGAACTGAGTAGCTGAGCAAGCTTTTCAAAGTTGAGCCTTAGAGAATTCTTCACGTTGAATTTTTGATTGCTTGCTTGTCTTTCTCTCTCATCTGTCTGATCTGTATATATGTGATGTTGAAAACTATCCGTTGGATCCATCCGTTGTGGCATTAAATGCTTCTGAACTTTCTGTGCTGTGATGGAGACATTTCTGCACATCTCTGAATTCTTCATTCTAGCTCAGTGACACTGCAGGCTGCTTTCTCACCTACCACCTGAAAAGGTGTTTTGTCCCTCTTATCCATAGTACTATCCTTAGCTTCTTCAATATGCTTCTTTGTTGCATACTAAGGATATTTCATATATTTCGGGACTGATGAGCACTGCAGCATCTGGGATCCATTCCTCGTATGTTGAATTAACAACTTATGAGGATTGACGTTTTCTGACATGAGACAGATGATGCTCTACGATTGGATCGTGATATTCTACTGTTAAGATCGTAGTGGCTTTGACTTGCATACTACGATGCTATCAGTCGAGAACACTAGGATTTCTCTTAAACTTTCATGCACTACGATCTTCTCTTGCTCGTGTTGTTGACTCTACGTTCCCGAGAGCACACTACGATAGTTGACTTATAAACTTCATGTTTCCTTCAGCACACTACGATCGTGGAGTTAGCTTGGTGAACGTTGGGACCACTCTAAGATTTCCGAAGAGTCCCCTTTCAAGGCGGGCACACTACGATCTTCGTGGGCTCTCGTTTTACGCGCCTTGACTTACGCAATGTTGATCGATTGATGCACTACGATTTCTTCAAGACTAATCTATTACATCTCAAGATCAACCTAACAGCTTTTGATCTTTCTATCTATACATTCTAGAAACGTAATGATACACGTTGAAAGCTTAGATCAACCTAACAATTTTGATCTATCACTAAGTCCTTGTACATATATTCTTTAAAGGACCTTACAAATAATCATGAACACATGCATTAAAACATCAAATCATAATATGCATTCTCCCAACAATCTCCCCCTATTTGATGTTGACATAACCAAGGAGATTTGTTGTCATGATTATTAGTGAGTAGATGAATTTGCAAGAATTTAAACATGACTTAGTATTTCAGTGAGCAGCTGAAATTTCTAGAGAATAAGTATGAATTTATTGATGATCAGAAGATATTACAATATAGCATTACATCAATAAAACATTAAACTCTTAACTTATCTCTATTTTCTTGGTCTCTTGTGTGGAGATGGATTTGCATACTCCTCAGCCCTTCTCTTTCTTTGAGCTTCCTCATTTCTTGCTAACTCTTCCTGCTCACTTAGACTTAGAACTGGATTCTCTTCATGTTTGCGCATAAATGCAGGATCTCCAGTTGGCATTCGGATGCATATAGTAGTCACGTCTTGCGAGCTAGGAGTTGGCTCCTGATGACTCATAGGAATAGCTAATACAATTACCTGCTGACCAGATCGTTGAGTCTGATGATGTGATGGTCTTTTAGGAGGGCTTTCCTTTTTTTTGAATTGCATGACCTCCTCTTCCTCTGCCTTGGCTTCCTTGATCTCCTTTCCCTTTCTTATTCTCCCCCTTTATGTCAGCATCAAGGGTTCGAATATCTGTAGACAGCCTATTTACTCCTTGGACAAGCTCGTTGAGTTGGCTTTGAGTTTGAGCAATGTCCTCCCTATTCTCCTTGATCTATTTTTCATCTCTAGCTTCTTTGTTTTGGAGGACTGTAAGAATCGTATCATTATGCTTCTCCTGATTGGCATAAGATTTCTGGAAGTCATAAACAGAAACTTTCAGGTTGAGAATATTGTCCAGCATAATTTGATGTTGACGATCTTGGTTTTTCTGTATCTCAAGCATAGCCTCTCTTTGTTTGGCAGCAACCTAGAAATGGATCTCATCTCTGTCTAATATACTCTTCAGAATTTCTTTGATAATTTCCCTTAGCTTCGTAGTGAGCTCAGTATTCATTGTACTAGGAATTTGTTTGCGACTTGTCTCATTTGATTGATCGGATGTTAGGAAGGTCGAGTGAGATTCGTGCTTGCTTGATGGACTTGATCATTTGCTCGAATTTTCTTCGAGATCATCCTTGGTAGGCGAAATTTGGGGAAAGTATCGATTGATTGAGGATTGTCCATTTGAGGGGTTCTTGGTGGAGATTGAGCTTGCAAGTTGTACAAAGCAAGATCAAGACCGAAATAGTCGTGCGATGAGGAGGATGGTATATCAGTTGGAGGAGCTTGGGTTTGGACATTTGGGATTGGTGACTCTACGATTTCAATGTTTGACTCTACGATTTAGCTTGAGTCTGGAATCGTAGAGTTGGTTGTTTGAGGGAGCAGGGTAAGGTTGATTTCTTCTAGTTCTTGATTCTGAGAATTTTGGGATTACGCAATCGGAAGCCATTTAATGGGTTAAGAATCACTTCCAAATTATTTAGGAAATTCATAGAATTAGCTAAGCGAAGATGATGGCGGTGATTAACTCTAAAGCTTGTAGGGATAGTCAATACCTCAGGTTTGGCATTTGATGAGGAATGGTCTGTAATCAGCTTTTTGGCGAAGATGACTTCCCCTGGAAATCTGTGAGCCAGAACTATGATTGCTGGATATTCCTTGAAGCTCCAGAACATGTGGTCCCATGATTTCAGAATTTGAGCTTGATGGTATGCCATCATGGGTAGGTAAGAGAATATCTGATTGTAAAGATAGCTTCTATATCCATCCTTGCCCTCATAAATGATTTGTAGGTCATCATCATCTTCTTCCTCTTCACTATCTCTATTTGAGGATTCCATTATCTCAATGGCCTCTGGAATGTTTGGCATTGGTTCATCTTCATCTTGAACAAGGATCTCTTCTTTAGCTATTGGGATATTGTGAGGCTCCCCCTCAATATGATCATCTTCTTGGAGGTTTAGAAACTCCCCCTCAGCTGGTACATCTTCTTCTATGTTCAGAAAGTCCCTTTCAGCTAGAACCTCTTCTTCATCGGTGAGGCTTCTCCCCTCTCGGTGGTGTATACTCAATCATGAGAATTTTGAGTTCTCCCCTCGGTGGAGCATTTTCCTCTTGGTTGCTTGGGAAGTTCTACTTTGCGTGACCATGCTCTTGGCTTCCTTCTTCAATACTTTCTCATTCTCAAGAATATACTTCTTGACCAAATTTCTCTTTGCTTTCTTTGGTTTTAGTCACCACTTACGGACTCTCTTGAGTCTTTGTTTTTTGCCTCGTTGATCGCCCACATTCCTTGAAGCGGCTTCCTCCATTTTTACGCCACACTTGGCCTATTTTGAGAGAACAACATGAGTCTCTACGATCGAAGACCTTTGTTGGTCTTTTGGACTTATGACCGATCTTGTTCTTCTTTACGATTTGTGAAATGGTGGCTTGATCTTCTTGACTTCTTCTTCTGTTGTTGTATCTTCCTTAGCCTCCTTAGAGTCTCTATGTCAGAGGACTCTGCAGGAATGTTAGTTGTTGATCCTTGAGGCTCTTCAACTTATCTTGCTCTCAGCTTCCTTTTGCCCTTACTTTTTTTGGCGAGGGTAGAGGGTTCTCTCTTGTCTGCTTTTCCTTCTTCTTCAACTTCTCTGACAACAGACATTCCTCCTTGAAAGCCTGCTTTCTTTTGTTACTCAGATCTCCCACTTGACTCTGTCATCATTCGAACGAACTCAGCAGGGTTCCTTTCCCAGTTTTTAAACAACTGCTGTGTCATTCTTCGGTTTAGGTTGATGGCTTCTCCTTCATTATCCCCAATTTTGTCACCTAATGCAGATTGCAGAATGATGCTAATGAACCTCCCATACAGCATCTTTGGGGTGCTCTTTGATTTCTTCGAGCTTACGATCCACTTGCCGATCCATTCGAGCAATACAACCCCATAGTTGAGTTGAGTTCCATATACTATAGCTGTCATGAGCTTAAGCTGAGCCTCACTTACTGAGTCATGACCTGAGCTCTTGCAGCAGATGCATTTCCCAATAATGTCAGCCAAAAATTCATACCTCTGAGGGAACTCCTTCTTTTTGTTGCCTTTCACAGAGGGGTTCTTCTTGTGATGCATCTTCTTCAGTCCCTCTTGAAATCTTATGCTATTTAGAAATGGATGCCCCACATTCTTGAAACCTAGGGCCAGATTGACGTCTTCTTCCCCTAGCTTTATTTCAACTCCTCTAACTCGTGTGGTGATGGTGTTGTTTTCGTACACTCCATTTTTGTAGAACTCCTTCACCAATTTAGGATAGATGAGTGTATCAGTGCTGAGCGCCTCTTCAAGACCTGCCTTCTTTAGTAAGGCTAAGATCTTGTGAAACTTTGGTGGAGCGGTTTTGAATTCGTCAAAACAGAGTCTGTAGCCCAAAATCACATTATAAGCAGCCATTGATTCTTTAGTTGAGAAGATAGATACTGCTGAGCTTTTGTCTGAGTTAGGGTTTTGCTTTGAGAGAGAGAGAGGGAGAATGAGAGATAATCTTTTGAACTTCAAATTTCAAAATCACGGTTCCAATTTGTACTTGTAACTTCCCTCTCTCTTTTTGACTTAGTGGGACAGGTGTTGCATTTTGCTTGGTTCTACAATTTTGACTGTTTAGGAATGTACTGATTTTCCCTTTGAGTCTTCAGTGCTGAGATGTCCTCAGGATGACTACGATCGTAGAGATAGTCTTCTGATTGTTGAGTCGGTTCTCCATTCATAGAGTCTTTCCTACGATCGTCGAGTCTGTCCGGCAGTTGTTGAGTCGATCGACGATTCGTGAGAGTCATCTGTCGAGTCCGTCCCTGTAGTCGTTGAGTCTGATCAGCATTTGTAGAGTCTGTCCTGTGATCGTCAAGTCTGTCCTACGATCGTCGAGTCTGTACTTATAAAAGTTGAGTCTTTACTGCGATCGTTGAGGTAGTTGACTGTTCAGCTCTCATGTCTACGATTTTGAGTGCGACCTTTATATACATCATGGTTAGCACAATCTAGAGCATAGATTCAAGGTTGAAGATTTAGCATGCCTAGCTCACTTATTAACTTGTTAAATCTGGATTCATCTAATGGTTTAGTAAAAACATCGACAAGTTGATTTTCGATGAGGGATATATTGTAAAGAAATAGTTCCATTTTGCACATGATCCCTAATGAAGTGATACCTATATCTCTATATGCTTGGTTCTAGAATGCATACTTGAGATTATGAGTTATTGCTATGGCACTTGTATTATCACGGTGTATAGGTATAGACTTGAAATCAAACCCATTGTCACTAGTCGATTTCTCATCCAAAGGAATCGAAAGCACAATGACTTCCGGCGAGAATGTATTAAACCTGCGGTTGAAGTGGACACGAGTTTTGCTTTTTTCTTTGAACCAAGACACAAGTCTATTCCTAGTAATTGACAAGTGCCACTGGTACTCTTTCTATCTATTTTGCATCCTGCAAAGTCAGCATCTGTGTATCCTATTAGTTCAAAAGAGGATTCCTTGGGATACCACAGCCCTAAGTAGGGTGTACCCTTAAGATACCTGAAGATCCTCTTTATAGCAGACAAATGTGACTCTTTAGGGTTAGCCTGAAATCTAGCACATATGCATGTTGTAAACATTATATCCGGTCTCTTGGCGATTAGGTATAAAGAGAACCTATCATACCTACTGTATTGAGGTATATCAACACGTTACCATTCTCATCCTTGTCAAGCTTGGTTGCGAGGGAGCAATTGGTGTTTTCATGGGAGAAGGCGATTCCATGCCATACTTCTTTAATAAGTCTTTGATATATTTGGCTTGGTTGATGAATATTCCTTCATCGACCGCTTCACTTGCAGTCAAGGAAGAAATTCAAACTCACCCATCATGCTCATTTCAAACTTGCTCTGTATTAGCTTAGAGAATCTCTTACATAACTTTTCGTCAATAGAACCAAAAATGATATCATCAACATATATTTGAACTAATAAGACTTTGTCCTTATGCTTTCTAAGAAACAATGTGGTATCTACTCTACCTCTAGTGAACCCATTTTCTATTAAGAAGTTAGTCAGTGTTTCTTACCATGCTCTAGGTGCTTGTTTAAGACCATATAAAGCTTTATCTAATCTATAGACATAATTGGAAAGAGATGGATTGATGAAACCTGGAGGTTGTTCTACTTAGACTTCTTCTTGAAGCTCTCCATTTAGGAATGCACTCTTGACATCCATCTTAAAGACTTTGAACTTCATGTGAGCAGTAAAGGCAAGAAAGATTCTGATAGCTTCTAGTCTGGCAACAGGTGCAAATGTCTCATCATAGTCAATGCCTTCTTCTTGAGAATATCCCTTTGCCACTAATCTTGCCTTGTTTCTTGTAATGACCCCATCTTCATCCATTTTGTTCCTGAAGACCCACTTGGTTCCTATGACAGGATGACTCTTTGGTCTTGGTACCAATTTCCACACTTTGCTTCGTTCAAATTGGTTGAGTTCTTCATACATGGCTTCTATCCAACTGGAGTCTTCCATAGCATCTTCTATCTTCTTTGGCTCTATCTATGATAGGAAGCTTAGGTAGAAGCATTCATTCTGAGTAGCAGCTCTTGTTTTGACTCTGCACTTTCGGATCTCCAATGATTAGATCTCGAGTGTGATCTCTTGCCCATCCTGTTCCGGTTGGGACATACATTACGATGCCTTCCTGTCTTAAGTCTTCAAGGTCTATCTCTTCTTCTTGGAGTGGAGGCTCGCTGTCTTGAATGGACCTCTCTATGATCTCATTATCACGCTCTACGATTTCACTATCTGGCACTATGATCGTAGTGTTTAGCTCGACGACTTCATTTGTAGTGTCTGCACTATCGGTCGTAGTGTCTTGAGGCACTGTTTCTAAGTCAGTTTCATCAAAGATGATATGTATTGAGACTTCGACACTCAGTGTCTTCTTGTTGAACACTCTGTAAGCTTTGCTGTCTGTGGCATATCCAAGAAAGATCCCTTCATCTGACTTGGGCTGGAATTTTGTCAAATACTGCTTTTCGTTGTTGAGAATATAGCATGCACAGCCAAAGACATGGAAATAGCTGACACTTGGCTTTCTTCCTTTCCACAGTTCGTAGGGTGTCTTCTTGATCGTAGAGTGAATTAATGATCTATTTTGTGTGTAGCATGCAGTGTTGACAGCTTCTGCCCAGAAGTATTCAGGCAGATGGGCTGCTGCTAGTAGAGTCCTTCCAGCCTCTATCAAGGTTATGTTCTTTCTTTCAGCAACTCCATTTTGTTGAGGAGTTCGTGGGTCGAGAAGTTATGATCGATGCCATTATGCATGTGAATCGATCCATTTCTGAGAAATCGAATTCTCTGCCATGATCACTCTTTATGGCCTTGATTTTCTCTCCTTTTTCGTTCATCACCAGTCTGAACATCTTGATTAATTCGGAGCTTGTCTCATCCTTTGAAGTTAGGAAGAATACCCATGTGAATCTGGTGTAGTCGTCGACTACGACTAGAGAGTATCTTTTTCCTCCAAGACTGGTTGTTGGGATTGGCCCAAAGAGATCCATGTGGATCAACTGTAGGGGTTTGTCAATGGAGTTGGCAGTCTTGCTCTTGAATGAGCTTCTGGTTTGCTTTCCAAGCTGGCAGGCATTGCATGGCCTTTCCTTCACAAAGTTGAACTTGGGTAGACCAGCTACAAGATCCTTTGATGCCAGTTTGGACATGCTTTTGAAGTTTAAGTGGGACAGTCTTCTATGCCATAGCCAGCTCATTTCCTCGGATGCTTTTGCCAGAAAACATATTGTTTCATCAGAGCTTAGTTGACCAAAGTCTATAGTATAAACATTTCCTTCTCTTGTTCCGGTTAGCTTTATGGAAGATGTCTTCAGATCTCTGACTTGACATTAATTGTTGAGAAATGTTACTTGATGACCCTTGTCGTAGAGTTGGTTGATGCTTAGAAGGTTGTGTTGAAGTCCTTCCACATAGGCTACTTTGCTGAAAGATATTGCACCATTGCCAGCAGAGCCATATCCTCTTGTCTTGCCCGAGCCGTTATCTCCAAAGATGACTGAGGGACCCTCCTTTTCTACATAGTTAGATAGCAGAGCTTTGTTCCCTGTCATATGCCTTGAGCATCCACTGTCTAGATACCATGTTGAGGTCGTGGAGCTCTTTTCCTATCAAAACATTTTAACCTTCATTTTGGTACCCATATTTGCATGGGTCCTTCTGTGTTAGTGCCTTTGGGAACCCAAACTTGTCTAGTCTTGGGTCTCACATGCATGGAGTTATAATAACACTTTGTAGCTTTATGACCATACTTATCACATATGACACATCTATTATGATGAATGTCTGTGTGTGTGTGATTCATCCTCCACTTGGACTTGTGTGGTTCCTTAGTTAGCCTTCTGTTGAACTAATTCTCTTTCTTCCACGTGTCCTTAGGTTTTATAAATAGTGATGAGTGAGCCTTACCTCTACTGTACCTCCCTAGTAGATTCGTAGAGTTAGTTTTGCTTGACTCTACGATTCTTCGAGGTTGGTAGGTAGACGTTGGGTTACTCTTGTCCTTTATGAAACCTAGACCGTGATGTGATCCTTACTCTCTCGAGTATAACTAGAATCGATAGAACAAGGTTGATTTGGTTCTTCCAACTGTGAGGATTTAACAAAAGCAATGCCTCTACTAAAGCACGAGACATTACCGAGCTAGTTTCCATTATCTTTTCCACACTTAGCTCGAGATGGATTCCCAAAGCCTAAGCACATTACAGCCGAATGTGCTTCTCTAACTAGAGAGCAGGCAATCCATGGATGATGAGGATTTATTCCATGCAGAGATAGTCTTCTCTAGATCCTCAATTTTAGAGGTTAGCTTAGACTCTCTTTGTTCATGATGTGTGTTTATGCGCTTTAAAGTTTCATTCTCGACTTCAAGCTTGAGAGAAGATCAGTACTTAGAAGGGCTGTTTCAAGCTCTTCTTGAACTTTCTTCTTCTCCTCTTGAAGAAGTGAATGATCCTTGGACAACACTCTGAACCACTTCATGTATTGATGTAGATCATTGGTTATGCCATGCAGTGCAGTTCTTAAGTCATTCATATCTACATCAGGTGAGTTGAAATCAAATACCTCATCGAGATTTACATTGTGAATGTTGAGGCTTTGTTTGTCCTTTGCATGTTTGGCCAATAAACACAGATTGGCCATTTGTGGTTCTTCTTCATCTCCAGAGTCAGTATTTGAATCATTATCTGAATCACTCCATGATCCTCCAGCTACCAGGCCTTTGTCTCTTTTATGAGGCCTCTTGTTTCCTTTGTATTCCTTCTTTCCATGTTATTTCTTCTTTAGTTCTTCTCTTAGGGGTTTGTTGCAGTTGGCAATGAAATGCCCAGGCTTCTTGCAGTTGTAGCATAGATCATTTATTTGCTCCTGGCTATTGTAGTTGTTGACCTTCTTTTGCTTGCCGGCTTTGCCTTGACGCATGAACCTTCTTAGTTTTCTTACCATCATGGCAAGATCGTCATCATCGTCTTAATCATCGTCAGATTCAATCTCAGTGATGACTTTTGATACACTTTCAGTTGCTTTGAGAGCAACACCCTTTTCCTTCCTTCTTCCTTCTGAAAGGGTTTCAAAGACGTTGGGTCGACTCCATTTCGTATATCGGGGAGATTGCCATACAGTTGTTGAACTGTCATCTCGTTAAGATTCTTTGACTCTCTTATTGCAGTGGTCTTGGCATCCCACTTGCTCGGTAGGGCTCTCATGAACTTTATGGTCAGATCTTTGTTAGGATAGATCTTTCCATATGCTCGTAGAGAGTTGAGCAAAATGTTGAATCTTTCATAAGTGGTAGTGATATTTTTGCCTTGCACATGAGAAAACATCTCGTACTGCTGTGTTAGAAGAGACTATTTGTTCTCTCTAACTTCTTCAGTTCCTTCGTGCATTATCAGCAGTGCTTCCCAGACTTCCTTGGCTGTTTTACAGTTTACAACATTGTCAAACAGATCGTCCTCCAAGGATTGGAACAGGATGTTCTTAGCCTTTTGTCAAGTTGAATGGCTTTCTTCTACGTATCCATCCATTCTTCTTTCGGTTTGATTTGTACTTTGTTAGGCTCAAATCAATGGTTGGTGCAAGCTTTGTTGGTATATAGGGCCCATTAGAAACGGTCTCAAATAGATCTTCATCTATTGAGTCCATGTAAGCTTGCATTCTAACTTTCCAGTTAGCAAATTTATCCTTGTTGCACATTGGTGGCTTCACGCCTCCCGGTCCCGGATTAAGCTTGATACGAGTGCCATTTGGATCTACTAAAGCGTGTAAGCTATAAAATAGAACCCGCTCTGATACCAATTGTTAGTTCTTAGTAGGCACAAGTTATCTAGAAGGGGGGTTGAATAGATATTTGAAAATCTTTTCTATTTTAAACTTGTTCTTAGATAGTGATTAAAACTTAGCGGAATTAGTATTTGTTTTAATCTTCTTAACCAAGCAATGGAGTTATGAGTTTAGTAAGGCGTTATATAGATATAGATATATGAGTTATAACAGATATATCAGTTATAACAGATATAGATGACACAGTTGTTTTTAAGTGGTTCAGAGCACTCAAAGCTCCTAGTCCACTCTTCTACTCAACGAGTAGGATATCCACTAAGGATGTCTTTTACAATCTTCTGAATCACACAGATTCCTTCTAGACCAGCAGTCTAGGAACTTCTCTAGTTCACTCTTGAACTCTTCAAGTCCAAAGAGACTTGGCTTTCTTCTGATTCACTACTGAACTCTTTAAGTCGAAAGAGACTTGGTACTCTTCTTCAGATTGATTGATGGTTGTTGTTGCGTTACTCAAGGTTGCTACTCGCTTTCTTTGTGTAAGCACTAGTTCGTTAAGAACTGAGTAGCTGAGTAAGCTTTTTAATATCTCAGATCGTAGAGTTGAGCCTTAGAGAATTCTTCACGTTGAATGTGTTGATTGCTTGCTTGTCTTTCTCTCTCACTTGTCTGATCTGTATATATATGTGATGTTGAAAACTATCCGTTAGATCCATCCGTTGTGGCATTAAATGCTTCTACACTTTCTGTGCTGCGATGGAGACATTTCTGCATATCTCTGAATTCTGCATTCTGGCTCACTGACACTGCAGACTGCTTTCTCACCTACCACCTGAAAAGGTGTTTTGTCCCTCTAATCCATAGTACTATCCTTAGCTTCTTCAATACGCTTCTTTGTTGCATACTAAGGATATTTCATATATTCTGGGACTGATGAACACTGCAGCATCTGGGATCCATTCCTCGTATGTTGAATTAACAACTCATGAGGCTTGACGTTTTCTGACATGAGACAGATGATGCTCTACGATTGGATCGTGATGTTCTACGGTTAAGATCATAGTGGCTTTGACTTGCATACTATGATGCTATCAGTCGAGAACACTACGATTTCTCTTAAACTTTCATGCACTACGATCTTCTCTTGCTCGTGTTGTTGGCTCTACATTCTCGAGAGCACACTACGATCGTTGACTTATAAACTTCACATTTCCTTCAGCACACTACGATCGTGGAGTTAGCTTGGTGAACGTTGGGACCACTCTACGATTTCCGAAGAGTCCCCTTTCAAGGCGGGCACACTACGATCTTCAGGCTCTACGTTTTCTGCCTTGACTTCTGCAATGTTGATCAGATTGATGCACTACGATTTCTTCAAGACTAATCTATTACATCTCAAGATCAACCTAACAGTTTTGATCTTTCTATCTATACATTATAGAACAAAATGATACACGTTGAAATCTTAGATCAACCTAAAAATTTTGATCTATCACTAAGTCCTTGTACATATATTCTTTAAAGGACCTTACAAATAATCATGAACACATGCATTAAAACATCAAATCGTAATATGCATTCTCCCAACACAATGTTCATAGTCTGTCAAATGATCATCATTTATAGTCTATATGTAGTTTCAAAAATTTGAAATCGAAATGATAGTTTGTTTAGTATTGATTCAGCTTACTTCACAACTGTTGATTCGTTGTAGAAGTATCATTCAAAGAAAACATTTAATTCATTCAGCTAAATGTTATTGTTAATATTACTTGCTGGGCACTCAAATGCTCATCCTTTCTTAAATTTAAATGTTTTCAGCTAAGTATGAACAACCTGAAGGCTCTGTCAAGAACAAAGGGAAAGGGAAGGTCGCTGAATGAAAGATAATGCTATCTTTTGTAATAACTAGACTTTATTAGGATAATGATGATATATAGTATGTAATGTAACGAATGTTTGAAGTTTTCGTACTTGGGATTGAAAACTCTGGTAATATGTAAATTAAATTTGATAATCTATATTATTGTTATTATTATTAGTATTATTCCGCTCATAGAAATGGTATCGTGAAGCACTGAGTTCGGGTTTCAAGTACCTGAATTTGGGGGCGTTACAACATGGTATCAGAGCTATAGGGTTAAAAACCTTAGGTGAGATAGACCTTAGGCTATAACCTTAGAACAGAGGGAAACGTTGAAAATATAAACAACTCATATAGAGTTTAAAAAGAGATGAATCAGATAAATTCATCGTCAACCCAAATAAAAGATAACCTATACAAAATTATTGTTTGTTATGTGTATATATTATATGCTAATCAGGATAATTTATGTGTGTAGATGTCAGGTGAAAAAGGATTAGGATACCTTCAGATCGTAAAGAAGGAACCGATATCAAAGCCAATAGCTGAAATAGAGGCTCAAAGTGAAAGCAACCTCGATGAGGTGGTTATTGTGGAAAATGTCATACCAGATCCAGAAATGGTAGAACTAGCCCGATAGTGATTCGAACAACAAGTTGAGCCGATCAAGCATCAAACGAAGTGCAGAATCTACGGTACCAGGTTTCCTCTTTGGAACAGTTGTGGGAAATAGAAAAGATGCTAAATAGTCAATTGCGGAAAGCATTAATTGAAATAATGGAAGAATAGGATAAGCTTAAAATCCAAATTGACCAAATTGGAGCTAAAAGCAACAAGTCGAGTGCAACTCTGAACAAGAAGGGAAAAAGAAAGATGAAAGACCGTGATATAAGCAATCCTGATAACAACCAAGGAAAAATTAATTGAATAGAAAAGTGTACAAATTGTGACAAGAAACATGAAGGTGTATGCGCGAAAGGGGAATATGTTTGCTATAATTATGATGAAGGACATTTCTCTCCTCATTGTCCCAATCCAACGCAATGTGTCTATTTTAATTGTGGAATAGGAGGTCATCAGGCGAAAAATTGTCCAAGGAAAAGGTGTAACAAATAGATAGTAGAGGTTATGTTGTGTAGGTGTGTTTAATGTAATATGTGCTTAGTATGTCTGTGTAAGGTTATGTTCTCAACTTTTGTAATGATCAAGTTTGTAAATCCCGACTTTTGTAGTCACAAAAGGATAGCAGTATGTGCTAGGTTATGTTAATTACTACGACTGAATGAAAATGAACTTATGTTTGAGTAATGAAACAAGTTTAAAATATTAAACTTATACGATAAGGTTTAGAATGTAAGTTAAATTATGTTTTATTTAATCAGATAATGCCGCCAAGACGTCAAACTAGAAATCAAAGGGCAGAAGAATCTGTCAATAACGTTGGGGGACAACAACCAGATCCAATGAAGCAATTTACAAATATGATAGCTCAGGCAATGCAACAAGGAATTCCAGTCGCAGGGAACCAGCCAGACAACCACTTGGCAAACTTCAAGGACTTCAAGGCTGCAGGACCGCCCTAATTTAGAGGTACAACTGACCCTGTAGAAGCCCAAACTTGGGTTAAAGAAATCGAAAAGGCGTTCGTTATAGCTAGGGTAGCTGAGGGGCAAAAGACCGCTTTTGCCACCTACATGATGAAGGGTGAGGCAAATTTTTGGTGGGAAGCGAATCAGGCGAGGGCAGGAGCAGGTGTAGTTGCTTGGGAAGGGTTTAAAACCCTATTTTTCGAAAATTATTTTTCATCTAGTATGCAGGCTAGGATGGAGGTAAAATTTTTGGAATTAAAGCAGAAAAATATGACGGTGTTAGAATACGCCGCTAAGTTTAATGAGTTGGCTAGGTTTGCTCCGCATCAAGTTGATACGGAGGCTGGAATAGCCAGAAGGTTTGAGCTGGGATTAAAACCCTGGCTCTATAACAAAGTGGCTGTGTTGCAAATCCCTACATTTGCAATACTCATGGAGAAAGCTATTATTGCTGAAGAGGGGAGTGAGGCCATGAGCCTCTACAACAAAGAAAGAAGGAACAAGGGTAAGGTTGAAGGAGCTGGGAAGGTGTAAACAAACAGTGGAAATAGGAGTGAAAAGAGGAAGGGAAACAACTTTGGGGGTATGCAGGTGAAGCAGGAGGGTACAAAGAAGAAGCAGCTGGTACAATGTGGGAACTGTGGAAAGAACCATTTGGGGGAATGTTTGAAAGGTAAATTTGTATGTTTTAAGTGTGGGCAGGAGGGTCATATCTCTCCCAACTGCCCCGATCCTAGAACTGTTAATGGGTGTTTTCTGTGCAGATCAAAGGATCATAAGGTGAAGGACTGTCCGAAAAGGAGGGCGAAGGCAGAAAATGTGAACATGGGGAAAAGTGGTGGAACCTTGGCGATCACAGGACCAACATCATCTAGCAAGCCGACGAAGTCTACTGCAAGGATCTTCAACATGACAGTCCAGGATACGGCGACAATTGGCAATAGGACTCCAGGTAATTTTTCGTATAACCTTTATTCTCTTATATATGATTTTCCTATAGATAATAAATTATTTTATAAAGAAATTTTGAGGGAGGAATTTAAGTTTTTTCAAGAAATCAAATTTCTGTTTAATCAGAAAGACAAGCTTTATGTAAAAAGTTAAAGATCAGTTCGATAAATTATGATCGAGGTCTACTTGAAATGACTGTGTATGCTATGTACTCTTATAGGTGTAAGTTTTAAAACGGTGATTCCGGGGACAAAATCTTTATAAGGGAGGGTGAATGTAATAACCCGATATTTTTCTATATAAATAAAACAAAAAAATTTGCATATAATTTTTTTTAAGGATGAGGATTTGTACAAGATAAAGTGTATATGTATTTATGTGGTAAATAAAAATATATTTATTACACGAATATTTATAAATAATTTTATTTTAGAATTTATGATCATTATAAATTATATTTTTTCAATAATTAATTTTATTGTAGAAATGTTTTTATTATTTATTTTTCAAAGGAAATATGATATTATGTTATTTAAATAATATAAGGAAGGGTTATTGTAGTTATTATAATTATTATTTATGTGACGCCCCCAAAATTAGGTATACGTCACCCATCTTGGGTCGCCACTTACACGGTACAGAATTCAAATACAACTGTCGTGTACAATACGATAAAACATAAACTGTGAGTTTGAATACAATTATTGTCTACTAGAGATTATACAAACTCAAAAGGAGTCCTCATTACAATTATTATCACACTATTTCACAAAATAGTGAGGACTACTAATGCTATCCTCTCGGACCATCACTCTCGTTCCACGACTCGTCCCGACTATATTCTCATTTCAAGAGAACGGTGAAAGAAAGGGTGAGCTCAACTAGCCCAAGAAGAAATATTATGACTAAGATAATGCGAATAAATTATCATTAGTCTCCAACAATGTTAAAGCGATAAAATATAATAGACATCAAGTTTAAGCTGCGGTGATGAACAAGCAATCCATTAAAAGAGTCAAGTAGAAAATAAAATCTACTATCTTTTATGATTTAAAAGGTTTTTCATCATTGTTATTGCTGAGACTCGGCTTAATAAATAATCCACATCATTAAATCATCCCTGCACTACAGGCCAATGATATTCTTTAGTATCACGACCATGAATTATCCATGCACTACGGGCCAAAGATAATCGTGTTTTCATCAACGGTCCTGATCATGCCATAAAACAATTCATCTTTGCTCCCTTGGCCGAAGAGAATCCATAGCCATAATCATACCAAAAACTGTCCATCAATGCACTACGGGCCAATGAGGACTTTTAATTTTTACATCATTGGAAACATTACGGTCATGATTATACCAAATAATCCCTGGTCATAATCATACCAAGTCCATCTATGCACTACAGGCCACAGATGACTTTCAACATAATATAAACATGAGGATGATGACAATGATATAATAATTCAATAAAACAAGTTCAAGAATTAATTTATCTAGAAACTGATAACGTCCAAATTGTCAACATGATACTTCTTTGTAGAGTAAAATTCAAGAATGCTCAGAAGAATATTTCCATAAAAAGATATTGGATGAAGCGTAAATATCAAGGATATTCCACTAATTTTATGGAGTACAAAAGTCAAAACTTTAACCAACTGAGTATAATAAAGAATGGAATAACAAAAGAAATCACCATGTATGCGGTGCTTGCGATGAGGCAGTTATTCAACGAATAATAATAACGGAACCAGTCGGTGAAATTCACACCGATAGGATGTTCCAATGAGAATAATAAATGCGGAATAATAAATGATGGAACCAGTCCCACAGATATAGCATGACAGACGAGGATATTAAAGCAGAGAATAATAAAGGCGAAATAATAAAAATAGAACCGTGGTTGGCAGTATAATACAGAGCGAGGATATTCCAATGTAATAATAAAGAATGGAATATTAGAAGAATTTCACCACGTATGCAGTACTTTGCATAGACAGGTTATTCCAACATAATAATAAAGAATGGAATAACAGAAGTTCTCTTCATGAATAAGAAAGAAAGAATACCCCTTACAAGTACAACAAATAATATTCCCTACCTTAGAAAGAAGAGTACTGGATATAGAAGTAGTGAAGTAGCATAACACTTTTCTTCTTTCCCTCTATAGTTTCTCTCTCTAGAGTTTCAGTGAATTCGTAAGAAATAATGAAGGAATGAGCTTCTATTTATAGAAGAATGGAATGAATAGTAACCAACCCACGAACGGTCCAGATTGATTTACTTTAATCGGACGGTCCATATTTAAAGCAAAATCTTTTAAATAAAATATAATATATTCTATTTTATATAAAAAGATTTTTACTATGGAAACACTATGCAGGCACTATGCAAACACTATGCATAATAAAATATAATATATTCTATTTATAGAATAACTTTAATAAAGTATTCATTTTATATAAAAGATTTTACTATGCAAAATACTATGCACAATAGAATATAATATATTCTATTTATAGAATAACTTTATAAAAGTATTCTATTTTATATAAAAAGATTTTCTGTTATAATTTCAACCAACGGTCTGAAAAATTAGTACATCTCTTCATGGAATAAT
Source organism: Panax ginseng (assembly GCA_020205605.1). Taxonomy (NCBI): domain Eukaryota; kingdom Viridiplantae; phylum Streptophyta; class Magnoliopsida; order Apiales; family Araliaceae; genus Panax; species Panax ginseng. The sequence goes on along the minus strand of CM035138.1, from coordinate 58,515,926 downwards.
ATTGTACCCAAAAATGATTTGGACCGAAAATAAATATATTTTTCGGGTGAATAGTATCCCGTGAATAGTACTTCGGGAATAGTACCCTGTGAATAGTACCCCAATACAAAAAGTGTCTCAAATACCCGAGTGAAGTATACTAGAGTGAATAGTAATCGGGTGAATAGTAACCCGTGAATAGTAACTAGTGAATAGTACTCCGACACGAAAAATACCCCAAATACCCGAGTGAACAATATTTGAGTAAATAGTAACCGGGTATTTTATGACAACTTGTCTACTTTGAAAAATTTTCACATATCACCCTTAACTTTAAACTTTTATCAATTTAACTATTTACCATAATAGAAAAATTGAATACTTTTATTTCATAAAATTCGGGGTCTCACAATTTATTTATATGAATTTTAGCTTAGATTATTAAGTTAAATATTTTAACTTAATTAATAAAGCTGTTTATGCAAGGTAAATCAGATATGGAATCCAAACCCTAATTATGGTTTTGGAATAAGGAAGGATAATAATATAATATTAAAAATATTTTGATTTTTCAGTGTTATACATATGTACTGTATGTATGTGAGAGGGTAATGATTAATCAATTGTGGTGCAGTATTTGAAAACCCTAGTTTTACTGTGGGAAACCCTAAATTTAAACTCAATTGTGAGTTTAAGGCTATTATATAACTGTGTTATATTATTTTATGGTTAATTAGGTTAATCATAATTAACATTTGGATTTATTAATTTCTATAAACCTTAATGTTTGAATTATAAACCCTAATTGTAATTTGGTAACCCTAATTACCAAAATTGTAAACCCTAATTGCTATAATTAGCAAGGTTAATTATATTAGTGCTATCAAACCCTAATATGCATGTATAATTAAAACCCTAAGCTAATTAACAAAATCCTAATTATAAATTTAAAGAAACTAGTTTTGTTTTATTTTAAACCCTAATTGTCAAACCTAGAAATTCTTTTGTTCTAAATAACCTTAGGGTTAAACCCTAAGGGTCAAACCCTAAGGGTTTGTATCAAATGACCTATCTAGAAATAAAAATTATATGGAAATGACCAAAAAGCCCTTTTGTCACATTTTTATGTTTGCTTGCAAATCTATACAAGATGAGAGTTGGTGACCAACTCATACCAACTTCATGTGACTCAAAATGGATAGCACACAACCCTAGCTCAGCCATTCATGCATTTAATTTGTCTATAAATAGATTGAAGGAGAGAGAAAATGCATTTGTTTACTAAAAATTGCACAACACCTAACCAATACTTCCTCTCACAAAGACCCACGAAATTTATAAGTTTTATAGTCCCAAAACACAGCCCCACGTCCACCATAAACAAATCAGCAACACAAAATCAAGAATTGGATCATTAAGGTATAAAACCCTAGCTTTAATTTCTGTCCAATTTTTTGTTGTTAGATGTTAGTTTTTATTGTTAAAATATGTTGGTTGTAGTCCATTTTGACGATCTGGGTTGCTAAATGTTTGATCCATAACATTTAGAAGCTCGGATTTGTGTTTTTGAAAAATTTGGGAAAAGTTAGATTTGTGGTCTGACAACTTATGTCAGTGGCCACAGATCCTTTCTCGTTTATGATTTATGTTTTTTTTAAGTTTTGATATGTAGCCTGTAATGTTGTCTTTAATCTGCAAAAAGAGTCAGAGGTATTTGATGTCTAGGTTGGTAGTTATTAACGGTCAAATACTGCTTAATTTCTAAGCGTTAATGGATCAAAAATGCAAATGACCGGAAAGTTAAAAACTCAAATCGACAAAGTTTTTCAAGGCCCGGATCTGACAGGTTTAATGTTGTTGGATGTTATTTATTTGGTAAATGATGTAGCTGGTGATGTGGACTATAGATCTGGGTCATTATATCTCTTAAAACATCAGTATATTGATCACGTTAGGTGGTCAAACTAGCCAACTGGAACTGATTTACCGTTTCTGGAAATTCCAGAAATGGGAAGAACATGTTTTTCTAACTTACTTTGACTGGCCCATATCATCTTGATCCGTTGTTGGTTTAGTTATGTTTTATGATAGATTTACTCTTTGACATGTTGACTAGATACTGAAACTATTAGATCACAAAAAGAACACAAGATTAGCAAGTTGTGGAAGCCCAGAAGGGACGAATTCGTGTTCTTCATTTACAGGTAACCCAGAAAATGAAGAACAGACCTGACAACACTTTGAAGGCACAGATCTCGTTGGTTATATGTTTTATAAACTTGTTTGTTGTTGAAACTTGTAGTCGTGCATTAGTATTACATTATATGACCAAAAACATGCCCGAAGCACATCACAAACTATTATAATCTTAGTCGAACCATGCAACTTGAAAAGTCGAATCTGACATGGTGTTCTTGAGCTCAAGAACACCTAAGGCAACAGATTTGTGTCGCTATAGGCTATATTTGACCGGTTCTATTTATTTTATTCTTGTTTTTCCGAAAAAGATTAAAAATTAGAAAATAAATTATAAAAACTATTAAAAATACAAAATAAATTATTAAAAATTATTTTAAATTTGAAAATTAGTTTTAATTACTTTAAATATATTTCATAAATATTTAATATTTTTGGATATTAAAAGCATTTAATTTATTTAATTATATTATTAAATAAATTAGTTAAAATGATTTTAATACTTGAAAAAATCATTTAAAATTATATTATGATATAAGAAAATATTTTAAGTTGTTTTTAATGACTTTTGATATTATGTGATGATTTTCATTAATAATTTAATATTAATGATAATTAAGTTATTTACAAAATGAATTAAATAAATTAATTAAAAATGATTTTATTATATTAAAATCATTTTAAATGATAATAAGGTATTTAAAAATATTTGAAGTTATAAAATATAACTTTTAATATTTAAAGATAAATTTCATTAATTAATTATTATTAATGATATTAAAGTTATTTAATAAATATATTAAATAATTTAGTTTAAAAATGATTTTAATATTATAATAATCATTTTAAATGAAAATAAAGTGTTTAAAGATATTTTAAGTTATAAAATATAACTTTTAATATTTAAAGGATAATTTCATTAATAATTTAATATTAATGATTATTAATGATATTAAATTTATTTAATAATTATATTAAATAAATAGTTTAAAAATTGTTTTATTACTTTAAAATAATTTAAAAAGGATATAAATGAATTAAAAATATTTTAAGTTATAATTAATGACTTTTAATATTTGGATAAAAAAATATTAATACTTTATTATTAATGATAATTATATAAAATGATTTTAAATGTTTTAAAAATCATTTAAGGGTAAAATAAATACTTTAAAAGTATTTGAAGTTATTATAAATAACTTTAACATTTTGGAAATGATTTCATTAATAGTTTTATATTAATTAAATGTGAGACCCCGAATTTTATGAAATAAAAGTATTCAATTTTTCTGTTTTAGTAAATGGTTAAATTGATAAAAGATTAAAGTTAAGGGTGATATGTGAATTTATTTTTAGTAGACAAGTTGTCATAAAATACCCGGTTACTATTCACTCTAGTATTATTCACTCGGGTATTTGGGGCATTTTTTTGTGTCAGAATACTATTCACGAGTTACTATTCATGAGTTACTATTTACGAGTTACTATTCACGAGTTACTATTCATGAGTTATTATTCACGAGTTACTATTCATGATTTACTATTCACGAGTTACTATTCACCCGAACAATATATTTATTTTCGGTCCAAATCATTTTTGGGTATAATATTATTCCATGAAGAGATGTACTAATTTTTCAGACCGTTGGTTGAAATTATAACAGAAAAGCTTTTTATATAAAACAGAATACTTTTATAAAGTTATTCTATAAATAGAATATATTATATTCTATTATGCATAGTGTTTTGCCTAGTAAAATCTTTTTATATAAAATAGAATACTTTATTAAAGTTATTCTATAAATAGAATATATTATATTTTATTATGCATAGTGTTTGTATAGTGCCTGCATAGTATTTTGCATAGTAAAATCTTTTTATATAAAGCAGAATACTTTATTAAAGTTATTCTATAAATAGAATATATTATATTTTATTTAAAAGATTTTGCTTTAAATATGGACCGTCCGATTAAAGTAAATCAATCTGGACCGTTCATGGATTGGTTACTATTCATTCTATTCTTCTATAAATAGAAGCTCATTCCTTCATTATTTCTTATTTAATTTCTTTGAAACTCTAGAGAGAAACTATAGAGAGAGTTCTTCTTCTGTAATCTCGAGCGTATTTCTTTAGAGTTTAAGAAAGCTTTTAGCGTAGAAGATAGTGCAAGTTTAGTATATCCTCGCCCTACTAGTCGGAATACTCTTATTTGAAAGGTAAAGGGATATTATTATAGTAAGGGATATTATTTGTTGTACCCGTAAGGGGTGTTATTCTTTCGTATTCATGAAGAGAACTTCTATTATTCCATTCTTTATTATTCTGTTGGAATAACCTGTATGCGCGGTTTACCCTATACTTGGTGGAATGACCTGTATATACGGTTTACCCAATACTTGGTGATCTTCTTCTGTTATTCCATTCTTTATTATTATGTTGGAATAACCTATTTATGCGAAGTACCGCATACTTGGTGAAATTCTTTTATTATTCCGTTCTTTATTATTCTGTCGGAATATCCTGGCTTGATGAATTAATTTCACGACTGGTTCCATTATTTATTATTAAGTATTTAATATCCTGTCGATTGTGAATTTCACGACTGACGGTTCTATTATTTATTATTTACGTTGGAATAACTCTTTATATCGTGGATTCTCAGTATACCGGTGAAGTCTGTTGTTATTCCATTCTTTATTATTACATTGGAATAACTCAGTATACGCGGATTCCGTATACCGGTGAAGTCATTGTTATTCCATTATTTATTATTTCATTCTTTACTATTATGTATGGAATATCACATGTCATGCATTTTACGCGGACGAGGTTCTATTATTTATTATTCCGCATTTATTATTCTATTGGAATAACCTGTCTGTGCGGATTACACACGCATGGTGAAATTCTTCAGTTATTCCATTCTTTATTATTATGTTGGAATAACCTGTCTATGCGAAATACTACGTACATGGTGAAATTCTTTTATTATTCCATTCTTTATTATTATGTTGGAATAACCTGTCTATGCGAAGTACTGCATACATGGTGAAATTCTTTTATTATTCCGTTCTTTATTATCTTTTGTTGGTTATGGGTTTTACTGATTGTATGTCTTTGGCACAGAAAGTGCAAAGATGATATGTTGTTGAATATCTTTGGCCTGTAGTGCAAAGATGATATGTTGTTTGATAGCTTTGACCCGTAGTGCGAAGATGGACAGGTGTATGACATGATCATGACCACTAGTGATAATAACGAATATCCTTGGCCGTAGTGCATGGATAATTCAATTATGTGATTGGCAGGATCATGACCATTAGTTAACAGTTTAATGTCTTTGGCCGTAGTGCATTGACAAACAATTGATTGGTATGATCATGACCATTGGTTTTATAGTTGAATATCTTTGGCCCGTAGTTGAAAGATAGACAACTGATTGGTATGATCATTGTTATTACATTTGAATATCTTCAACCTTTGGGGTAAGGATATTGAGTAAACATTCTATTAATCCTTTGTGGCAAGGAGAAACTGTTGATTTACATGATTATAAATATGAATTGTGAACTTAATTAAAATCTTTAGTGGTTCAGGTGAAGACAGGTGATGAAAGTTCTCTTTGTCTTGGGTACAACGAGGAACTGTTGATGAGTATTACAGGAATGAAATATTAACGATGGACTTTTAATTTGGAGGAGAAAGTAGACATTATGTTCTAGTTGACTCTTCTAATGGATTCTTGATTCCGCTGCAATTATGGTTGAAAAGTTTTATTATCTACCATATGTTCTAAATCTCTGATTTATTATTGACAAAAGCTATTGATAATTTAATAATCTTTAGTTATGATATTCTTTACTGGGCTAGTTGTGCTCACCCTTTTGCTTCACAATTCTTTTTTTCGTGTAATAAGAGTGTATTTGGGTTGAGCCGGGATAATGAGGAAAATAGTGTGATGGTCCGAGACTGTCGAAGTTTCTCAATACATTATAAAATGGCATGACTTGCAACAGATAATTGTATTGAGGACCTAAGATGTGTGTGTCGTATTTTATACGTCACTTAATAATTGATTTTAGCGAACAACAATAGGGTGATGAGAACTCGACTTTGAAAGCGTCAAAAGTACACCTCATTAGAATAAACAAGATAGTAATCTTCTTTGGGGTCTTGAAATATTTGCTGCTGTATTTTATATGGCATTGTAATAATTTGAGTTTGGATACGGTCTACGAGACAATATTGTATTAAAACTCATAGTTAACTGATGTCGTACCCTGCACGACAGTTCAATAGTTGTATAAATGAAGTTTGTATTTAATTTTTATAGTGTGATATCTGGCGACTCAGAATGGGTCAGGTATACCTAGTTTGGGGGCGTCACATTAAATGTTAATGATAATGAAATAATTTAATATTTAAATCATTTAATAATGATTTCGATGTTTGAAAAATTCGCGATAAATTACAATACATGTTTAAAAAGTATTATAAGTCATTTAAAAATAATATGACTGGTACTAAGTTACAGGATAGAGTCTTAGACTCGATAATTACCCGATAAAGTTGTCAATACACCGACACATTTCAGAAATTGATCTGGACTTAGATAATGTTATTAGATAAGTGATTATTTGTGATTCAATGGTTGTTAAACTTACATGACAATGTGATTAGGTTATGTGCTGACTGCAAATAGCAGTACAATATGATATGATATGTTATTCTAATCGAAAGAATCATCTATTTAATGATAGGGCTTGATATAAAAGATAACTCTAAGTTGTGTAAGCAGCAGACAAGGCAAGTATCTAACCCTTTGCATTTACTTTATACAATTGACATGCGTAAGATAATATCTAAACTATTCTTTTCAATTATTCAAATATTTCAACCTTTGTATATACTTATGCAATGATTCTGTATAAGTAAATTATTAAATTATAATCTGTTGTACAAGTTCCTTAATTCTGTTATTGTAGATCAAGAAATATATTCTGTTCGTTAATTTCTAAACATGGTTATACAAGTGTCCTCACTTGGATAATCATTATATTTTATCACATGTTGATACATACTTATAGTTGCCTAGTATGTATACGTTGAATTGAAATCCGTCTAAGCTATTTGATCCGGCTAGACACCAATTTAAAAATTGTTGTTGAACAAGATAAAACTTTATCCAATCGAATTGTTTTGGTTTGGATTCAAGACTGGTATGAACATCCCAAATATGGAAAATTTTTATGCGCCACGGTGGACAAAGGATGAACGATAATATCGTTCTAGCAATGTAGTATTGATCAATACAGGGCATAACGGGCTGATCACCCCCCGTGCCCGTAAGTAATGATGGTTTACATATGAAGTTCTGTTTAAACCTTATCGAAAACTAAAAACAATGTTCATAGTCTGTCAAATGATCATCATTTATAGTCTATACGTAGTTTCAAAAATTTGAAATCGAAATGGTAGTTTGTTTAGTATTGATTCAACTTACTTCACAACTGTTGATTCGTTGTAGAAGTATCGTTCAAAGAAAACATTTAATTCATTCAACTAAATGTTATTGTTAATATTACTTGCTGGGCACTCAAATGCTCATCCTTTCTTAAATTTAAATGTTTTCAGCTAAGTATGAACAACCTGAAGGCTCTGTCAAGAACAAAGGGAAAGGGAAGGTCGCTGAATGAAAGATAATGCTATCTTTTGTAATAACTAGACTTTATTAGGATAATGATGATATATAGTATGTAATGTAACGAATGTTTGAAGGTTTCGTACTTGGGATTGAAAACTCTGATAATATGTAAATTAAATTTGATAATCTATATTATTGTTATTATTATTAGCATTATTCCGCTCATAGAAATGGTAACGTGAAGCACTGAGTTTGGGTTTCAAGTACCTGAATTTGGGGGCGTCATAGTAAAAGCATAATTTCATTTCAGAGACAACCCCGAGGGAGGACAGAAGTATCATTTCACCCCGGAGACAACCCTGTGGAGAAATAAAAGTGCAACGACTCCTAGACACGACGTGGTTCGAACGAGGATCACAAAACTGAGAACGTGACCACAAAAATTCACCATATCAATCATTGAACTGTGAGCTATCGAAGACGAACATATTGACAACCCTCAAGAACCGAAAGATATATTTCAGCTAGTTACATCATCTTTCGGACTCCGATTCAGACAATCTTGACCTTATTTCGTAGCCTTCCGCAAGGACTTTTTGGGATTTTTTCATATGAAGCTTAACTTTTACCGAACCGAGACCCAAAGAACGAACTTTGAGATAGCGGGGCCCATGGGGCCTAGCCGCATGTACAACTGTGGCTGGCCCAGAGGCCTTTAAGCAACAACTAGCAGGTCATTTAGAAAAAAAAAGAAGAGAAGTTAGAGAGAGAAACTAATTTTAGAGAGAGAAATCCTCGGGTTTGATCATTTTATACCACATTTGAGTTGTTTAATCATACATCTTGTAGATCTCGAGTGTCTTGAGTGATATAGTTTGATCCTAAGCCAAAAGAAGCTTGTTTCGTTACTCCCCAAGGTGAAAAAGACTCGTTTTTAGTCATTTCCTTTGTAAATATAGTTCAATATACTAGATCTATCTTATATATTGTTTGTATATAGTTAGACTTGTTGTTTTACATATATTTTGCGTAGTAGTTGACAAATCAATACACACACGCAAGTGCACATGGTCAACAAGTAATATAATGTAAGTAGAGTATCGATCCCACAAAGAAATATCAAATTGTATTTTAATATAACAAGCACCAGTTTTGTAATTATCTCAGTCTCGTTAAACAAATGGATAAGCTAGCTAAATATGTAAAATTACTATTTATCAGGTTAAAATTAATTAATACGACTAAATCAGATAAAGAAGATTTAAGACTACAACTTCACTTTATGATTTATTTAGACTGATATACTTCATGTTAAGCCAGATTAATTATCTTAGATTATTAATCAAGAACATGAAAGTAAAATATGACCATCTCTTTATGCACCATACCCGTATCACACTAAATCCACAAATGATAGAATGAATGTGAACACCCTAATTAACTAACACACTATATCTCTATGTGAATTACAATTAAATAGGGTTGAGGCACAAGTTGATATCGGATTACATGCGGTGCACCGTTATATCTCTATCCTAAGCATGAATCATGAATTCCAACACTATGTAGAAGTCACAAACACATGCTATTATGATAAGATCTAAACCCATAATCTGTCTCTCAATTTCATATGGATTATCACGGTAATTATTAGCTAGACAATTAAGCAATTAACCACAAACCATAATAGATAATCTAATAACAATTAATAATTCTAACAATTAAGCATATCAAAATAAAATACTCATTAAGATCCATTGTAATCTCAAAATAAACTTTAACTCGTAATTAAATCAAAATCTATAATCCACAATTGATTATACATTAGAAGAATAGAAATAGAAGTAAAGAGAAGTTAGGAATTAAAAAAAAATACAAATATGAGTTTCTTCTCTTGCGCAAGCTAATTCACGACCCCTTGCACAAGCTACAATCAATTGACCAATTAAAACAAAAGTCATAATTGGCGGAGACGAGAATAATAAGAAATTGCTACCATAAAAGGCCAATCTGGGCAGAGCAACGCTGCAGGGCATTCTTGGCTGGAGTCAGGCACAACTATGCCGTGCCAACAACTTATTGGGGCACAGCTGCGCAGTAGGTCAATTATGCAGTCTACCTTCTGGTGCTATTACGTCACTTCCTCTTGCCATCACTTCAATATTTGATCCAATTAAGCATTATCACATCCCTTTTAGCTTCAAATGTCACCAAGGTAGTTCCTGAGTCTAAATCCTACAAAATGGAAAGAAATGCATGAAAAGCTACTTATAAACCCGAGATTAAGCAACCAATGAAGTTAGTTGATATCGGATGAGTAGGTATAAAATCTACTTATCAGTAGTTGGTATATCTAGAGATTCTATCGGTTATTTTGTGCATATATAGTTGGAAATCAAGTCTGAAGACTAAATCTACCTAGATCTAAGCCGGATCTAGCCCTTTGAACGGTTATGGAGCTTGAAGCTCTAACCTATATGCTAGATTAATTTAGATCCAGGTTAGATCTAAATGTTTACATGCTTTTGGTCAGTCCCGGTCACTCCATAGAGCCCTAGATCTATATCTAGAGGTGAGGGGGTCCTAATGGCTCGTGATAGGGATTTCAACCGATAAATCACGTAATCTCGAGTCTAGGATATGTTGTGTATATATATATATATATATAAGCCTAACAATGTGAGCCTAGGAATCTCGGGGTTGAGATCTACCAATCAAATCTCGACTAGATTCCCACGATGGACTTTTCTTTTACAATGTAATGTTTAAATAATGTAAAATCATTGTATATGCAATATTGGACCTTAAAACGAGTTCGAGGGGTTCGTCCCGAGAAGTCAGATTTAAGGTCCTGTGATAGTGAAAACTTGTGATTATGGGTTCAGATCTATCAAGATGGATTTCATGCACAATGATGATCCGACTCTTTTCAATGCTTTTTGCATGCATTATCATCTAAAAAACATTTTTCAAATCAAAAGAGAAAATATCTTACATAAAATAAAGCATTTCGGGGTACATTTACTTAGGACTAATAAATGGAAGTATCAAAGGACCTCGATTCCTATTTGACGAAGGATTTGAAATCCTCGTTTTCCAAAACATCACTTATATATATTTTGTTCTAAAAATGAACTTTTATATAAATCAAATCCATCGTGCATAGGTCCAAAGAGGTACAACACTACTTTTAAATCACCTTATAAACATAAAGAAAATAAAAGGAAGTATCAAAAGTCCTCGATTACTATTCGGGAGAAGGATTTAAAAATTATGTTTTTCCAAAATATCATTCAATGTATATTTTGTCTAAAATGAACTTTTTGCTAAATCAAATCCTTCGTACATAGGTGTAAAAGATGAACAACACTACTTTCAAATAAACTCAAAATGAGGCTTAGAATAAACTAAGAAATAAAAAAACACACATACACACACACACACACACTTTATGCATAGGAAATTAATAAGATGTGGTAACTATGTTTTCACGAAAGTTGGGAGGTGCCTAACACCTTCCCCCCGCTTAAGCAAGCCCCTGAATTCCAAGGATCTCGGTTTCAGACCAATACTATGGAGTCACATATTAGGCCATATTGAGAAAACTTTCAAAATCCGGATGAGTTGGTACATCCATCGTAAATCAACCAACTTGCTACTCTATCTCATCCGGTCCAATCATCATCAGTAAAAAAATCAATCTTTGTAAAATAAGTCGACTGAGGCCGGTCTTACTTCCCTAAAAAGATTTCACCCTTTAAATAAATCAATCGACATAGCAAAATACCAAGGGTAGAAAGGACCTTTAGGGAGGGCGAAAACCATTTTTCCCGGCGTCGACAGGTGGTGACTCTGATGGAGATTTCATAGAGGGATTAAGCCGCATTCAATCTTTTGATTTCCATTCTGCATTTGCATATCGTGGGGATGATTTCTGTGTGTGATGAATGTTTCAATTTTCAAGCACTTCATCTTACTACCTCGCTCCACATATTAGTGCCTCGCACCACATATTAGTGCCTCACACAATGTCATTATATTGCATGCGGTGAAAATGATGAATGTATGTGATGTATGTTGTGTGATTCCTCCACTAGGAGGCGTGTTGATGTCGGGATTTTTATTTGTCCCTTTATGTTCTTGTTCTTTGGTGTTCTCATGTTAGGTGAGATTTATTTGAAAAAACAAGTTATGAAAAGGTCCGACATTTATATATCAACGATTGGACTATAAGAGTCGTCAGTTGGTTTTTTATATGGTTGTACCAACACAACCGAGAAAAGGTTTGCACATTGACCCAGTGATTAGACACTGCTAAACGGGTTTGTGAAACTGAGATTCATTAGGGTCCGCGGGCTTGATTATGCCGAGGGAAGGTGTTAGGCACCACCCGACATCCGTGTTACCATGGTGACCGCCTCTTTTCAAGAAACTATTATATGAATGTGTGTGTGTGTGGGTAAATGTGCTATTTATATGGAAGTAGTGCGAGGCCTCGTTCACACCTATATACACAGGGTTTGAATTTGTGTAAAAATTCAGTTTTAAAGAAGATATGTCAGTGATGTTTTGTAAGAAAAAGGTTTTCCAAACCCTTATGCTCAATATAGTAATTGAGACCTTTTACACTTCCAATCTTTTTTATTAAGTGTTCGGCTTAATTGCTTTTAATTTTCGAGATGCGAAGCATCTTCGAGAAAATAATGTACAAAGCAGTGCCGAACTCCTTGTGGGCATGAAAACCATCGGAGGAAATCCAAACACCGTGAATAAATTTACAAGCTGCTTACAGCTAAAAATGTCCATCACGGGAACCGAATCTAGATCCAGTAACCTGAATCTATGATCACATGATTCCTAGCCTCACATGATGCCACAATTGATATGAAAGTAGTAAGCAATTATATATATAATAGTTGTAAATATATATATACAGACATGATCAGCCACCACGAAGAACCACCATGGGGGATCAGAAATGTAAATAAAGCTGTAAAAGTAATCAACCGCCACAAAGTAAACTCCAGGCGGGACGAAAGGTAAATATATATATAAGTAATCAACCGCCACGAAGTAAACTCCAGGCGGGACAAAAAGTATATATATATATATATATATAAGCAGTAAACGCACCCGGATGTAAAATTTAGGCTCATCGGACAAAGTCTGACAACAATTAATATATATATATATTAAAGCAGTAAACGCTCCGGATGTAAAATCCAGGCTCATCGAACAGAGTTCGACACACAGTTTATATATATATATATATACAAAAGCAAGTAAACGCTCCAGACATAAGTCTAGGCTCAATCGAGGCATAACTCGATAATGTTAGTCCATATATAAAAATATATATATAAGTATATATGTATATACAAACTAAAATAAAACCACGGACCGAAGTCCGGGCATACACACGCAGCACGACTCTCAACGTGAAGAATGGTGTGTGCAAAGATTAAGAGAAAGACTTTAAAATGTGTAAGAAGGCTTACAGTGGGCTGCCAAAGAAGACTTCTATAACTTTAAGTGGATGAACACTCGGCTCCCACCGGTACAAATAATAGCTATATGTGAGCTCACAAGTGTTTAAAATGAGAAAGCCCTCAGTTTAGGGTGTGTACAGAGTAAATTTAACAGGGCTTCCTCGCCTTTTTCTCTTACAAAATGGCCACCCCAAGCCCTCTATTTATAGAGGGAGGAGCTGCAGGTTTGCAGATGTACCTACGGCTGCCTGGGGTGCCTCAGGCTCCGCGGGTCCCGCCATCTCGAAGTACATGCACGCATGCACTTTGATGTCCGCTCGAACTTTCAGAATTGCAATCCGGGCATCCGACTGAGGTATGTAAGACCTATATCGGACCGCCGTTGTCAAGAGTTACGCAATCACATGTTATTAGAGGTTGTACGAAGTCAGGCAGATGGGACCATGCCATCCGGTCTTCAAGCTTCAAATTCTATCCGTTGCCCTGTGTAATAGTCACTCGAGATTGGACCTCCTTGGTTCTTGTAGGACATTGTTGTGTAGAAATGTATGTATGAGATGTTGAGACGGTGCGATGCGGCGTCAAGGTGGCAAGATGATGACTTTTTCCCTCACCGGGGTTATCTCGGTTTGAAATTTGTCATGCGGGCGTTGCTCGAGGTTATCTCCGAGATTGAATTCTTTGTAAGTGTTGAAGGTCCTTAATGTCATCTCTGAGGTGTGCCTGTCTTGTCGGTGTTATCTCTGGGTTTTTTACTAAGTGCCTTGGTGTGAGTGCCGAGGTTGAAGCTGATGGTATGCATTTGAAACAAGCATTTCCAAGGTTATCTCCGGAACTGCAACTGCATTCCTTGGGGTTATCTCCAAGGTTGGAACTGCTACTCCCAATGTTATTTTTGGGACTGAGACTAAATATCTCAGGGTTATCTCCGAGATGAATCGGCCTTCTCTGGTGGAATTTCTGGTATTTAAACTGCATGCCTCGGGGTTATCTCCGAGGTTGGAACTGATACTCCCGGTGTGTGTTCTGGGGTTGAGACTGAGCTTCCAATGGTATCCGAACTGGATATGATCTATCTTTCAGGGTTATCTCCGAAAGACGAATCTACCCTCCTGTAGTGTCAGTGAAAGGTGTGCAAAAAATTTTGAGTGTCTACAGATGCCCCTCTTTATCATATTCATGTAATGCAATGGCATGGATAGGATAAAGAATCCTAGACACTTAAAAATGCAACAAGATAAATATGATGCCATGTGCAGCAACATGATGTAAATGCATGATGCATGTGGATTATTGGATTGCTATCCAACATGATGGGATGATTGCCGGCTCCCTGTTGCTTCTGCCTCAGATCGACAACGATGAGAAGCTTGGACGTGTGATCCAAATCTTTTAGGATGTTGACGTTGAGGCTATCACCAAAGTCCTTAATCCTTGATACATACTTTATTCCAAAGATGTGCCTCTCGTGTACAAGAGATTTATGGGGATAAAGCTTTGTCTGTTTTGAGGATGTGTATAACATATTCCATCATCGATCCTCCTCGATGATGTTTATCCTTCCTGTTTTGTATCGCCAAGACATATCAATGTTCTGTTGGATTTACTGCCAACAATATGTGTTGTCAGGGCTGCCTGACCTTCGCTGACATGTGAATCAACGAATGAACACCCCTGTTGGGCAGACTGTCATGGCTGCTTGACCTTCGCTGACGTGTTAATCAACGGATGAACACCCCTATTGGGAAGACTGTCAAGGCTGCTTGACCTTCGCTGACATGTGAATCAACGGCTAAACACCCCTGTTGGGCAGACTGTCAAGGCTACTTGACCTTCGCTGACGTGTGAAGCAACAGCTAAACACGCATTGTAACCCCTGCCGGGGATCGGCTTGATCCTCACTGACGTGTGCATCAATAGAAAATGCGTGATACCCCCGCCGGGGATATGTACTTCGATATATAAAAAAGCATGATACCCCCGTCGGGGATCTGTTTGAGAATGCGTGATGCCCTTGTCGGGGAACTGATTAAGAATTAGGGTGATGACCCTGAATTGGCGGCATTGGACCTGCGTAGGGTATTGCCGAGTGTGACTTGTAACATTTGAGATCATTGACATAGTGTTCCCTGTGCTTAGGTGAATACCAATGAGGAATGTGTAGACCCACGGTTCAGACTGAGAAAACTAGGATCGTAAGCTATTCTGCTCAATCGCGTAGCGCTTTTATTCCTGATTTGACTTTTTCAGCTTGTGAGAAATCCTTTGCAACTCGAACTGGACTGAGACGAAGGGGTGGGACCCATGTAGGGGTTGACTCCTACATTGGAGGAGTATGAGCGATTAACGGCTTTGCCCTTAGACAGACCTTGCGCCCATATGGTACATTCGGAGATATCTTGTAAACGATTCATGACCCCTCAAGATTCTGACGTGAGAGTAGTAGAGGATGAGATTACATCTGGTCATGTATTATCTCAGCATTTCCTGATAGATAGGTTTGACTCATTGGACAGCTCCGCACGTCATTTTTGGGATTTCACCACACTAGAGGATCAGTGGCATTTGGCCAGAGTGGATGTATTCGTGATGTGCATAGTGGCATATGTATACATGCCACGATATATGGATGGGCTGGACATCAATGTTATCATGGAAGTAAGAGCTCTCTGGGAGGCTCGTACAATCCTTCTGAAGATTGTGGTGGAGACGCTGAGGTCGGCCACGTTTTGCAGCACTTACCCTATAGGGGTATTTACAGGCAGTTCGGTCATGTTGTACGTGTGGTTTATATCACACTTGAGACCGATTGGGACCTTTTGCCGACATGGGTACTGCTTTACCCATGATATAGCTATGTCTTATTCCTTTCAGCCATTGGAGTGTACATACGCTATGTCTTGGTCGATGTTCTTGGCGGAGATTATTGATCCGTTTGTCATTCTACCATGCACATGGCTTAGCTCACCCTACAACTTTATTACTCATGCTCTGGGCATGGACTATCTCCCTCTGGCTAGTTTGAGGGGCATGACTACCTACCACTCACTGGCCGTGATGTCACAGTTTGACCAGTTTCAGGACTTCCATCCTTTTGAGGGGGTGCTAGGTCAGCGTTTAGCTTCTCACCATCTATTAGTAGAGGACCGATCCTGGGTATATGCATGTTGGGATCAGCGTGAGATAGCTGCTTTTTCTGTTAGCCATCCGGGCTGTTCGCCAGAGTATTCTGCGTGGATGGAGACAGAGACTTCATCAGTCGCGGCAGTATCCACAGTGCCGAGTAGTGATTCAGACGATGGAGATCCCAGGGAGGACATTAATTCTCACATCGAGAAGGAGCCATTTAATGGGTTGCCAACATCTCCTTTAGATTCTCCCAGTACTAGCATTGTTGTGATCCATCATTCAACATAGTACTTTGAGTAGAGTCTTCATCTGATGACCTTCGAGAGAGATCAGACTAGAGCCTTGATGTTGACAGCCCTTGATGGGAGAGACGTAGCTCTGTTAGAGAAAGACAAGGCATTAGCTCATAGAGATGCCGCTGTTGTTGAGCAGGATGAGACCAGATCAGCAAGAGATGCCGTGACAGTTGGGAGGGATATCGCCATATCTTCCCGTGACGTAACCGTCACAGATAGTACCACCGTGAGGTCTCTTACCACTGGCATGATTGCAGAGATGAGCACATACATTGATGAGCATAGAGTCACCATGTAGATGGCTGTAGATCTGTTGGCTCGCTGATAAGTGGATTTTATATACACGAATCGATATTCATTTCAAGTTTAAATTCATAGTTATCTTCGTGTTTTGTGTTCGTTTTCACTCGTTTCATGTTATTTTATGTGTAGGGTGGTCATGGTTGCAAGTGGTGAAGAATGGCGGAGTTTTGGAGCAAAAGTGGAAAAACTCATGAAAGCAGAAAAATTTGTCCATGCCCGCCGGGGCGGGCCTTCCTGAGCCTATACCCCCCGCCGGGACGGGGGTCCCGAATCCTGAAGTGTCCTGCTGGTTTGTGGAGTCTGCTGCTATTTGGTTTGTTGGTCGTTTGTTAGGCGCCTGGACTCTATAATAGCAGATTTCGACTAGAACAAAGTAGAGAGCTGAATATTACGTAGAAAACAACTAATCACACAACACAAGGAGCATATTACAAGAAAAATTCCTGGATTTAAGTGCGAGCTTTGGAGGAGTAATTTTTAGAGATTATCGTGATGGTTGCAAATTGAGGCTACGTGAAGGGGTTTTTATTATTCTTCTTCTATTTAGTTCTTTATTTGTAATCGAAAGGATGTTTTCAGTATATTATTCAGTTTTTAATTCATTCGTTATGAATTAATTCGCTTATTAGACTTGTGATGGATCTTTGGGCGAAACAATGATTCTATAGCTTTGATTTCCAATTCAATAATATATTCTCAGTTTATCTATGTTAATTCGAGCGTGAACTTATGAATTGCCTGATCAACAATTCCTTGTGGATTTGAATAGAATCGAGAGAGGAGATTCAAATCTAGACCTAGTTAATATAGCATTGTCATGAATTTTGTCAATAGCAGATTTTTGATTATTGTTAAGGTAGAGATATGCTTAACATCATATGTAATCGAATAGAGAACTTAAGCTTAAACCTTCTTTAATTGTAGTTCACATAGAGATATAGTGAGTTGGTTGATTTAGGTGTTTAACAGATTTCTATCTTAATTGTGGATTGACGTTAATACGATATTAGTACATCGAGAGTTGGCTAGTATTACATTCGTGTTCTTGATTAATAAACTGGGATATTAAATTGAGTTGGAATAAAGGTTTGAAAATTAGAGTGGAGCTCAGGGTGAAATCATAAGTCTAATTCTCCATTAATTGTTTGAAATTCCGGATTTTGATATTAGCGGTTGTTTTGTGATAGTTTAATTATTTTTAGTTGCTATAATTTAAAACCATTGAATTGAATAGTTTAATAGAATTAGGATTAATAGGAAATTGATAATTGTGAAGTTAAAATTCTTGATAATTTGTCCTCGTGGGAACGATACTTTATTCACTACTATATTACTTGTTGACCACGTACACTTGCGTGTTTTACGCGTATAGATTTTACCCAACAAGTTTTTGGCGCCGTTGCCGGGGACAATTTAGCCGAGATTTTAAATATTTTTACGACATCAGTTTAATTAGTCCAGTTTTACTTAAACAGTTTTTGTTTTTATTTTTCCTATTTCAGGTTTTCGACATTGTTTATGCAAACACGATCTAAACATCCAGACTTACTTCCTTTTGAGGACGACATTGAAAGGAAATTTCAGAGGTTAAGAAAGTGGATTGAAAAAATGAGGAACAAATTCGAAAATTCTGAGAAGGAGGAAACAATGGCTGCCGAAGACCAGAAAGCGTTGAGAGATTTTGCAACACCTAAGGTGACTGATCTGTAGTCGATCATCACTAGGCCTGCAATAGCTGCGAATACTTTTGAAATCAAGCCTAGGACCATTCAGATGATGCAGAATTTAGTTCAGTTTGGGGGAATGGCAAATGACGATCCGAATGAGCATTTAATCAGTTTTCTGGAAATGTGCGACACGTTCAAGTACAATGGGGTGTCAGATGAGGCAGTGAGACTTCGTTTGTTCCCGTTCACTTTACGGGACAAGGCGAGGAGTTGGTGACATTCTCTGCCACCGGGGTCGATTACTACGTGGGAAGACATGGCTCAAATTTTTCCCACCGGCGAAAACTGCTAAAATGAGGAATGACATTACGATGTTTGAGCAGCAGAATGGGAAGTCACTATATGAGGCATGGGAGCGTTACAAGGAATTACTTAGAAAGTGCCCACATCATGGATTGCCCAAATGGCTGCAAATGAACACCTTTTATAACAGACTAAATGGTAATGTCAGAACTAGTATTGATGTAGCGTCAGGCAGTGCATTCATGGCTAAGAGTTACGAGGAAGCCTACAATTTGATCAAAACCATGGCGGCAAACAACTACCAGTGGCCCACAGCAAGAATGACACAGGCAAAAGTGGCTGGGATTTTGGAATTAGACGGGGTGACAGCTATACAAGCACAAATTTATGCACTATCCATGAAGTTTGATACTATGAATGATAAGGTTGATACTATGACAGGGGCTCAAGTTCAACAGGTTGCGGTAGTATGTGAATTGTGTGCGGGTGATCATCCTACAGATCAGTGCGTAAGTAATCCAACATCCGTCCAGTTCATCGATAACTATAATAGAATTCCGTAAAATACATACCAGAACACCTACAACCAGGGGAATAGGAACCACCCAAACCTCTCATGGAGCAATAACCAGCAAACTCAAGCACCACGACCATCATACCCCCTGGTTTTCAGAGTCACCAACAACCAGTTCAACATCAGGAAAGGAAATCAGATTTCAAGGAAATGGTGTCGAAGTTCATAACTAGCGCTGAGACAACAATAAAAAATCAAACAATGGTGATGAAAAGTCAAGAGATGTCAATCAAGAATTTGGAAAATCAGATTGGACAGCTGTCGTTAGCAGTGAATAATAGACCACAAGGAACATTACCTAGCGACACTGAGAGAAATTCGAAGGGTAGTCATGAACAATGTCAAGCAGTTATGTTGAGAAGTGGAAAACATCTTGGGGGTAATAATGCAGAAAATTCAGCAACACCAGAGGAAAAAGTTGATGACAGTAACGTGGTGGAAGGTA
Organism: Panax ginseng; assembly: GCA_020205605.1. Classification (NCBI taxonomy): domain Eukaryota; kingdom Viridiplantae; phylum Streptophyta; class Magnoliopsida; order Apiales; family Araliaceae; genus Panax; species Panax ginseng. The sequence goes on along the minus strand of CM035138.1, from coordinate 58,495,898 downwards.
ACAAGGACGAGGAAATAAAGTTAAACAATAAGCCAATTGTTTATCCTCCACCACCGTTTCAGCAGAGGGTGCAAAAACAGAAGTCAGATAAGCAGCTCACAATGTTTTTAGACGTGTTCAAGAAACTTCAGATTAATATCCCATTTGCAGAGGCCCTAGAACAAATGCCGAGTTATGCAAAGTTTATGAAAGGAATTCTGTCAAGGAAAAAGAAATGGGAAGAATTTGAAATAGTGGCACTAACAGAGGAGTGTAGTGCAGTGTTACAGAAGAAGCTACCACCAAAACTCAAAGACCCGGGGAGCTTTACTATCCCGTGCACGATAGGGAAAATGTCGTTTAACAAATGTTTATGTGATTTGGGGGTGAGTATAAACCTGATGCCATTGTCAGTATACTCAGAATTGGGTTTTCCCGCGCCAAAGCCTACAAATATTTCATTGCAGTTGGCGGACAGGTCAGTCAGATATCCGAGAGGCATTGTAGAGGACATTCTGGTTAAAGTGGATAAGTTTATATTCCCTACGGACTTTATCATTCTTGATTTTGACGAGGATAAGAACATCCCGATTATCTTAGGGAGACCTTTCTTGGCCACGGGAAGAACACTCATAGACGTGCAAAAAGGAGAACTTACTATGAGAGTCCAAGATCAAGAAATAAAATTTAATGTGTTCAAGGCCATGAAATACCCTCCGGATGAGGAAGAATGTTTTCGGATGGATTTATGTGGTGAGCAAATCACTAGCGAAGATATTAGCAAGAGTTTGGTCAACGATCCGTTAGAAACAACCTTGTTGGGGGATGAAGAAAAAGACGACCCAGAGTTTGTGGACTTATTATAGATGCTAGACTCTTTGCCATGACTTAGCCAATTCAGAGCACTGTTTGAACCTCTGCACACTGAGGAGACAACTGCAGAAAAACTGAAACCGTCATTAGAGGAGCCACCAACATTGGAACTTAAGCCACTCCCTAAACATCTCAGGTATGCGTATTTAGGCAATTCAAATTCTTTACCTGTAATTATTTCTGTTGCACTTAACGAATTGTAGGAAGAAAAGTTGCTGAGGGTGCTTAGGGATCACAAATCAGCGATTGGATGGACGATTGCGGATATAAAGGGAATTAGCCCGTCATTTTGTATGCACAAGATTCTGATGGAGGATGATGTAAGACCATCGATGGAGCATCAACGTCGACTTAACCCAATCATGAAGGAAGTGGTCAAGAAGGAAATTCTGAAATTATTTGATGTTGGTATCATATATCCAATTTTCGACAGTAAATGGGTTAGTCCGGTTCATTGTGTGCAGAAGAAAGGGGGAATGACGGTGATACAGAATGAGGACAACGAGTTAATTCCAACAAGGACAGTGACAGGTTGGAGGGTGTGCATCGATTATAGGAGGTTGAATAAGGCAACCCGAAAATATCACTTCCCGCTACCATTTATCGATCAAATGTTAGACAGATTAGCGGGACATAAGTTTTACTGTTTATTGGATGGATACTCGGGCTATAATCAGATCGCCATCGCTCTCGAGGATCAAGAAAAGATAACATTTACATGCCCTTGCGGCACATTTGCATTCAAGAGGATGTCATTCGGGCTATGCAACGCACCGACAACTTTCCAACGGTGTATGATGGCTATTTTTTCAGATATAGTGGAGAAGAATGTTGAAGTCTTCATGGACGATTTCTCGGTCTATGGAGACAATTATGATACTTGCCTAGAGAATCTGGTCATGGTTTTGCAGCGATGTAAGGATACAAACCTCATACTCAATTGGGAAAAATGTCACTTCATGGTTGAAGAGGGCATAATTTTGGGCCATAAGGTGTCGACTCAAGGATTGGAGGTGGACAAAGCAAAGCTGGATACGATCGAGAAACTGCCTCCACCGAGTTCAGTTAAGGGTATTAGAAGTTTTCTGAGGTATGCTGGGTTCTACAGGAGGTTCATAAAAGACTTCTCTAAGATTGCAAAACCTCTATGCAGTCTTTTAGAGAAGGATGCTACTTTAAATTTTATTCTGCGGAATGCAAGTTAGCGTTTGATCTATTGAAGAAGAAATTAACTACAAATTTGATGATAGTCGACCTTGACCGAAAATGCCATTCGAGCTTATGTGATGTGATGCGAAGTATTTGTGTTGATTGAAATTTTTAGGCCAAAGATGAGACAAGCTGTTTCGCGCCATATACTATGCAAGTAAAACACTCATAGAGACTCAAATGAATTACACTACCACGAAAAAAGAATTGCTTACAGTAGTGTATACGTTCGATAAATTCCGGGCATATTTGATCGGGACTAAGGTGATAGTCTACATGGACCATTGGGCGATTGATTGCACCTAATAGCGAAAAAAGATGCTAAGCCACGCCTTATCGATGGATTCTCCTACTTCAAGAGTTTGACTTAGAAATTAAAGATAGAAAGGGGACGGAGAATCAAGTTCTTCAACCATTTATCAAGACCGGAAAATCCGGAGAAAAGGATGAAGATAGATGCTAATCAATTAGTCATTTCCGGATGAGCAACTATTCTAAGTTAAATGCGAAATTTCCTTGGTATCTTCGACTTCGCGAATTATCGGTGAGCAACATGCTTCCCCTGATCTTACGAGACAACAGAAAAAAAGTTTCTCCATGACGTCAAGTGGTACATGTGGGATGAGCCTTATTTATTCAAACCGTGCGCCGATAAGATGATTAGAAGGTGCATCCCCTACAGTGAAGTGCATGACATACTGCAGGAATGCCACTCATCGGCATACGGGGGACATTATGGGAGTGAGCGCACCGCGGCAAAAGTGCTTCAAGCCGAGTTTTATTGGCCGACATTATTCAAAGACGCCCACCAATTCGTGAAAACATGTGATAGATGCCAAAGGGTGGGAAACATATCTAAACGGAATGAGATACCCCTATAAACAATTCTTGAAATGGAAATCTTTGATGTATGGGGAATCAATTTCATGGGACCATTCCCTTCGTCTTTGAGCAATCAATATATTCTTCTCGCGGTGGATTATGTCTCGAAGTGGGTTGAAGCTGCAGCACTACCATCTAACGATGCCAAGGTGGTCCTCAAATTCCTACAGAAAAACATTTTCATGAGGTTTGGCACGCCAAGAGCAATAATTAGTGATGAAGGTAGTCACTTCTGCAATAAGTCATTTACAGCTCTTTTGGCTAAGTATAGGGTTAACCACAAGGTAGCTACAACGTATCATCCTCAAACAAATGGACAGGCTGAGGTATCAAACAGAGAAGTTAAGAAGATATTGGAAAAATTTGTAAGTCCGAGTCTGAAAGATTGGTCACTTCGGTTGGATGACGCATTATGGGCTTACCGGATAGCATACAAAACACCAATCGGGATGTCACCATATCAACTCTTGTACGAAAAAGCATGTCACTTACCGGTGGAGCTACAACACAAGGCTTATTGGGCAATACAGAAATTGAATTTTGATCAAGCCGCTGTAGGAGAAAAGAGGCTATTCCAACTAAATGAGCTCGACGAATTCCGACTACAAGCCTACGAGAACGCCAAGCTATACAAAGAAAAGGTTAAAAGATGGCATGACCAAAAAATTGTGCATCGAACATTCGAGCCGGGACAATTAGTCCTCTTGTTCAACTCACGGCTGCGATTGTTCCCAGGAAAGCTTAAGTTGAGAAGGTCGGGACCATTCACTATAAGCGAGTATTCCCTCATGGCGTTGTTGAACTCTACAGTCGTAATCCATTAGAGACGTTCAAGGTCAATGGTCAACGGATAAAGGCATTACTGGGGTGGTGAGTTGAACTGGGATGCCGACGACATTACCCTCGCCGATACACAGTAAAACAGGGAGTAGTCAGGCTGAACGACTTAAAATCAAGCGCTAATTGGGAGGCAACCCAAGATTTCGTTATTTTTCATAGTTTTATGTTTAATTGTTAGGATGTAGTTTTTCTTAAGCATTAGTTAGGTCTTCTCAAGAAAACGTTTTGCTGAAACTCTCAATCAAACTCCATGTCTTCAATAATCTAACATCGTGCATGTTTATGGTTGCAGGAGGGGTCAAAAGTGAGTAAGAGCAACAACGGTCAAGAAAACAAGAAAAATCGGAGAATTTTGATCTGCACTTATGGAAGCCAAAAATCGAATTACAGTGAGCATGCCCGCCGGGGCGGGCTTAATTGGCTTTGCAACCCCCACCGGGGCGGGGCTCCTTGATCTCAGGCAAACACGCCCATCATTTAGACACGCTGCCTCCTCATTCTCCTCTACATGTTTTTTTTGGTTTCACTCATTCTACCTCACGCACACCACCTAGCCTCCATTACAAGAACACCTTCTACCCACGATCCCAACTTATAATTACCTACTACCTAAATCCATTGCACCCACGTTGCACCCCACGAATTCCATTAATCCCACTATAAAGATTGGGCCACTTCCTCTACCCTACATCACCTCTATATAAACCCTAACCCATACTTCCCATATTCATCACCACTAAAGTCGAATTCTTCAAGAAATTGGGAAACACATAGCACACTTGAGAGTAAGTTACGTTCGTGTTGAGTTTTCATCTTTTCTCAACTGAATTCCATAGAAACAACCTATGTTTTGGGGAAGAACGGGCTGTGCACACCAAGTGTTTGATAAATGACTGAACCAAGTGTAAGGGGAAGGTAGTGTGTGCTAGCAAGTTGTAACATCCGAAATTCAATGGCTTCACAACCGACTTCCAAATGCCAAAGAAGAGAGAGTTCAAGACCCGCTCCACCGCCACGAACATATGATTGACGAAAATTTGTGAGTGCCGCCGCCGCCGACTGGTATGACTACGTGATAACCAAAGCCCTTACGCCGGAACGTGGATTGGTCCCCGAGGGAAATGATGGGGATATGATGTCTCAAATTTAGCAAAAGGGGTACCTCAAACTCACCGAACATCTGGTACCCGCCGTTGTCAACATCGTCAAAGAATTTTATGCAAACTCCGAAGACAAAGCCCCATTCAATGCGTTTGTGCGGGGTCGCATGGTCCCATTCAGTGATGATGCCATTAATGCATATTATCAGTTGCGGGTGCCACGACAGTGTCAGTATGCACAATTGAGATATTTTGACCCGGACTACGAGGAAGTTATCACGAACATGACAAAGTCGGGAACTTTTTGGATCAAAGGTCGAAAGGGAGGTAAAGTGTTCCATAGCAAGGACCTTAGCCGGTATGGAAAAATATGGTAAGCCTTCTTATGTGCTAAATTGCTTTCGTCCCAACACACTTCAGACGTCACCAAAGAAAAGGCGTTACTGTTGTACACAATTGTGCAAGATTTCATCATTGACGTAGGGGCAATTATCAGTTTCTCCATCCGCCGGTGCTTACGTGGAAATTTTTTGGGCGGCTTGCCATACCCATCTCTCATCTGTTAGTTGTGTCGCAATGCAGGGGTGAGATGGTCCGATGACGAGCCTACTCAAATGTCGCTCGCTTTGCTTGACTCGAGAATGATAGCGCGGTATTTTGTATGGGCAGGAGGCGAGTCACATCCACGAGGTCTGTGTTTTCTTTTTCCATCGGCGTCGGAAGACGAAGTTGATGCAGAAGATACCTCGGGGGATGAGGATGAACCTTTGGGAGATCAAGGAACTGAGCAGGTTCCGCAGATCGAGGAAATATCTAGTCCTCAGTTCCTTTAGTTCCAAAATCAGATGAATGCGCACAATTGGGAAGTACGCTGGGAAATGCGGCGATTGGCGATGTGCAAAGATCACATGTTTGATGCTATGAATGCATCTTTCGCCTCACTCAACACAACATTCCAAAGCTTCAACCCGGCGGCACACTATCCATATCAATAACCCGGACCATTACCTCGATTTCCTCCAAGTGATTCCGATGAAGAAGAGCACCAACCACCTCCCCAGACTTAGACGATTCCAGGGAAGTTCTCATGCACTTAATTTTATTTTTATCCAATGAGGACATTGTGTTACTTAAGTTTGGGGGATTTATTTGTTTAGTTGCATGCATTTTTTTATTTTTGTTTTCATATCTAGTTTTGTATAGTAGATTAGGCGTTTACATAGTAGTCTAGGATTTTGCATTATTGTTAATTTTTTCAGTTTATCTAAAAAAAATAAAAAATAAAAAATAAAAAAATAATAATAAAATTTTTAGTTAAATATTGTGTTTGCATATGTCCAACGGTGTTGCATTTTCATGTTATTTGTGGGCCAATGATGAGATTGTGAATAAGTTAACCACTATAGTATTGATCATTAGAACTATGAGGCAATTTCTGATATGAATCGACTCTTGAACTTGTTTGAAACTGTTACAAAAAGGTTAGCACTAATAACATCTTTGTTGACCGGTCAGTTCAAATTGATACATAAATAATTTCTAAAGGATAATGCTAGGGTAAATGAGAAAATGATAATGATAGGCAGTAAAGGCTTAAATTAGGCAAGAACCTAAGTTTGGAGGAGTATATGTGGGGTATATAAGCTTTGAAAAAAAAATGATGAAACATGTTAAGTCTTGTGGTGGGTTGAGGAGAAACACTCCCCATAAACACAAGCGTGAGATGGAGCGTAAAACGCACTCACCAACCATCTATCTAAAAAAAAAGTAATAATGACGGGAAAAGAGCAAAAAGCCCCCGTGTTAAAAAAAGAAAAAAAGAAAAAGAAGAAAGCATAAGTATCCTGCATGTACCCTTGAATTTAGTTTTGATTAATTTTAGTTGGGTTGTGCCTATCTTTGAAATTTTTAAGTTTGCACTGTATGATTCCTTCTAAGAAGTTGCTTATGTATTGAATTTGGGTCCGTATCAGTTATCTTAGATGTTAATCACACACGCACGCTATACTAGTGATAATTGTTTAAGATTTGAGAATTAATACGAAAGTGTGGAGTGGTTTTGGTAATTCGTATTGTAAAGTTGCTTGTTTTCTCTGAGGTCGATGGAATAAGTTAGTTTCTGCGATATTGTTGGATTTTTTTTAGGCATTTATAATGTTATTGCATCTCATTGCATTGCATAGCATGTAGTTTATTTTGTGCTCGAGGACTAACACGGTTTAAGTTTGGGGGATTTTGATAAGTGGATTTTATATACACGAATCGATATTCATTTCAAGTTTAAATTCATAGTTATCTTCGTGTTTTGTGTTCGTTTTCACTCGTTTCATGTTATTTTATGTGAAGGGTGGTCATGGTTGCGAGTGGTGAAGAATGACGGAGTTTTGGAGCAAAAGTGGAAAAACTCATGAAAGCAGAAAAATTTGTTTAGCAGAAGCCATGCCGCCAAAGTGGCCTTCCTCGAGCCTATACCCCCATCCATGGGTTCCCGAATCTCAAGTTTCTCTTTGGTTTGTGGAGTCTGCTGCTATTTGGTTTGTTGGTTATTTGTTAGGCGCCTGGACTCTATAATAGCAGATTTCGGCTAGAACAAAGTAGAGAGCTGAATATTACGTAGAAAATAACTAATCACACAACACAAGGAGCATATTATAAGAAAAATTCCAGGATTCAAGTGCGAGCTTTGGAAGAGTAATTTTCAGAGATTATCGTGACGGTTGCAAATCGAGGCTACGTGAAGGGGTTTTCATTATTTTCTTCTATTTAGTTCTTTATTTGTAATCGATAGGATGTTTTCAGTATATTATTCATTTTTAATTCATTCGTTATGAACTAATTCGCTTATTAGACTTGTGATGGATCTTTAGGCGAAACGATGATTCTATATCTTTGATTTTCCAATTCAATAATATATTCTCCGTTTATCTATGTTAATTTGAGCATGAACTTATGAATTACATAATCAACAATTCCTTGTGGATTTGAATGTAATCGAGAGAGGAGATTCAAATCTAGACCTAGTTAATATAGCATGTGTCATGAATTTTGTCAATAGCAGATTTTTGATTATTGTTAAGGTAGAGATATGCTTAACATCATATGTAATCGAATAGAGAACTTAAGCTTAAAACTTTTTTAATTGTAGTTCACATAGAGATATAGTGAGTTGGTTGATTTAGGTGTTTAACAGATTTCTATCTTAATTGTGGATTGACGTTAATATGGTATTAGTACATCGAGAGGTGGCTAGTATTACATTCGTGTTCTTGATTAATAAACTGTGATATTAAATTGAGTTGGAATAAAGGTTTGAAAATCAGAGTGGAGCTCAGGGTGAAATCATAAGTCTAATTCTCCATTAATTGTTTGAAATTCCGGATTTTGATATTAGCGGTTGTTTTGTGATAGTTTAATTATTTATTAATTTAGTTGCTATAATTTAAAACCATTGAATTGAATAGTTTAATATAATTAGGATTAATAGAAAATTGATAATTGTGAAGTTAAAATTCTTGATAATTTGTCCTCGTGGGAACGATACTTTATTCACTACTATATTACTTGTTGACCACGTACACTTGCGTGTTTTGCGCGTATAGATTTTACCCAACACTCGCATGGATACCCTTGTACAGGAGACCACAACTTTACCACATTCTTCTGAGAGAGATGCCATGTTGGGCTTAATAGCTCACATATACACTGATTTGTAGATGAGCTTGTATTTTCCTGCACAGACTAGCTTAGCCATTTTGTCATGTACAGTCTACATTGTGTATATCAAACAACATTATATATAGCAGGGAAATATATTTTTGATCACTTCCCTTTTAGATATATTTGGATACTTGCTTGATATTTTGACTACTTCTTCAGGGCTTATGATCTTGATGTATTCTGAATTCCTCCTTAATAGATGGACATTGAGTTGTCTTTGGACAATTCAGAATGGATCATTGATCTGCGTGTATCCCTACCATCTTTGGTGTCTTGGGACTGGTTTTTGTATGGAAATGTGGAGATGAGTGTGGCTTTCCTCTTTGAGATTGATCGCACCACAGATTGTCACCAGTACTCCGATTCTATTTAGGAGGAGCCTAATTAATTCCATCTCTTATGGATTCGTATTGCTCTTTGAGGAAAAACCGCAACTTAGATGGTCGCCGAATCTCTTATATAGGAGGAGTTCAGGTAATTCCATCCCTTTGGTCTGAAGCCGATGAAATGTAGTGGATTGAAGTTTGATCCCAGTACCGTTGACAAGTGTTTGTGTTTTGGTAGGGGGTGAGACCGAACCATAAATGGCTGCCTACGTACTCCTATTGAAGAGGAGATCAGGTCTGCGTAGTTCAAACTTGGTGTAAGAAGTTCAATGTTGTTTAAGGCAAAAAGGGTGTAGGAATGTTTATGTTTTTTTTGTTTTTGTAATGAGAAGGGTGTAGAAATGTTTTTGTTGTTTTTATTTTATTGCAACCAGGCCATATAAAATGGTTGCCTACGTACTCCCGTGTATCAAGGAGATCAGGTCGACGTAGTTCGCCCCTCAGAATTGTTTGTAGCTGAAAAACTTGATCCCATTTCAGGATAGACTGCAGGGAAAAAGAAAGTTTGATCCTAAGTTCAGGATAAATTACAGGTGTGAAAAAGTTTGATCCCATGTTTGGGACAAACTGCAAGTGTGAAAGGTTTAATCCCTAGTGGGATAACCGAAGTTGTATGAACGGAGTGAAGCTAGGCTGCTGGCTTGAATAGTATGTTTCCTTGAGGGGAAAAGTGTGAAAAAGAGTTGTATGTGGTGAAGGGTTAAAGAACCAAAATGACTGGTGATCTGATGATCCAACACCAGGATGTCTACTTGATGGTAACTTCAGACATAGTACCGTTTCACGGTGTCAGAGTTGATGAATTATGGAAATTCATCGCCGTCCATTTCCTGCAATCTGAGAGCGCCTCCTGTCAATACCTCCTTGACAACAAACGGGCCTTCCCAGTTAGGAGCGAATTTTCCCTTGGACTGATCTTGGTTATCAATGATCTTCTTTCAAACAAAGTTATGTTATTTAAACTGCCGTAGCCGGACTTTTCTGTTGTAGGATCTGGCGATCCTTTGTTGATATAACTGACCATGGAAGATAGCCGCGGTTCACCTTTTGTCTATTAGAGACAATTGGTGATACTTATCTTGTACCCATTGGTCTTCATCCAGCTGAGCTTCTATCAACACTCTGAGGGATTCCATTTCCACTTCTATGGGGATCACTGCTTCCATCCCATAGGTTAATGCGTAGGGGGTTACCCCAGTGGAAGTGCACATTGATGTTCTGTAGGCTAACAGAGTAAGAGGCAATAAGTTAGGCCATCCTTTGTGGTTGGCGGACATCTTTTGTATGATCTTCTTGATGTTTTTGTTAGCCGCTTCAACAACACCATTCATCTTTGGATGGTAGATGATGGAGTTAAGGTGCTTGATGTGGAATTTACTGCACAACTCCTCATTCATTCTGTTGTTGAGGTTCTTAGCATTGTCTGACACAATTACCTCTAGTTGTCTATATGGACAAATGACATTGTTTCTTATGAAAGCAATGATGACTTCTTTGGTAACCCCGGGGAAGGAGGCTGCTTCTACCCATTTGGTGAAGTAGTCAATCGTGGTGAATATAAAACGAGGCCTATTACTGGCTTTGGGATCGATGGGCCCGATCACGTCCATTCCCCACATTGAGAAGGGCCAAGGCGAACTCATATTGTGGAGTTCCCTTGGAGAGGCATGGATGACATTTCCATGAATTTGGCATTGATAGCACCTCTTGACGTGATCATCACAGTCAGCCTTGAGGGTAAGCCAATAATGTCCTGTCCTAAGGATCTTCTTAACAAGTAGGGGGCCGCTCATGTGTGGGCCACATACTCCACCATGGATCTCATCCATGAGCCTTTGAGCTTGGTCCTTGTCCAGACGTCTGAGGAGACCTAGTCCTGCATCTCTTTTGTAGAGTGCATCTCCGCTCAGGTAGAATTTCATAGCAAGTCGATGGATCCACCTTTTCTCAGTCGGGCTCGCCTCAGCGGGTGTAGATCCATCTTGTAAGTATTCCTTGATGTGCTGATACCAAGGATGCTAGACGGGAGGTAGCTCATCCAATACTTCTCCAACATAGTTCCAATAGGCTGGTGCCTTGTGAAGGGAAAATATGATGCTTGGCCTGTGTTCCTTGTCAGGTATGTGAATCAAGCAGGCCAAAGTTACCAGTGCATCTACAAAGTCATTCCTGTTACGAGGAATGTGTAGAAAGGAGATCTCTTCGAACTCCGAAGCCATCTCTAAAACTTGCCAATGGTAAGGTAGCAAATGTAGCTATTTGGTTTGATAGATTTCCGTGAATTATTTGAATACCAATTCCGAATACCCAAAGACAGTTAACCGCCTGATGCCCATTGAACGGGTAAGTTTTAGCCCCATGAGACAACCTTCATACTCAATTTGTCTTTGTTGGTCTTGATATAAACCGCAATTTGTGGCGATGGGATCTCGCTCCCGTGCGGATACTAGAACTTCTCCAAAGACCGTAACCTTCTATATTAATGACTACCCATCGAAATACATTTTCCATGTATGACATGTATCGTACTGATGGTATTGCTGAATTGCCATTACCCCTTCATCGAGGAAGTAGGTTTCCAAGGGTTTGAAGTCCCCTGAAGGTGCGGTGGCCAGTTGATCCGCGATTCCTTGACCTCTGATAGACTTTTGAGTCACGTAGACGATGTCAAATTGTTGTAAGATCAACTGCCATCTGGACAACCGGCAATTTAACATGGGTTTATTGAACACGTACTTGAGAGGATCTACACAGGATATGAGATGGGTTGTGTGACCATGGAGGTAATGCTGTAAGCTCATGGAAACCCATGCTAAAGCACAACAAGTCTTCTAAATCAGAGTGTACTTGTGTTCACTGCTGCTGAATCTTTTGCTGAGGTAGTAGATAGCTCGCTCTTGGCCTCTATCATATTTCTGTCCTAGCATACAGCCCATGACATTGTCACTTATGGACATGTACATGAACAGGGGAACATCATCCCTGGGTGGTACCAAAATGGGAGCTTTGACTAGCTTCTCTTTGATTGTCAGGAAGGCTTTTTGACACTCATCGTTCCATTTCATGGAGGAGTTCTTCCTTAATATCTTGAAGATGGGCTCACAGGTTGCTGTGAGTTGAGAAATAAACCTTCTAATGAAGTTGATTCTTCCCAAAAATCCCCGTATTTCCTTCTCTGTCTGAGGAGTGGGCATTTCCGTGATGGCTTGGATTTTGGTGGGATCCACCTCAATCCCTTTGTGGCTGACTAGGAATCCTAGTAACTTACCTGATTTAACGCCAAATATGTACATGGCTGGATTCAACTTCATGTTGTACTTACGCAACCTGTTAAAGAGCTTTCTAAGATGGTCTAAGTGATCTTCTTCCTTTCGAGAATTGACAATTATGTCGTCCACGTAGATCTCTATCTCTTTGTGCATTAAGTCATGAAAAAGAGCCATCATAGCTCGCTGATAGGTATCTCCAGCATTGATGAGGCCGAATGACAACCGTCTATAGCAAAAGGTTCCTCAAGTCGTGATGAAAGCAGTTTTCTCACGATACTCCTTAGCAACCATAATTTGATGGTACCCCGTAAAGCAATCAGCGAAGGAGTACATGTCGTATTGTGCAGTATTTTGAATGAGAATATGGATAAATGGCACGGGAAAGCTATCTTTAAGGCAATCTTTGTTCAGATCCCGGTAATCCATGCAAACTCACACCTTTCCTCCAGGTTTAGGTACGAGAACTATGTTGGATATCCACTCAGGATATGTGGACACTATGATAATGTTAGCTTGAAATTGTTTCACAATTTCTTCTTTCACCTTTAAACTCCACTCAGGTTTCAATCGCCTGAGCTTCTGCTTGACTGGCTTGAATCCCTCTTTAATGGGAAGGAGATGAAGAACAATGTTAGTGGACAAACCCACCATGTCTTCATGAGACCATGCAAACATATCCCGGAATTTGGTTGGTAACGTAACCATGTCATTCCTCTGGTTTGGAGTAAGGTCTGAACCAATTTGGATTAACTTAGGGCTTTCTAAGGTTCCGAGATTGAAGAAAGTGGTTTGATCAAGGTTGGGTTTAGGTTTGTCTTTAACCCATTCTTTGATCTCCTGAGGCAGCTCAATGTCCTCGTGTATTTCCATCAAGGCTGAATCCAACTTTTCATCAAAGTTACAATCCTTGTGGAGAAGAGGCATCTTATCAGCAAGTACATGCACATCTAAGTTCAGAGTCCTAAAATAAAATATGCTTTCACTTAGTATATATGAAATTGTTTAGTCATACAAAGTGTTATCATGTACTGACAAAAAAACTGCTAATACTGTACAAAAAAGCAAGCAATTATGATATCTACAGGGCAGAAAGAGTTCATGCCCGTTTTACCCTCGTTGACCAATGTAAGGAGTGCTGCTCCAATTGTCGAGGGCAAAGTCCGGGTGGAATGCAGTGATGGAGGCTCTGTCATCGTCCTCCTTTTCCCGAATGATGACCATTATGTCTGGGCAATCATCGTTTGGGGTGTATCTGTTTGTATGTTCATCATGGACAATGATTCGTATGCTTGACATCATTCTGACGATGTCTTGTTTAATTCTTCGTTCGTCTTCTTCCACATTGGGATCTGGAACATTTACCGGAGGTTGTGCGGACTCATGATCTTCGGGTGAAGATAATCGCCATGTGGCTGAAGATGAAGGAATCTGACGATGCTTATGAGGATTCCTATGACCGGAACTGGCAGAATAGCCTAGTCCGGCTATCCCGGTTTGACTGGACACTTGAATTGGGTGCTTAATACCCTGATGATCTTTACCTAGCCCTTGTCCAGGCTGATGACCCAAAGATATCATTTCTTGAGTAGCAGACATTACTTCAGCAGAAATCTTGGGTTTGAGAGGTGGCGCCCCAATAGGGTGGTAGTGATTGTTGCTCACCTCCAGGGAATGAAAACTGACCGGCTCAACTTCTGAATTGAAGCTGATGAGTGGTATGCCACTTTGTTTAAGACATTCCGGCTCACCGTTAACCGTGACTAGGCTGTCATTAATGATGTATTTTAGTTACTAATGAAGAGTGGAGGGGACGACCCCAGCCATATGAATCCACGGTCTTCCTAAGAGTAGGTTGTATCCTGAATCTATCTTGAGCACGTGAAAAGATACGCAGAATGTATGGGGACCATTCTCGATTGGCAGCTCAATCTCTCCAACTGAATTCTGGCGGGATCCATCAAAAGCTTTAATAATTGTATGGCTGCTTTGGATCCGTTTGAGATTGACGTTCATCTTTAACAAAGTAGCATAAAGACATATATTCAGAGACAAACTTCCATCTATCAAGACTCCAGCTAGCATGTATCCGGAGGACAAAATCGCAATGTGCAATGGCTTGCAATGACTGGTCCCTTCGGGCAGTATGTCATCATCAGTGAAAGATATTACATTGGTGTTAAAAATGTGATTAACCAAATGTTGAAATTTTTCCACATCCACTGATTTTGGCAAGTAGGCTTCTTCCAAAACCTGCTGTAAGATCTTCTTGTGATCCTCGGAAGTTAAAACCAAGTCCAATATTAAAATTTGATGTGGAGCTTCTCCTAAGCTTAAAACCACATTGGCTTCATTATGACCCATAGTATGAAAGAACTTTTCAATTTTCTCCATGGGAACTTTCCCCTTTGATTTGATGGCAGGCTTCATCACCCGTTGGGGAAGATATAGTGGATTTTCCTTCGACACTGCAGCAGTTATATGAGAGGTGGATCCTTCAGCTTCTCCATAATTCCATGGGACTTTTTGTAAGTTGATAACAGGATATTGTGGTCTGAATGACAAGTTGATTGGCTCTGGAGCAGCCACTTTCAAAGGATTGTCAACTCCTTTGAGTTGAATTGCTTGTATTGTGAAAGGTTTGACAGTCCCCTCAGCCTCAGCAGATATAACTGCTACTAGTCCATTCCATTTAGTAGGACAAGTATTCTCACTCTCACAAAGCACAGTATCATCATCTGCTAGTTGCAGGACACCGCTGTCAATTAGATTCTGAATAAGGTGGCGGAGTGCCCAACATTCTTCTGTGCTGTGACCGCGAGAATGGGAGTGATATTGACATACTCCATCAGAATTGAAACGTCCTGAACGGGGATTAATTGGAGGCAGAAGGGAAGTGATCCTTCCTTCATTGATCAACATCTGGATTATCTCTTCCATAGGTTGACCCAGGTATGTAAATTCCCTTCTATTGGCCAAATCCCGATAAACTTTGGCACTTGCTATCTTTGTCACTTTGTCTTCCAATGTTTCTTTCTCTAAAGGTGACGAGGGAGTATTTATAACAAAAGGGAGGAGACTAGCATGCTCATGGCTGACTAATTGGCGTGTGACTTGATGCTGATAGGTCACCAGTTCTGCCAATTGCTCAATCTACTTACACAGAGCTTTCATCTTTCGTTCTATTACAAACTGGAACTTTGCATAATCCCATTTGTAAACACCGTCTTTGATGGTCTGGGATGATTCATTGTTAAAATTGGAGCTCTATCCACTTCTCTAATTAATCATGTTGACCTCTTCCTCTTTGTGTTGAGGAAGATGGTTGTCTTGTACGTGAGGTTGATCTGGTTTGGTGACCACGATCTCACCATTGTCTATTAAATCTTGGATCTTGTGTTTCAAGGCCCAACAATCTTGAGTATCATGTCCAGGTGCTCTGGCATGATAAACACATTTCCGAGCAGCATTGAAACCCCTCCCATTCGGGTTGGCTGGTGGAAGAAGATGCGTAATTTTATTCCAAGTCGTCAGAAGAGTGAGAATGTTTTCATGTCAATCCCCTAAGGGTGTGAACACTCGAGGGCGTTTGACCTCTCCACCTTTTGGTAATGGAGGGTTTGAAGACTGTGCTTGAAAGATAGTGTAATTTTTCCTTTGGATAAGCATATTCTGATTGCCTTTCTGACCTTGTAGTATCAAGGAAACATCCTCCTCTTTCTTTTTATGGACCCTCTGGGGGTTGTTTCCATAAGTTTTGGACTGGATGTGTTCAGCAACAGCTTTAAGGGCAGCTAGGTCTTGAATCTTTCCTAACTTTAATCTCATCTCATCCATCTCCCCGTGTTTAATCATTTCAGAAAATGGTTTACCAATGCCAGCTAAGACTCTCTCATAGAAAGGAGCTTCTTGTATGTCTATGAAGGTCATAACCATTTCTGACTCTGTCATGGAAGGAATAACTTGAGCAACAAGGCGCCTCCACCTTTGAGCATACTCTTTGAAAGACTCGTTTGACTATTTCTTGACCTTGGTAATCTGGTGCCGGTCAGGAGCCATCTGAGACTGTAAGCTGTATTGGGTAAGGAAGGCGTGAGCTAGCTCCTCCCAACTATGGATCTTTGAGTTGTCTAATCTGGTATACCATGAACGGGCTTCTCCAGTCAGACTTTTCTGGAACAACTGCATTCTGAGATGCTCTTCCTCTGCATACGATCCAAGTTCTCCAATGAACACCTTCAAATGTGTGTAAGGATCTCCTAACCCGTCGTACTTTTCGATATCAAGAGTTTTAAACTTCTCTGGATAATGAACACCAGGGAATATACAAATGTCAGCATATGAGACACTTCCGTGTGCTCAAATTCCTTTGATAGAACGAAAGGTTTCTTCCATTTGAAGGACCTTTTTCCTGATATCACCGGTGTCTGGATCTCTTTTGAGATGGGAGTTTTCAGGGTTTTTGACTGTGGTAATCAACTGAAATTCTGGATTTGTTTTATCCGAAACTTGAATTCCTCCCTGTGCCGAGGATTCTGGAAGTGTGGGCATTTTTGGGCCCTGAGTAGACTGATATAATTCTTTAAGCAGAACAACCAAATCTGTGATATGTTTACTTAATCCGTCAAATTCTTCACGGGAGATAGGATTAAGATTAGCCTGGTCAGATGAAGACATGACTGGCTGTAGTGGCCTTTTTGGACTTTGACCGGGTAATAGGTCTGATTATTTCCCTACAAAAGACTTGCATAGTTTAGTCTTTAGGGAATGTGTAAATGTTTACATGCTATGTGATGTATCCGTTCTAGGAATATTATCCTGCAAGGCGGATGTTAGCTATTTGTAATACAAGATAACATGTTAATTTAAATATGTATGTATACACATTTCTTCATATTTCTCATTACATGGAGATTAATATGGAATGAAATTACAAGTAACTGATTTTACGAGTAATTTGAAATGAGAAAGCATGAAGAGACTTTTTTTTGCGTCAGGTTTATCAGAGGCTGACCTATCTTAGGTTACTCTCACGGCTTTTTGGCATGAAGGTTCCCAAATCATCATAATTTACTCGACGGGAAGTTAATCCGGTCTTTTAACTGGAGCGAATTTGGGTGATGCCTTTCCTGAGCCTCGTTGGAATTAGTCTTCCTACGAGTCCAGTAATCAAACACCGACAGGATAGCCTCCTGATGGTGGAACCACACAACATACATTCACATACAATGTGTCTCACCGTTTATGAAAATGATGATATGTGTGAAGTTGTGAGGGCCCCGAATCTGAGGTCCCGAATCACCGTGAATCCGGTTCGATCATTCTATCACTATTACTATATTTGCGGAAGATATAAACATAAATTATTTATGCATTAAACTTACATACTTTTCCCCAAGGTCGAGTAACCTTAACTTAATACACAAATCATAACTTATTTAACACATAACATTATTATCATACAACACTATTAGAAATCTAATCGCGCACATTAGCTTTAAGCTAGAATTGTCTTTAACCTTTCCTTGTATCCGATGCATTCGTCTTAATCTTCAATGTTTTATCATGATATATCAAGGGTGAGCATAAGGATTGCCCAACAAGTTTAAGTTCAATAATATAACGATATATCATGATTGAAAGAATCTGAATAATAAGCTGGCTATAATTCAATAATATAATTGTGAACTAGCAGGAACAAATTTTTGACTGAACAAGTATTGAACATGAACAAATATATCTGAACTAACTAGTAATGAAGGTAATCAACCTTTCATACTTGAATTATACATGCAATATGTACAGAGTACAATTATACATGGCAATCATCAATAATTAACCATAAGCATATCCGAATGAAACAACTCTTAGTAGAGTTCAGTAAAAACAAACTTACTGAATCATTGATGATTCAAGCTACGCATAATTTATATCGCTTTATCCGAAGACCTAATATTAGTAATATAGATCTCCAATATTAGAATAATATCATCACAATATAATACTATTATATATATAGATATACATAGAATAACCTAAACACATAACACATAACACATAACCCTATCAGTCTATAACGCACATAAGACTCGGTATCAAGTCAAACTATTGCAGTCTGAGTTGAACCCGACACACAACTGACATCCCGACGGTCTAGTCGGACAATTCACGAGTTTAAGTCCAATTAAACTCTGCCTAACACTTCACAATTATCTGAGATACTTTTATTAACAGTCGAAATATTTTTCATAAGCTCGTAATAATTTTTAAATAATTATTACTATTTATCATAAATTTTCGATCATTAATATCGTATTTAAATGAATTAAATACCACAAAATTCTTTTATCATTAATATTTATTTATTATCAAATATTAATGAAATACATGTCATAATAATATAATATATTTATAATATATCAATGTATTTTTAATACCTTAAAATCATATTTATATGATTCTTAAATACTTAAATTCATTATCCGATAATTGCTTAAAATATTAAAATATTAATATTTTCATGACAAAATATCAAAAGTTATATTTTATAACTTAAAATATTTTTATAACACTTAACTCATTTTCATATGATTTTTAAATCATTTATTCTATTTTTCATAATTTATTTAATATAGTTATTAAATAAATTAATTATCATTAATATTAATTAATTAATGAAATTCATAACAAAATATTAAAAGTCACTGAAAATATCTTTAAATATTTTCTTATACCATAATATTATTTTTAATGATTTTTCATGTATTAAAATCATTTTTAAATAATTTATTTAATATTACAATTAAATAAAATGAAGACATCACAAGAAGAAGCTGAGTCATCATCTGAGGGGGAGCCAAAAGATGATGATCCTATGACCGCAGAGTTTGAGGGGTAGCAAATTAAGAAAGAAGATCATGAGTCTGAAGGAGAGAAAAGCAAAGACAAAAAGTCATCATCCCAGGGGGAGCAGGAGCAAGAAGATCAAACAGACGAGTAGCTGATCAAACAAACATCCTGGAAACATACATGGAGCTAAAGAGGTACATCTCTAACTAGTTAGGTATGTTCTGGATCCAGGATGTAAAATGTAAGACCCCAACTTATTATAAATAAAATTTAATTTCCTCTAATTATTATTGTGAATAATAAGGTATTAATTTGATATAATTCTCTGGTAATGGGTGAAAGGTGCAAATTTTGCAAAATAAGCAAGCGGTTATAAAATAATCATTGTTGTTGGGGAATATTCGTTTGGTCATGGAATATTCTTGTTTTTGAGGAATATTAAATGCATTCAGCACTGCGATCATTTATGGGGCCCATAATGAGAATAACTATCGGATGAAGAAAATGACAAGTTTGAGTTTTTATAAATAACGACGTAGTTATTCTGAATTACACCTTGTTGGAATACCCGGTGGTTAAAATCTGATGTCTGGCGTGGATGCAGATTGATGAATTGTTGATCCTTACGTAAGAAGGCACTACTCAATAATTGTTACGAGAGATTCTTTATTCAATATTTTATTTTATTGATTCAATAATTGCTGCGTTGATATTTTATATTATTGTTATTTCAATAATTGTCACTGCACAGTATTTTCTATTATTAGATCAATAATTCATATTATTTGAATAATATTATTAGATAACATTATTGGCAATGTTTAGAAAGTTCTGTCAAGGAGAGGTTTGGTCACCTAATTGCGCGCCAGTAAGGAGAAATTCTTATTGGAAAGCCCCTAATGATCTGTCCTTATTTCTAGCTTCATATGAAAGTCCTCATGACATAGAACACATGTATAACATAAAACAACATATATCAAAAATAGAGAAAGATCTAGGGCCTCTGACATATGACTGTTAGGCCACTTTTTGACATTTTTCCAGATTACTAAAATGCTTGATTCGTGCATCTATGTGTTATAGATCTATGATCTATCAACCCGGATACTTATAGACACCTTATAACACATCTTTAACCAATCAATTACAACATATAACATTAAATCATGAGATTTTAAAAATTAGGGTTCTTATACCTTTTAGCTTTGATCTTGGCTTTCTGACTTCATGATCTAATCTAGGCTAGCAATGAACTGATATAGGCTTTGTATCTCACTATCTATCACTCCCCATTCCCAAATTTTAGAGAGAGAGGGTCTTGGGAGAAATGAGAAATAAAGTGGTTCATTCTCTCTCTTAATCTATTTATTTGCTACATATGCAATGAAATGGGCTGGCAAGTGGCTGATTGCTGTGGTTTGTAGCACAAGGCTAGGGCTAGGAGTGGTTCACCAACTTAATTTAGGTCTATATCTACAAGCAACCAATTAAAGAATGCAATAAGGGCACTAATGTCATTTGTATTTTATATTTAATGGCATTTTTGTTAATTGGCCAAACTCTTAGGGTTTAGGGTTTAGGTTAGGGTTTGAAAACCTTTAGGGTTTGGAAAATCCTTAGGGTGTAGAAAAATAAAATCTAGAATTTCCAAATTAGGTTTTCAAAATAGAAAATTAATATTTTTAAATTTTAATTAGAATTTTCTAATTATATTAAAATTTCTTAATCATACTTTAAATATTACTAATTAGGATTAGTATTTCCTAATTAAAATCGCTAATTTAGCAATTAGGGTCAAAATCACGGATTAGGGTTTATAACCCAAAAATTAGGGTTTCTAATATAAAAATAATTTTTGTAATTTCGAAATTAGATTTCCTAATGAGATTAGGGTTTTCTAATTACTATAACTTGAAAATTAGAATTAACATTTCCTAATTATCATTACAATGATTAAATTAACACTTAAGTTTTCCCTAATTAAAAATTAGGGTTTCAAATCCATAAATTAGGGGTTTCTAAATTTGAAATTAGGGTTTGCTAATTAATTAAGCTTTACCCTAATTAATAGCACTTAAGCAATATAATAATCATTGAAGTTCCCAGATTAGGGTTTTAAATTTTTGAATTAGGGTTTCGGAATCCCGGAACTAAAATTAGGGTTTCCAAAACCAGTTTCTAGGGTTTCTTGTTAATCGCTAGGGTTTTCTAACCGAACGTTGATGTTCTTAATATAAACTTAGGGTTTGTTACATATATCGTTTATCTGGTCAACCCTGGACCCTTAACCACATCATGCACACATATACACATAACATAAACGCTTATTCCTTAATCCTGAATAATTCACCTAAATCCTTCATGCAATTTTGAAATCCTCAAAATTCATTCTTAAAAATATTAAGCGCGATTCACTAATTTTCTATCTAGGTTCTAATTTTGAACCTTAAATCAATTAATTAAAATTTTAAAAAATTTCAAATTCTTGGGTTGTCACATTCACCCCTTCTTCTAAAAATTTTGTCCCCAAAATTTACGTTACACCATACAGCATTCACCATACACCATACATACACAACATCACATGCTACCCAATACACCACTCGCAAGAGTAAAAATTTTAAAATTTAGCTGAGGAGTCATATAGACTATTTGTCTGTCATTTTTGCAAAGGTTATATGGAAATTCATCCGTAAACCGTCATAAATTACAGACACAAAGGGTGATTAGCCCGATATGTCCTGTACTGGCCAAGTACAAATTTTTTCTATTTCTCTTCACTGCCATAGGCACAAAATTCTACCTCAGTCTTATTGGATTCCGCACCAAAACAATTTGGTCCGGGAAAATTTCTTTCAATGAACACTTAGAGTTTTCATAAATGTTTGTCTAGCTGAATCGAATAGCATAGACTCATATCAATAATTCAATTCAATCGAATTATTTAAGTGTAGCCAAACCCCGTTGGCAAATTAAAAATTTTGGAAAATATTTTTGAGAATGACGTCATGATGCCGTACTGTATTAACAGTCCGTTTGAGGATGCCGTCATTAAATGACTTTGTCATAACACATTATACAATAGTGGAACAATGATTTTCAGATCGAATTCACACTAAGTATTCCTATATTTACAACTCTATCAACTTTTATCATCTCTACACCAAGTTACATGGTACATGAGTGATAAATAAAATAAATTTTGATATTTCAAATCATTTGCGTCTAGTGAAATAAGTGGTATAGACTATACTTTAAACCTTTTCAAAAATGATTACGAAGTCTACACATAATTTTTTTTCTTTTCAAAAGCACATAGTGCGTATTTAGCTCGATGTCTTTTCAAATTTTTGACTGAACAAGTATTGAAAATGAACAAATATATCTGAACCAACTGGTAATGAAGGTGATCAGCCTTTCATATCTGACTTATAGATGCAATATGTACAGAGTACAATTATACATAGCAATAATCAATGATTAACCATAAGCATATCCGAATGAAACAACTCTTAGTAGAGTTCAGTAAAAACAAACTTGCCTGAACTATTGATTACCGCTATGCAATTTATATCGCTTTATCCGAAGACCTAATATTAGTAATATAGATCTCCAATATTAGAATAATATCATCACAATATAATACTATTATATATATAGATATACATAGAGTAACCTAAACACATAACACATAACACATAACCCTATCGATTACATAACACACATAAGACTCGGTATCAAGTCAAACTATTGCAGTTTGAGTTGAACCCGACACACAACTGACATCCCGACGGTCTAGTCGAACAATTCATGAGTTTAAGTCCAATTAAACTTTGCCTAACACTTAACAATTATCTAAGATAATTTTATTAACAGTCGAAATATTTTTCATAAGCTCGTAATAATTTTTAAATAATTATTACTATTTATCATAAATTTTCGATCATTAATATCGTATTTAAATGAATTAAATACCACATAATTCTTTTATCATTAATATTTATTTATTATCAAATATTAATGAAATATATGTCATAATAATATAATATATTTATAATATATCAAAGTATTTTTAATACCTTAAAATCATATTTATATGATTCTTAAACACTTAAATTCATTATCCGATAATTGCTTAAAATATTAAAATATTAATATTTTCATGACAAAATATCAAAAGATATATTTTATAGCTTAAAATATTTTTATAACACTTAACTCATTTTCATATGATTTTAAATCAATTATTCTATTTTTCCATAATTTATTTAATATAGTTATTAAATAAATTAATTATCATTAATATTAATTAATTAATGAAATTCATCACAAAATATTAAAATTCACTTTGAAAATATCATTAAATATTTTCTTATACCATAATATTATTTTTAATGATTTTTCATGTATTAAAATCATTTTTAAATAATTTATTTAATATTACAATTAAATAAATTAAATACCATTTATATTACAAAAATATTAAATATTTATGAAATATACTCTAAATAATTAAAAACTATTTTTTTTGATTTTAAAATAATTTTTAGAATTTATTATGTATTTTTAATAATTCAAAATCATTTTTTCTATTTATTTAATTAAAATAATCATTTTCAGAAATTAAATAATTAAAAGTGGTCCTATAACTTGTAACTGTCGCTATAGTTGTTCTTGGCCTCGTTTCGAGCCGCCTGAGAAAAGCATGTCAATTAATGCATGGGGGGGAATTGGTTTGGCCGCGTCTTAATTATCTTTATAATTTGTTTCTGAGTCTGTTTGAACCTTAATCTTGTAGTAGGTATACTACAAGTTTTAATCATCATTTAAGTCATAACAGAACATATCATGAAGATCTGGGCGTGCAAAAATCTTGTCAGGCGTGTTCTTCATTTTCTGGGTTACCCAGAAATGAAGAACAACCAAGGTACCTATTTGGCAGCTTTAAATCATAACGTTCTGGACTTGGTTTGTGTAATCTAGTGGTTTATTCTTGTACAACACATGACAGGGTATAACGCCATAACATCAGATCATAAAAACATCAACACATATGTAAGATCAAGGTTGATCAATCTCTGACAGAAAACTCGGCTGATGAAGATCTGGGTTACCCAGAATCTTCATCCGTCGTGACGGTTAACCCTTGTTTGACCGACCCTAACATCATTTCTGTTATGGATCTGGGTGATCTAAAGGTTTTAACTTGTAGTACTCGTATGTCCGGCTACAACTACAAAACAACAAATAATGACATAAACCATAACAGCATAAGCAATATCATGGGCCGCAATATCACCGTTAGACTTTTTCGGGTTTCTTGAATTGCCCAGATTCCAAAATTCGTGTTTCAATCAACCTACATTGATCGATCGTATCTTGAAATCTACTAATGATCTCGCCTTGTTTCTAACTTCATATGAAAGTCCTCATGACATAG
Organism: Panax ginseng; assembly: GCA_020205605.1. Taxonomy (NCBI): domain Eukaryota; kingdom Viridiplantae; phylum Streptophyta; class Magnoliopsida; order Apiales; family Araliaceae; genus Panax; species Panax ginseng. The sequence goes on along the minus strand of CM035138.1, from coordinate 58,471,357 downwards.
AACACATGTATAACATAAAACAACATATATCAAAAATAGAGAAAGATATAGGGCCTCTGACATATGACTGTCAGGCCACTTTTTGACATTTTTCTAGATTACTAAAACGCTTGATTCGTGCATCTAAGTGTTATAGATCTATGATCTATCAACCCGGATCACTTATAGACACCATATAACACATCTTTAACCAATCAATTACAACATATAACATCAAATCATGAGATTTTAAAAATTAGGATTCTTATACCTTTTAGCTTTGATCTTGGTTTTCTGACTTCATGATATGATCTAGGCTAGCAATGAACTGATATAGGCTTTGTATCTCATTATCTATCACTCCCCATTCCCACATTTTAGAGAGAGAGGGTCTTGGGAGAAATGAGAAATAAAGTGGTTCATTCTCTCTCTTAATCTATTTATTTGCTACATATGCAATGAAATGGGCTGGCAAGTGGCTGATTGCTGTGGTTTGTAGCACAAGGCTAGGGCTAGCAGTGGTTCACCAACTCAATTTAGGGCTAGATCTACAAGCAACCAATTAACGAATGCAATAAGGGCACTAATGTCATTTGTATTTTATATTTAATGGCATTTTTAATTGGCCAAATCCTTAGGGTTTAGGGTTTGGGTTAGGGTTTGAAAACCTTTAGGGTTTGGAAAATCCTTAGGGTTTAGAAAAATAAAATCTAGAATTTCCAAATTAGGTTTCCAAAATAGAAAATTAATATTTCTAAATTTTAATTAGAATTTTCTAATTATATTAAAATTTCTTAATCATACTTTAAATATTGCTAATTAGGATTAATATTTCCTAATTAAAATCGCTAATTTAGCAATTAGGATCAAAATTACGGATTAGGGTTTACAACCCAAAAATTAGGGTTTCTAATATAAAAATAATTTTTGTAATTTCTAAATTAGATTTCCTAATGAGATTAGGGTTTTCTAATTACTATAACTTGAAAATTAGAATTAACATTTCCTAATTATCATTACAATTATTAAATTAACACTTAGGTTTTCCCTAATTAAAAATTAGGGTTTCAAATCCATAAATTAGGGGTTTCTAAATTTGAAATTAGGGTTTGCTAATTAATTAAGCTTTACCTAATTAATAGCACTTAAGCAATATAATAATCATTGAAGTTCCTGCATTAGGGTTTTAAAATTTTGAATTAGGGTTTGAATCCTTAACTAAAATTAGGGTTTCCAAAACTGGTTTCTAGGGTTTCTTGTTAATCGCTAGGGTTTTCTAATCGAACGTTGATGCTCTTAATATAAACTTAGGGTTTGTTACATATATCGTTTATCCGGTCAACCCTGGACCCTTAACCACATCATGCACACATATACACATAACATAAACGCTTATTCCCTTAATCCTGAATAATTCACCTAAATCCTTCACAGAATTTTGAAATCCTCAAAATTCATTCTTAAAAATATTAAACGCATTCACTAATTTTCTATCTAGGTTCTAATTTTGAACCTTAAATCAATTAATTAAAATTTTAAAAAATTTCAAATTCTTGGGTTGTCACATTCACCCCTTCTTCTAAAAATTTCGTCCCCAAAATTTACGTTACACCATACAGCATTCACCATACACCATACATACACAACATCACATGCTACCCAATACACCACTCGCAAGAGTAAAAATTTGAAAATTTAGCTGAGGAGTCATATAGACTATTTGTCTGTCATTTTTGCAAAGGTTATATGGAAATTCATCCGTAAACCGTCATAACTTACAGACACAAAGGGTGATTTAGCCCGATATGTCCTGTACTGGCCAAGTACTAATTTTTTCTATTTCTCTTCACTGCCATAGGCACAAAATTCTACCTCAGTCTTATTGGATTCCGCACCAAAACAATTTGGTCCGGGAAAATTTCTTTCAATGAACACTTAGAGTTTTCATAAATGTTTGTCTAGCTGAATCGAATAGCATAGACTCATATCAATAATTCAATTCAATCGAATTATTTAAGTGTAGCCAAACCCCGTTGGCAAATTAAAAATTTTGGAAAATATTTTTGAGAATGACGTCGTGATTGCATCTTGTATTAATTCAAATTCGTTTGAGGATCTTAGTCATTAAATGACTTTGTCATAACACATTATAAAATAGTGGAACAATGATTTTCAGATCGAATTCACACTAAGTATTCCTATATTTACAACTCTATCAACATTTATCATCTCTACACCAAGTTACATGGTACATGAGTGATAAATAAAATAAATTTTGATATTTCAAATCATTTGCGTCTAGCTGAAATAAGTGGTATAGACTATACTTTAAACCTTTTCAAAAATGATTACGAGTCTACATATTTTTTTTTTCTTTTCAAAAGCACATAGTGCGTATTTAGCTCGATGTCTTTTCAAATTTTTGACTGAACAAGTATTGAAAATGAACAAATATATCTCGAACCAACCGGGTAATGAAGGTGATCAGAGCCTTTCATACCTGACTTATAGATGCAATATGTACAGAGTACAATTATACATAGCAATAATCAATGATTAACCATAAGCATATCCGAATGAAACAACTCTTAGTAGAGTTCAGTAAAAACAAACTTGCCTGAACTATTTATTACCGCTATGCAATTTATATCGCTTTATCCGAAGACCTAATATTAGTAATATAGATCTCCAATATTAGAATAATATCATCACAATATAATACTATTATATATATAGATATACATAGAGTAACCTAAACACATAACACATAACACATAACCCTATCAGTCTATAACACACATAAGAGACTCGTAGATCAAGTCAAACTATTGCGGTTTGAGTTGAACCCGATACTAATAACCGACATCCCAAGCGGCCTAATCGAACAATTCATGAGTTTAAGTCCAATTAAACTTTGCCTAACACTTAACAATTATCTAAGATAATTTTATTAACAGTCGAAATATTTTTCATAAGCTCGTAATAATTTTTAAATAATTATTACTATTTATCATAAATTTTCGATCATTAATATCGTATTTAAATGAATTAAATACCACATAATTCTTTTATCATTAATATTTATTTATTATCAAATATTAATGAAATATATGTCATAATAATATATTATATTTATAATATATCAAAGTATTTTTAATACCTTAAAATCATATTTATATGATTCTTAAACACTTAAATTCATTATCCGATAATTGCTTAAAATATTAAAATATTAATATTTTCATGACAAAATATCAAAAGATATATTTTATAACTTAAAATATTTTTATAACACTTAACTCATTTTCATATGATTTTTAAATCAATTATTCTATTTTTCCATAATTTATTTAATATAGTTATTAAATAAATTAATTATCATTAATATTAATTAATTAATGAAATTCATTACAAAAGATTAAAATTCATTGAAAATATCATTAAATATTTTCTTATACCATAATATTATTTTTAATGATTTTTCATTTATTGAAATCATTTTTAAATAATTTATTTAATATTACAATTAAATAAATTAAATACCATTTATATTCCAAAAATATTAAATATTTATGAAATATACTCTAAATAATTAAAAACTATTTTTTTTGATTTTAAAATAATTTTCGTAATTTATTATGTATTTTTAATAATTCAAAATCATTTTTTCTATTTATTTAATTAAAATAATCATTTCGTAAATTAAATAATTAAAAAAGTGGTCTATCTTGACAGTAATCGTCGCTATAGGTGTTCTTGGCCCTTTCTTTTGCGAGAAAAGCATGTCATGGTGCATGGGGTGGTTCAACCGCGCTTAATTATCTTTATAATTTGTTTCGAGTCTGTTTGAACCTTAATCTTGTAGTAGGTATACTACAAGTTTTAATCATCATTTAAGTCATAATGTAACATATCATGAAGATCCGGGTGTAAAAAAATCTTGTCAGCGTGTTCTTCATTTTCCGGGTTACCGTAAATGAAGAACAACCAAGGTACCTATTTGGCAGCTTTAAATCATAACGTTCTGGACTTGATTTGTGTAATCTAGTGGTTTATTCTTGTACAACACAGGACAGGGTATAACGCCATAACATCAGATCATAAAAACATCAACACATATGTAAGATCAAGGTTGATCAATCTCTCGATGAAAACTCTACGGTGATGAAGATCCGGGTTACCGTAATCTTCATCCGTCGTGATTGGTCAACCCTTGTTTGACCAACCCTAACATCATTTCTGTTATGGATCTGGGTGATCTAAAGGTTTTAACTTGTAGTACTCATGTCTGGCTACAACTACAAAACAACAACGTGACATAAACCATAACAGACAAGCAATATCATGGCCTGCAATATCACACATTAGACTTTACGGGTTTCTTGAATTGCCCAGATTCCAAAATTCGTGCTTTCGATCAACCTACATTGACCGATCGTATCTTGAAATCTACTAATGATCCGCCTTGTTTCTAACTTCATATGAAAGTCCTCATGACATAGAACACATGTATAACATAAAACAACATATATCAAAAACAGAGAAAGATATAGGGCCTCGACATATGACCGCTGTGCCACTTTTTGACATTTTTCTAGATTACTAAAACGCTTGATTCGTGCATCTAAGTGTTATAGATCTATGATCTATCAATCCGGATCACTTATAGACACCTTATAACACATCTTTAACCAATCAATTACAACATATAACATCAAATCATGAGATTTTAAAAATTAGGATTCTTATACCTTTTAGCTTTGATCTTGGTTTTCTGACTTCATGATATGATCTAGGCTAGCAATGAACTGATATAGGCTTTGTATCTCATTATCTATCACTCCCCATTCCCACATTTTAGAGAGAGAGGGTCTTGGGAGAAATGAGAAATAAAGTGGTTCATTCTCTCTCTTAATCTATTTATTTGCTACATATGCAATGAAATGAAATTGGCAAGTGGTCGATTCTTGTGTGTTTGTAAGCACAAGGCTAGGGCTAGCAAGTGGTTCACCAACTCAATTTAGGGCTAGATCTACAAGCAACCAATTAACGAATGCAATAAGGGCACCTAGTCATTTGTATTTTATATTTAATGGCATTTTTAATTGGCCAAATCCTTAGGGTTTAGGGTTTGGGTTAGGGTTTGAAAACCTTTAGGGTTTGGAAAATCCTTAGGGTTTAGAAAAATAAAATCTAGAATTTCCAAATTAGGTTTCCAAAATAGAAAATTAATATTTCTAAATTTTAATTAGAATTTTCTAATTATATTAAAATTTCTTAATCATACTTTAAATATTGCTAATTAGGATTAATATTTCCTAATTAAAATCGCTAATTTAGCAATTAGGATCAAAATTACTTGATTAGGGTTTACAACCCAAAAATTAGGGTTTCTAATATAAAAATAATTTTTGTAATTTCGAAATTAGATTTCCTAATGAGATTAGGGTTTTCTAATTACTATAACTTGAAAATTAGAATTAACATTTCCTAATTATCATTACAATTATTAAATTAACACTTAGGTTTTCCCTAATTAAAAATTAGGGTTTCAAATCCATAAATTAGGGGTTTCTAAATTTGAAATTAGGGTTTGCTAATTAATTAAGCTTTACCCTAATTAATAGCACTTAAGCAATATAATAATCATTGAAGTTCCAGATTAGGGTTTTAAAATTTTGAATTAGGGTTTGGAATCCTTAACTAAAATTAGGGTTTTCAAAAGCTGGTTTCTAGGGTTTCTTGTTAATCGTTAGGGTTTTCTAATCGAACGTTGATGCTCTTAATATAAACTTAGGGTTTGTTACATATATCGTTTATCCGGTCAACCTCGGACCCTTAACCACATCATGCACACATATACACATAACATAAACGCTTATTCCTTAATCTGAATAATTCACCTAAATCTCCTTCTTCATGTAATTTTGAAATCCTCAAAATTCATTCTTAAAAATATTAAACGATTCACTAATTTTCTATCTAGGTTCTAATTTTGAACCTTAAATCAATTAATTAAAATTTTAAAAATTTCAAATTCTTGGGTTGTCACATTCACCCTTCTTCTAAAAAATTTCGGCCCCCAAAATTTCGTTACCACCATACAAAGATTCACCATACACCATACATACACAACATCACATGCTACCCAATACACCACTCGCATGAGAGTAAAAATTTGAAAATTTAGTGAGGAGTCATATAGACTATTTGTCATCATCATTTTTGCAAAGGTTATATGGAAATTCATCCAAGTAAACCGTCATAACTTCTGAATACTAAGGGTGATTTAGCCCGATATGTCTGTATCGCCAAGTACTAATTTTTTCTATTTTCTTCACCGCCATAGGCACAAAATTCTACCTCGGTCTTATTGGATTCGCGCATCAAAACAATTTGGTCCGGAAAATTTCTTTCAATGAACACTTAGAGTTTTCATAAATGTTTGTCTACTTGAATCGAATAGCATAGACTCATATCAATAATTCAATTCAATCGAATTATTTAAGTGTAGCCAAACCCCGTTGGCAAATTAAAAATTTTGGAAAATATTTTTGAGAATGACGTCATGATGCCGTACTGTATTAACAGTCCGTTTGAGGATGCCGTCATTAAATGACTTTGTCATAACACATTATAAAATAGTGGAACAATGATTTTCAGATCGAATTCACACTAAGTATTCCTATATTTACAACTCTATCAACATTTATCATCTCTACACCAAGTTACATGGTACATGAGTGATAAATAAAATAAATTTTGATATTTCAAATCATTTGCGTCTAGCTGAAATAAGTGGTATAGACTATACTTTAAACCTTTTCAAAAATGATTACGAGTCTACATATTTTTTTTTTCTTTTCAAAAGCACATAGTGCGTATTTAGCTCGATGTCTTTTCAAATTTTTGACTGAACAAGTATTGAAAATGAACAAATATATCTGAACCAACTGGTAATGAAGGTGATCAGCCTTTCATACCTGACTTATAGATGCAATATGTACAGAGTACAATTATACATAGCAATAATCAATGATTAACCATAAGCATATCCGAATGAAACAACTCTTAGTAGAGTTCAGTAAAAACAAACTTGCCTGAACTATTTATTACCGCATTTATGCAATTTATATCGCTTTATCCAAGACCTAATATTAGTAATATAGATCTCCAATATTAGAATAATATCATCACAATATAATACTATATATATATAGATATACATAGAGTAACCTAAACACATAACACATAACACATATAACCCTATCACTATAACACACATAAGACTAGATCAAGTCAAACTATTGCAGTTTGAGTTGAACCCGACACACAACTGACATCCCGACGGTCTAGTCGAACAATTCATGAGTTTAAGTCCAATTAAACTTTGCCTAACACTTAACAATTATCTAAGATAATTTTATTAACAGTCGAAATATTTTTCATAAGCTCGTAATAATTTTTAAATAATTATTACTATTTATCATAAATTTTCGATCATTAATATCGTATTTAAATGAATTAAATACCACATAATTCTTTTATCATTAATATTTATTTATTATCAAATATTAATGAAATATATGTCATAATAATATAATATATTTATAATATATCAAAGTATTTTTAATACCTTAAAATCATATTTATATGATTCTTAAACACTTAAATTCATTATCCGATAATTGCTTAAAATATTAAAATATTAATATTTTCATGACAAAATATCAAAAGATATATTTTATAACTTAAAATATTTTTATAACACTTAACTCATTTTCATATGATTTTTAAATCAATTATTCTATTTTTCCATAATTTATTTAATATAGTTATTAAATAAATTAATTATCATTAATATTAATTAATTAATGAAATTCATTACAAAAGATTAAAATTCATTGAAAATATCATTAAATATTTTCTTATACCATAATATTATTTTTAATGATTTTTCATTTATTGAAATCATTTTTAAATAATTTATTTAATATTACAATTAAATAAATTAAATACCATTTATATTCCAAAAATATTAAATATTTATGAAATATACTCTAAATAATTAAAACTATTTTTGATTTTAAAATAATTTTTCGAATTTATTATGTATTTTAATAATTCAAAATCATTTTTCTATTTATTTAATTAAAATAATCATTTTCGTAAATTAAATAATTAAAAGTGGTCCTATAAATCTAGTAATCGCTATAGGTGTTCTTGGCCCATTCTTGAGTTGCTTGAGAAAAGCATGTCGATTGTGCATGGGGGGTGGTTCAATTGCGCTTAATTATCTTTATAATTTGTTTCGAGTCTGTTTGAACCTTAATCTTGTAGTAGGTATACTACAAGTTTTAATCATCATTTAAGTCATAATGTAACATATCATGAAGATCTCGGGCGTGCAAAAATCTTGTCGGCGTGTTCTTCATTTTCGGGTTACCCGTAAATGAAGAACAACCAAGGTACCTATATTTGGCGACTTTAAATCATAACGTTCGGACTTGATTTGTGTAATCTAGTGGTTTATTCTTGTACAACACGGAATGAGGGGTATAACGCCATAACATCGGATCATAAAACATCAACACATATGTAAGATCAAGGTTGATCAATCTCGACAGAAAACTTCGGTGATGAAGATCTGGGTTGCAGAATCTTCATCCGTCGTGATTGATCAACCCTTGTTTGACCAACCCTAACATCATTTCATTATGGATCCGGGTGATCTAAAGGTTTTAACTTGTAGTACTCATGTCTGGCTACAACTACAAAACAACAACGTGACATAAACCATAACAGACAAGCAATATCATGGCCTGCAATATCACTGTTAGACTTTCTGGGTTTCTTGAATTGCCCAGATTCCAAAATTCGTGCTCGATCAACCTACATTGACCGATCGTATCTTGAAATCTACTAATGATCTGGCCTTGTTTCTAACTTCATATGAAAGTCCTCATGACATAGAACACATGTATAACATAAAACAACATATATATATCAAAACAGAGAAAGATATAGGGCCTCTGACATATGACTGTCAGGCCACTTTTTGACATTTTTCTAGATTACTAAAACGCTTGATTCGTGCATCTAAGTGTTATAGATCTATGATCTATCAATCCGGATCACTTATAGACACCTTATAACACATCTTTAACCAATCAATTACAACATATAACATCAAATCATGAGATTTAAAAATTAGGATTCTTATACCTTTTAGCTTTGATCTTGGTTTTCTGACTTCATGATATGATCTAGGCTAGCAATGAACTGATATAGGCTTTGTATCTCATTATCTATCACTCCCCATTCCCACATTTTAGAGAGAGAGGGTCTTGGGAGAAATGAGAAATAAAGTGGTTCATTCTCTCTCTTAATCTATTTATTTGCTACATATGCAATGAAATGAAATTTGTGCAAGTGGTCGATTGTTTGTGGTTTTGTAGCACAAGGCTAGGGCTAGCAAGGTGGTTCACCAACTCAATTTAGGGCTAGATCTACAAGCAACCAATTAACGAATGCAATAAGGGCACTAATGTCATTTGTATTTTATATTTAATGGCATTTTAATTGGCCAAATCCTTAGGGTTTAGGGTTTGGGTTGGGGTTTGAAAACCTTTAGGGTTTGGAAAATCCTTAGGGTTTAGAAAAATAAAATCTAGAATTTCCAAATTAGGTTTCCAAAATAGAAAATTAATATTTCTAAATTTTAATTAGAATTTTCTAATTATATTAAAATTTCTTAATCATACTTTAAATATTGCTAATTAGGATTAATATTTCCTAATTAAAATCGCTAATTTAGCAATTAGGATCAAAATTACGGATTAGGGTTTACAACCCAAAAATTAGGGTTTCTAATATAAAAATAATTTTTGTAATTTCGAAATTAGATTTCCTAATGAGATTAGGGTTTTCTAATTACTATAACTTGAAAATTAGAATTAACATTTCCTAATTATCATTACAATTATTAAATTAACACTTAGGTTTTCCCTAATTAAAAATTAGGGTTTCAAATCCATAAATTAGGGGTTTCTAAATTTGAAATTAGGGTTTGCTAATTAATTAAGCTTTACCCTAATTAATAGCACTTAAGCAATATAATAATCATTGAAGTTCCCAGATTAGGGTTTTAAAATTTTGAATTAGGGTTTCGGAATCCCGGAACTAAAATTAGGGTTTCCAAAACTGGTTTCTAGGGTTTCTTGTTAATCGCTAGGGTTTTCTAATCGAACGTTGATGCTCTTAATATAAACTTAGGGTTTGTTACATATATCGTTTATCCGGTCAACCCTGGACCCTTAACCACATCATGCACACATATACACATAACATAAACGCTTATTCCTTAATCTCAATAATTCACCTAAATCCTTCATGCAATTTTGAAATCCTCAAAATTCATTCTTAAAAATATTAAACGATTCACTAATTTTCTATCTAGGTTCTAATTTTGAACCTTAAATCAATTAATTAAAATTTTAAAAATTTCAAATTCTTGGGTTGTCACATTCACCCTTCTTCTAAAAAAATTTCGTCCCCAAAATTTACGTTACACCATACAGCATTCACCATACACCATACATACACAACATCACATGCTACCCAATACACCACTCGCAAGAGTAAAAATTTGAAAATTTAGATGAGGAGTCATATAGACTATTTGTCTATCATTTTTGCAAAGGTTATATGGAAATTCATCCGTAAACCGTCATAACTTACAGACACAAAGGGTGATTTAGCCCGATATGTCCTGTACTGGCCAAGTACTAATTTTTTCTATTTCTCTTCACTGCCATAGGCACAAAATTCTACCTCAGTCTTATTGGATTCCGCACCAAAACAATTTGGTCCGGGAAAATTTCTTTCAATGAACACTTAGAGTTTTCATAAATGTTTGTCTAGCTGAATCGAATAGCATAGACTCATATCAATAATTCAATTCAATCAATTATTTAAGTGTAGCCAAACCAGTTGCTAAATTAAAAATTTTGGAAAATATTTTTGAGAATGACGTTATGATGCCGCATCTGTATTAATAAATCGCTTGAGGATCTTAGTCATTAAATGACTTTGTCATAACACATTATAAAATAGTGGAACAATGATTTTCAGATCGAATTCACACTAAGTATTCCTATATTTACAACTCTATCAACATTTATCATCTCTACACCAAGTTACATGGTACATGAGTGATAAATAAAATAAATTTTGATATTTCAAATCATTTGCGTCTAGCTGAAATAAGTGGTATAGACTATACTTTAAACCTTTTCAAAAATGATTACGAGTCTACATATTTTTTTTTTCTTTTCAAAAGCACATAGTGCGTATTTAGCTCGATGTCTTTTCAAATTTTTGACTGAACAAGTATTGAAAATGAACAAATATATCTGAACCAACTGGTAATGAAGGTGATCAGCCTTTCATACCTGACTTATAGATGCAATATGTACAGAGTACAATTATACATAGCAATAATCAATGATTAACCATAAGCATATCCGAATGAAACAACTCTTAGTAGAGTTCAAGAAAACAAACTTACTCGAACTATTTATTACCGCTATGCAATTTATATCGCTTTATCCGAAGACCTAATATTAGTAATATAGATCTCCAATATTAGAATAATATCATCACAATATAATACTATTATATATATAGATATACATAGAGTAACCTAAACACATAACACATAACACATAACCCTATCAGTCTATAACACACATAAGACTCGGTATCAAGTCAAACTATTGCAGTTTGAGTTGAACCCGACACACAACTGACATCCCGACGGTCTAGTCGAACAATTCATGAGTTTAAGTCCAATTAAACTTTGCCTAACACTTAACAATTATCTAAGATAATTTTATTAACAGTCGAAATATTTTTCATAAGCTCGTAATAATTTTTAAATAATTATTACTATTTATCATAAATTTTCGATCATTAATATCGTATTTAAATGAATTAAATACCACATAATTCTTTTATCATTAATATTTATTTATTATCAAATATTAATGAAATATATATCATAATAATATAATATATTTATAATATATCAAAGTATTTTTAATACCTTAAAATCATATTTATATGATTCTTAAACACTTAAATTCATTATCCGATAATTGCTTAAAATATTAAAATATTAATATTTTCATGACAAAATATCAAAAGATATATTTTATAACTTAAAATATTTTTATAACACTTAACTCATTTTCATATGATTTTTAAATCAATTATTCTATTTTTCCATAATTTATTTAATATAGTTATTAAATAAATTAATTATCATTAATATTAATTAATTAATGAAATTCATTACAAAAGATTAAAATTCATTGAAAATATCATTAAATATTTTCTTATACCATAATATTATTTTTAATGATTTTTCATTTATTGAAATCATTTTTAAATAATTTATTTAATATTACAATTAAATAAATTAAATACCATTTATATTCCAAAAATATTAAATATTTATGAAATATACTCTAAATAATTAAAAACTATTTTTCAGATTTTAAAATAATTTTTCAGAATTTATTATGTATTTTTAATAATTCAAAATCATTTTTTCTATTTATTTAATTAAAATAATCATTTTCAGAAATTAAATAATTAAAAAGTGGTCCTATAACGACAGAACTGTCGCTATAGGTGTTCTTGGCCCTGTTCTTGAGCTGCCCAGAAAAGCATGTCAGTGTGCATGGGGGGGGGGGTGGTTTGACCGTGCTTAATTATCTTTATAATTTGTTTCTGAGTCTGTTTGAACCTTAATCTTGTAGTAGGTATACTACAAGTTTTAATCATCATTTAAGTCATAACAGAACATATCATGAAGATCTGGGCGTGCAAAAATCTTGTAAAGCGTGTTCTTCATTTTTTCAGGTTACCGTAAATGAAGAACAACCAAGGTACCTATTGGCGACTTTAAATCATAACGCTCGGACTTGATTTGTGTAATCTAGTGGTTTATTCTTGTACAAACAAGGAGACAGGGGTATAACGCCATAACATCAGATCATAAAAACATCAACACATATGTAAGATCAAGGTTGATCAATCTCTGACAGAAAACTCGGCTGATGAAGATCTGGGTTACCCAGAATCTTCATCCGTCGTGACGGTCAACCCTTGTTTGACCAACCCTAACATCATTTCTGTTATGGATCTGGGTGATCTAAAGGTTTTAACTTGTAGTACTCATGTCTGGCTACAACTACAAAACAACAACGTGACATAAACCATAACAGACAAGCAATATCATGGCCTGCAATATCACTGTTAGACTTTTCGGGGTTTCTTGAATTGCCCAGATTCCAAAATTCGTGCTCGATCAACCTACATTGACCGATCGTATCTTGAAATCTACTAATGATCTGGCCTTGTTTCTAACTTCATATGAAAGTCCTCATGACATAGAACACATGTATAACATAAAACAACATATATCAAAAACAGAGAAAGATATAGGGCCTCTGACATATGACTGTCAGGCCACTTTTTGACATTTTTCTAGATTACTAAAACGCTTGATTCGTGCATCTAAGTGTTATAGATCTATGATCTATCAATCCGGATCACTTATAGACACCTTATAACACATCTTTAACCAATCAATTACAACATATAACATCAAATCATGAGATTTTAAAAATTAGGATTCTTATACCTTTTAGCTTTGATCTTGGTTTTCTGACTTCATGATATGATCTAGGCTAGCAATGAACTGATATAGGCTTTGTATCTCATTATCTATCACTCCCCATTCCCACATTTAGAGAGAGAGGTCTTGGGAGAAATGAGAAATAAAGTGGTTCATTCTCTCTTAATCTATTTATTTTGCACATATGCAATGAAATGAAATTTGGCAAGTGGTGATTCATTGTGGTTTGTAGCACAAGGCTAGGGCTAGAAGTGGTTCACCAACTCAATTTAGGGCTAGATCTACAAGCAACCAATTAACGAATGCAATAAGGGCACTAATGTCATTTGTATTTTATATTTAATGGCATTTTTAATTGGCCAAATCCTTAGGGTTTAGGGTTTGGGTTAGGGTTTGAAAACCTTTAGGGTTTGGAAAATCCTTAGGGTTTAGAAAAATAAAATCTAGAATTTCCAAATTAGGTTTCCAAAATAGAAAATTAATATTTCTAAATTTTAATTAGAATTTTCTAATTATATTAAAATTTCTTAATCATACTTTAAATATTGCTAATTAGGATTAATATTTCCTAATTAAAATCGCTAATTTAGCAATTAGGATCAAAATTACGGATTAGGGTTTACAACCCAAAAATTAGGGTTTCTAATATAAAAATAATTTTTGTAATTTCGAAATTAGATTTCCTAATGAGATTAGGGTTTTCTAATTACTATAACTTGAAAATTAGAATTAACATTTCCTAATTATCATTACAATTATTAAATTAACACTTAGGTTTTCCCTAATTAAAAATTAGGGTTTCAAATCCATAAATTAGGGGTTTCTAAATTTGAAATTAGGGTTTGCTAATTAATTAAGCTTTACCCTAATTAATAGCACTTAAGCAATATAATAATCATTGAAGTTCAGATTAGGGTTTTAAAATTTTGAATTAGGGTTTGAATCCGGAACTAAAATTAGGGTTTCCAAAATCGGTTTCTAGGGTTTCTTGTTAATCGCTAGGGTTTTCTAACCGAACGTTGACGTTCTTAATATAAACTTAGGGTTTGTTACATATATCGTTTATCCGGCCAACCGGACCCTTAACCACATCATGCACACATATACACATAACATAAACGCTTATTCCTTAATCTGAATAATTCACCTAAATCCTTCATGTAATTTTGAAATCCTCAAAATTCATTCTTAAAAATATTAAACGATTCACTAATTTTCTATCTAGGTTCTAATTTTGAACCTTAAATCAATTAATTAAAATTTTAAAAATTTCAAATTCTTGGGTTGTCACATTCACCTTCTTCTTCTAAAAAATTTCGTCCCCAAAATTTACGTTACACCATACAAAGATTCACCATACACCATACATACACAACATCACATGCTACCCAATACACCACTCGCAAGAGTAAAAATTTTAAAATTTAGCTGAGGAGTCATATAGACTATTTGTCTGTCATTTTTGCAAAGGTTATATGGAAATTCATCCGTAAACCGTCATAACTTCATGTATACAAAAAGGGTGATTTAGCCCGATATGTCTGTCTTGACCGCCAAGTACTAATTTTTTCTATTTCTCTTCTTCGCCATAGGCACAAAAATTCTACCTCGGTCTTTATTGGATTCCGCACCAAAACAATTTGGTCCGGGAAAATTTCTTTCAATGAACACTTAGAGTTTTCATAAATGTTTGTCTAGCTGAATCGAATAGCATAGACTCATATCAATAATTCAATTCAATCGAATTATTTAAGTGTAGCCAAACCCCGTTGGCAAATTAAAAATTTTGGAAAATATTTTTGAGAATGACGTCATGATGCCGTACTGTATTAACAGTCCGTTTGAGGATGCCGTCATTAAATGACTTTGTCATAACACATTATAAAATAGTGGAACAATGATTTTCAGATCGAATTCACACTAAGTATTCCTATATTTACAACTTTATCAACATTTATCATCTCTACACCAAGTTACATGGTACATGAGTGATAAATAAAATAAATTTTGATATTTCAAATCATTTGCGTCTAGCTGAAATAAGTGGTATAGACTATACTTTAAACCTTTTCAAAAATGATTACGAGTCTACATAATTTTTTTTTCTTTTCAAAAGTACATAGTGCGTATTTAGCTCGATGTCTTTTCAAATTTTTGACTGAACAAGTATTGAAAATGAACAAATATATCTGAACCAACTGGTAATGAAGGTGATCAGCCTTTCATACCTGACTTATAGATGCAATATGTACAGAGTACAATTATACATAGCAATAATCAATGATTAACCATAAGCATATCCGAATGAAACAACTCTTAGTAGAGTTCAAGAAAACAAACTTGCTCGAACTATTGATTACCGCTTATGCAATTTTTATCGCTTTATCAGAAGACCTAATATTAGTAATATAGATCTCCAATATTAGAATAATATCATCACAATATAATACTATTATATATATAGATATACATAGAGTAACCTAAACACATAACACATAACACATAACCCTATCACTATAACACACATAAGACTCTAGATCAAGTCAAACTATTGCGGTTTGAGTTGAACCCAACACAACAATTGACATCAAACGGTCTAATGAACAATTCATGAGTTTAAGTCCAATTAAACTTTTTTCTAACACTTAACAATTATCTAAGATAATTTTATTAACAAATCGAAATATTTTTCATAAGCTCGTAATAATTTTTAAATAATTATTACTATTTATCATAAATTTTCGATCATTAATATCGTATTTAAATGAATTAAATACCACATAATTCTTTTATCATTAATATTTATTTATTATCAAATATTA
Source organism: Panax ginseng (assembly GCA_020205605.1). Classification (NCBI taxonomy): domain Eukaryota; kingdom Viridiplantae; phylum Streptophyta; class Magnoliopsida; order Apiales; family Araliaceae; genus Panax; species Panax ginseng. The sequence continues at coordinate 58,454,851 of CM035138.1, read as the reverse complement.
ATGAAATATATGTCATAATAATATAATATATTTATAATATATCAAAGTATTTTTAATACCTTAAAATCATATTTATATGATTCTTAAACACTTCAATTCATTATCCGATAATTGCTTAAAATATTAAAATATTAATATTTTCATGACAAAATATCAAAAGATATATTTTATAACTTAAAATATTTTTATAACACTTAACTCATTTTCATATGATTTTTAAATCAATTATTCTATTTTTCCATAATTTATTTAATATAGTTATTAAATAAATTAATAATCATTAATATTAATTAATTAATGAAATTCATTACAAAATATTAAAATTCACTTTGAAAATATCATTAAATATTTTCTTATACCATAATATTATTTTTAATGATTTTTCATTTATTGAAATCATTTTTAAATAATTTATTTAATATTACAATTAAATAAATTAAATACCATTTATATTCCAAAAATATTAAATATTTATGAAATATACTCTAAATAATTAAAAACTATTTTTCAGATTTTAAAATAATTTTTTAATTTATTATGTATTTTTAATAATTCAAAATCATTTTTCTATTTATTTAATTAAAATAATCATTTTCGTAAATTAAATAATTAAAAGTGGTCCTATAACGACTTTTGTATTTATAAATTATAGGTGTATTCATTCTTGCTACGAGAAAAGCAAAAAAATGTGCATGGTACGGGGGGTGGTTCAATGCGCTTAATTATCTTTATAATTTGTTTTCGAAGTCTGTTTGAACCTTAATCTTGTAGTAGGTATACTACAAGTTTTAATCATCATTTAAGTCATAATGTAACATATCATGAAGATCTGGGCGTGCAAAAATCTTGTCAGGCGTGTTCTTCATTTTCTGGGTTACCCAGAAATGAAGAACAACCAAGGTACCTATTTGGCAGCTTTAAATCATAACGTTCTGGACTTGATTTGTGTAATCTAGTGGTTTATTCTTGTACAACACATGACAGGGTATAACGCCATAACATCAGATCATAAAAACATCAACACATATATAAGATCAAGGTTGATCAATCTCTGACAGAAAACTCGGCTGATGAAGATCTGGGTTACCCAGAATCTTCATCCGTCGTGACGGTCAACCCTTGTTTGACCAACCCTAACATCATTTCTGTTATGGATCTGGGTGATCTAAAGGTTTTAACTTGTAGTACTCATGTCTGGCTACAACTACAAAACAACAACGTGACATAAACCATAACAGACAAGCAATATCATGGCTGCGCATATCTTCATTAGACTTTCGGGTTTCTTGAATTGCCCAGATTCCAAAATTCGTGCTCGGTCAACCTACATTGACCGATCGTATCTTGAAATCTACTAATGATCTGGCCTTGTTTCTAACTTCATATGAAAGTCCTCATGACATAGAACACATGTATAACATAAAACAACATATATCAAAAACAGAGAAAGATATAGGGCCTCTGACATATGACTGTCAGGCCACTTTTTGACATTTTTCTAGATTACTAAAACTCTTGATTCGTGCATCTAAGTGTTATAGATCTATGATCTATCAACCCGGATCACTTATAGACACCTTATAACACATCTTTAACCAATCAATTACAACATATAACATCAAATCATGAGATTTTAAAAATTAGGATTCTTATACCTTTTAGCTTTGATCTTGGTTTTCTGACTTCATGATATGATCTAGGCTAGCAATGAAGCGATATAGGCTTTGTATCTCATTATCTATCACTCCCCATTCCCACATTTTAGAGAGAGAGGGTCTTGGGAGAAATGAGAAATAAAGTGGTTCATTCTCTCTCTTAATCTATTTATTTGCTACATATGCAATGAAATGAATTTGGTAAGTGAGTGGTGATTGTTGTGGTTTGTAGCACAAGGCTAGGGAGCTAGCGGTGGTTCACCAACTCAATTTAGGGCTAGATCTACAAGCAACCAATTAACGAATGCAATAAGGGCACTAATGTCATTTGTATTTTATATTTAATGGCATTTTAATTGGCCAAATCCTTAGGGTTTAGGGTTTGGGTTAGGGTTTGAAAACCTTTAGGGTTTGGAAAATCCTTAGGGTTTAGAAAAATAAAATCTAGAATTTCCAAATTAGGTTTCCAAAATAGAAAATTAATATTTCTAAATTTTAATTAGAATTTTCTAATTATATTAAAATTTCTTAATCATAATTTAAATATTGCTAATTAGGATTAGTATTTCCTAATTAAAATCGCTAATTTAGCAATTAGGATCAAAATCACGGATTAGGGTTTACAACCCAAAATTAGGGTTTCTAATATTAAAATAATTTTGTAATTTGAAATTAGATTTCTAATGAGATTAGGGTTTTCTAATTACTATAACTTGAAAATTAGAATTAACATTTCCTAATTAAGAATTACAATTATTAAAGTAACACTTAGGTTTTCCCTAATTAAAAATTAGGGTTTCAAATCCATAAATTAGGGGTTTCTAAATTTGAAATTAGGGTTTGCTAATTAATTAAGATTTACCCTAATTAATATCACTTAAGCAATATAATAATCATTGAAGTTCCCAGATTAGGGTTTTAAATTTCTGAATTAGGGTTTCGGATTCCCGGAACTAAAATTAGGGTTTCCAAAATCGGTTTCTAGGGTTTCTTGTTAATCGCTAGGGTTTTCTAACCGAACGTTGACGTTCTTAATATAAACTTAGGGTTTATTACATATATCGTTTATCCGGTCAACCTGGACCTTAACCACATCATGCACACATATACACGAACATAAGCGCTTATTTCCTTAATCTGAATAATTCACTAAATCCTTCATGAATTTTGAAATCCTCAAAATTCATTCTTAAAAATATTAAACGCATTCACTAATTTTCTATCTAGGTTCTAATTTTGAACCTTAAATAAATTAATTAAAATTTTAAAAATTTTCAAATTCTCGGGTTGTCACATTCACCCCTTCTTCTAAAAATTTCGTCTCCAAAATTTACCTTACACCATAAACCATTCACCATACACCATACATACACAACATCACATGCTACCCAATACACCACTCGCAAGAGTAAAATTTTCAAATTTAGCTGAGGAGTCATATAGACTATTTGTCTGTCATTTTCGCAAAGGTTATATGAAAATTCATCCGTAAACCGTTATAACTTACAGACACAAAGGGTGATTAACCCGATATGTCCTGTACTGGCCAAGTACTAATTTTATCTATTTCTCTTCACTGCCATAGGCACAAAATTCTACCTCAGTCTTATTGGATTCCGCACCAAAATAATTTGGTTCGAAAAAATTTCTTTCAATGAACACTTAGAGTTTTCATAAATGTTTGTCTAGCTGAATCGAATAGCATAGACTCATATCAATAATTCAATTCAATCGAATTATTTAAGTGTAGCCAAACCCCGTTGGCAAATTAAAAATTTTGGAAAATATTTTTGAGAATGACGTCATGATGCCAAATCTTGTATTAATGATCAGTTTGAGGATCTTGAGTCATTATATGATTTTTTGTCATAACACATCATACAATAGTGGAACAATGATTTTCAGATCGAATTCACACTAAGTATCCATATATTTACAACTCTATCAACTTTTATCATCTCTGCACAAGGTTACATGGTACATGAGTGATAAATAAAATATATTTTGATATTTCAAATCATTTGCGTCAAGCTGAAATATGTGGTATAGACTATACTTTAAACCTTTTTAAAAATGATTACGAGTCTACATAATTTTTTTTTCTTTTCAAAAGAACTTATTGTGTATTTAGCTTGATGTCAAAATTCTGAAGTCTAGCATAGCTAGGAGTTTTGGAAAACTTATGTCTCCACTAATAATCATTGGCTTAACAATCTATTTGTTCCTATAATCTTTAATACTCCATTTACACACAACTATACCCAATTCGTCAAACCACACTTATGAGTTCATTTACTTGCCACAATTATATGAGTTTAAGAACTTTCCTAGACAAACATTTGGCATCCATTGGCTGAGGGGTCATAAACATTTCATATAACTATGAATCAAGAATGTCATATAAGTATGAGTTTTAAGAACTCGTACTTAACCTTATATCTTCTACCTATGACCTATCTATCTGTTCTACACATGAGAAAGGAATCACCCTCTTAACATGGATATAGCAAATAGCGTGACACAAACATTTCAATGATTATCATTGCCCGAACTATGTAGTTTTTACACCAAGTACAATTTCCCGCCCACACAAGGAATCATACAACTCAGCTGCTGACACGAATCCTCAATTGAATCCCCACCTAACACTAACACCCTTCTCAATACGAATTTCATTTAATCCGTATTCATAATACTTTCCTGAATCTGTACCAATTCATAGTACAACTGACACCTATCAATCTTGCTCTAAACTTTTCAATCATTCACTTGATCCTTCTTCATACTATAACCTTATCAGATCACGGGGTGATCTCATCGTATATATTACGATTCATTTCTATACTATGATCGTTTTGTTTTACGATCTCCTATCACTGTACTTTTAGTCTTTTAGACTCTATCTATTCACCACTTACTGTTCAACTTTATTATCAGAGTTAGGGAACTCTGTATCTTATAACTCGCCGAGATTCGTCTTTGAATCTTATCGACCACTAACTCTATATGAGTTAGTACTTATCCTAATCACTGTGGTTATTAGTCTCTGGGTATTCCTATTTAAGGTTCATATCCTACAACTTTGATACCAACTGTGAGGGCCCAGAATCCGAGGTCCCGAATCACCGCGGATCCGGTTCGATCATTCTATTACTATTACTATATTTACGGAAGATATAAACATAAATTATTTATACATTAAACTTACATACTTTTCCCCAAGGTCGAGTAACCTTAACTTAATACACAAATCATAACTTATTTAACACATAACATTATTATCATACAACACTATTACAAATCTAATCGCGCACATTAACTTTAAGTTGGAACTGTCTTTAACCTTTCCTTGTATCTGACGCATTCGTCTTAATCTGCAATGTTTTATCATGATATAGAAAGGGTGAGCATAAGGATTGCCCAATATAACGATATATCATGATTGAAAGAATCTGAATAATAAGCTGGCTATAATTCAACAATATAATTGTGAACTAGCAGGAACACATTTTTGACTGAACAAGTATTGAACATGAACAAATATATCTGAACCAACTGGTAATGAAGGTGATCAGCCTTTCATACATGACTTATTGATGCAATATGTACAGAGTACAATTATACATGGCAATCATCAATGATTAACCATAAACATATCCGAATGAAACAACTCTTAGTAGAGTTCAGTAAAAACAAACTTGCCTGAACTATTGATTACCGCTACACAATTTATATCGCTTTATCCGAAGACCTAATATTAGTAATATAGATCTCCAATATTAGAATAATATCATCACAATATAATACTATTATATATATAGATATACATAGAATAACCTAAACACATAACACATAACACATAACACATAACCCTATCGACCTATAAACACATAAGACTAAAGTATCAAGTCAAACTATTAATTGAGTTGAACCCGACACAAATTGACATCAAGACGGTCTAGTCGAACAATTCATGAGTTTAAGTCCAATTAAACTTTGCCTAACACTTAACAATTATCTAAGATAATTTTATTAACAGTCGAAATATTTTTCATAAGCTCGTAATAATTTTTAAATAATTATTACTATTTATCATAAATTTTCGATCATTAATATCGTATTTAAATGAATTAAATACCACATAATTCTTTTATCATTAATATTTATTTAATATCTAATATTAATGAAATACATATCATAATAATATAATATATTTATAATATATCAAAGTATTTTTAATACCTTAAAATCCTATTTATATGATTCTTAAACACTTAAATTCATTATCCGATAATTGCTTAAAATATTAATATTTTCATGACAAAATATCAAAAGATATATTTTATAAATTAAAATATTTTTATAACACTTAACTCATTTTCATATGATTTTTAAATCAATTATTCTATTTTTCCATAATTTATTTAATATAGTTATTAAATAAATTAATTATCATTAATATTAATTAATTAATGAAATTCATCACAAAATATTAAAATTCCTTTGAAAATATCTTTAAATATTTTCTTATACCATAATATTATTTTTAATGATTTTTCATGTATTAAAATCATTTTTAAATAATTTATTTAATATTACAATTAAATAAATTAAATACCATTTATAATCCAAAAATATTAAATATTTATGAAATATACTCTAAATAATTAAAAACTATTTTTAGAATTTAAAATAATTTTACTGAATTTATTATGTATTTTTAATAATTCAAAATCATTTTTTTCTATTTATTTAATTAAAACAATCATTTTCAGAAATTAAATAATTAAAAAGGGGTCCTATAAATGGCAGGTAAATCATTTATAGGTGTTCTTGGCCCCTGCTTCGAGAAATTTGCCGAGAAAAGCATGTCGATTGTCTGAGGGGGTGGTTTGACCGTGCTTAATTATCTTTATAATTTGTTTCAGAGTCTGTTTGAACCTTAATCTTGTAGTAGGTATGTAATACTACAAGTTTTAATCATCATTTAAGTCATAACAGAACATATCATGAAGATCTGGGCGTGTTCTTCATTTTCTGGGTTACCCAGAAATGAAGAACAACCAAGGTACCTATTTGGCAGCTTTAAATCATAACGTTTTGGACTTGGTTTGTGTAATCTAGTGGTTTATTCTTGTACAACTCATGACAGGGTATAACGCCATAACATCAGATCATAAAAACATCAACACATATATAAGATCAAGTCTGATAAATCTCTGACAGAAAACTCGGCTGATGAAGATCTGGGTTACCCGAATCTTCATCCGTCGTGATGATCAACCCTTGTTTGACCGACCCTAACATCATTTCTAATTATGGATCGGGTGATCTAAAGGTTTTAACTTGTAGTACTCATGTAATAAGCTACAACTACAAAACAACAACGTGACATAAACCATAACTGACAAGCAATATCATGGCCTGCAATATCACTGTTAGACTTTCTGGGTTTCTTGATTTTCCCAGATTCCAAAAGTCGTGCTTTCATCGGTCAACCTACATTGACCAATCGTATCTTGAAATCTACTAATGATCTGGCCTTGTTTCTAGCTTCATATGAAAGTCCTCATGACATAGAACACATGTATAACATAAAACAACATATATCAAAAACATAGAAAGATCTAGGGCCTCGACATATTTATCGCTATGCCACTTTTTGACATTTTTCCAGATTACTAAAATGCTTGATTCGTGCATCTAAGTGTTATAGATCTATGATCTATCAACCCGGATCACTTATAGACACCTTATAACACATCTTTAACCAATCAATTACAACATATAACATCAAATCATGAGATTTTAAAAATTAGGATTCTTATACCTTTTAGCTTTGATCTTGGTTTTCTGACTTCATGATATGATCTAGGCTAGCAATGAACTGATATAGGCTTTGTATCTCACTATCTATCACTCTCGATTCCCAAATTTTAGAGAGAGAGAGGGTCTTGGGAGAAATGAGAAATAAAGTGGTTCATTCTCTCTCTTAATCTATTTATTTGCTACATATGCAATGAAATGGGCTGGCAAGTGGTTGATTGCTGTGGTTTGTAGAACAAGGCTAGGGCTAGCAGTGGTTCACCATCTCAATTTAGGGCTAGATCTACAAGCAACCAATTAAAGAATGCAATAAGGGCACTAATGTCATTTGTATTTTATATTTAATGGCATTTTTAATTGGCCAAACCCTTAGGGTTTAGGGTTTGGGTTAGGGTTTGAAAACCTTTAGGGTTTGGAAAATCCTTAGGGTTTAGAAAAATAAAATCTAGAATTTCCAAATTAGGTTTTCAAAATAGAAAATTAATATTTCTAAATTTTAATTAGAATTTTCTAATTATATTAAAATTTCTTAATCATACTTTAAATATTGCTAATTAGGATTAATATTTCATAATTAAAATCGCTAATTTAGCAATTAGGGTCAAAATCACGGATTAGAGTTTACAACCCAAAAATTAGGATTTCTAATATAAAAATAATTTTTACAATTTCGAAATTAGATTTCCTAATGAGATTAGGGTTTTCTAATTACTATAACTTGAAAATTAGAATTAACATTTCCTAATTATCATTACAATTATTAAATTAACACTTAGGTTTTCCCTAATTAAAAATTAGGGTTTCAAATGCATAAATTAGGGGTTTCTAAATTTGAAATTAGGGTTTACTAATTAATTAAGCTTTACCCTAATTAATAGCACTTAAGCAATATAATAATCATTGAAGTTCCCAGATTAGGGTTTTAAATTTCCGAATTAGGGTTTCGAATCCCCGAAACTAAAATTAGGGTTTTTGAGAGCAGGTTTTTAGGGTTTCTTGTTAATCATTTAGGGTTTTCTAACCGAACGTTGACGTTCTTAATATAAACTTAGGGTTTGTTAAATATATCGTTTATCCGGTTAACCCTGGACCCTTAATCACATCATGCACACATATACACAAAACATAAACGCTTATTCCCTTAATCCTGAATAATTCACCTAAATCCTTCACAGAATTTTGAAATCCTCAAAATTCATTCTTAAAAATATTAAACGCATACACTAATTTTCTATCTAGGTTCTAATTTTGAACCTTAAATCAATTAATTAAAATTTTAAAAATTTTCAAATTCTCGGGTTGTCACATTCACCCCTTCTTCTAAAAATTTCGTCCCCAAAATTTACGTTACACCATACACGATTCACCAAACACCATATATACACAACATCACATGCTACCCAATACACCACTCACAAGAGTAAAAATTTTCAAATTTAGCTGAGGAGTCATATAGACTATTTGTCTGTCATTTTCGCAAAGGTTATATGAAAATTCATCCGTAAACCGTCATAACTTACAGACACAAAGGGTGATTAGCCCGATATGTCCTGTACTGGCCAAGTACTAATTTTATCTATTTCTCTTCACTGCCATAGGCACAAAATTCTACCTCAGTCTCATTGGATTCCGCACCAAAACAATTTGGTTCGAGAAAATTTCTTTCAATGAACACTTAGAGTTTTCATAAATGTTTGTCTAGCTGAATCGAATAGCATAGACTCATATCAATAATTCAATTCAATCGAATTATTTAAGTGTAGCCAAACCCGTTGGAAAATTAAAATTTTGGAAAATATTTTTTGAGAATGACGTCATGATGCCGTACTGTATTAACAGTCCGTTTGAGGATGCCATCATTATATGACTTTGCCATAACACATCATACAATAGTGGAACAATGATTTTCAGATCAAATTCGCACTAAGTATTCCTATATTTACAACTCTATCAACTTTTATCATCTCTGCACCAGGTTACATGGTACATGAGTGTTAAATAAAATATATTTTGATATTTCAAATCATTTGCGTCTAGCTGAAATAAGTGGTATAGACTATACTTTAAACCTTTTCAAAAATGATTACGAGTCTACATAATTTTTTTTTCGTTTCAAAAGCACTTAGTGCGTATTTAGCTTGATGTCAAAATTCTGAAGTCTAGCATAGCTAGGAGTTTTGGAAAACTTATGTCTCCACTAATAATCATTGGCTTAACAATCTATCTGTTCCTATAATCTTTAATACTCCATTTACACACAACTATACCTAGTTCGTCAAACCACACTTATGAGTTCATTTACTTGCCACAATCATATGAGTTTTAAGAACTTTCCTAGATAGACATTTGACGTCCATTGGCTGAGGGGTCATAAACATTTCATATAACTATGAATCAAGAATGTCATATAAGTATGAGTTTTAAGAACTCGTACTTAACCTTATATCCTCTACCTATGACCTATCTATCTGTTCTATACATGAGAAATGAATCACCCTCTTAACATGGATATAACAAATAGCGTGACACAAACATTTCAATGATTATCATTGCCAGAACTATGTAGTTTTTACACCAAGTACAATTCCACGCCCACACAAGGAATCATACAACTCAGCTGCTAACACGAATCCTCAATTGAATCCCCACCTAACACTAACACCCTTCTCAATACGAATTTCATTTAATCCGTATTCATAATCCTTTCCTGAATCTGTACCAATTCATAGTACAACTGACACCCATCAATCTTGCTTTAAACTTTTCAATCATTCACTTGATCCTTCTTCATACTATAACCTTATCAGATCACGGGGTGATCTTATCGTATATATTATGATTCATTTCTATACTATGATAGTTTTGTTTTACAGTCTCCTATCACTATACTTTTTATCTTTTAGACTCTATCTATTCACCACTTACTGTTCAACTTTATTATCAGAGTTAGGGAACTCTGTATCGTATAACTCGCCGAGATTTGTCTTTGAATCTTACCGACCAACTAACTTTATCTGAGTTAGTACTTATCCTAATCACTATGGTTATTAGTCTCAGGTATTCCTATTTAAGGTTCATAACCTACAACTTTGATACCAACTGTGAGGGCCCCGAATCCGAGGTCCCGAATCACCGCGGATCCGGTTCGATCATTCTATTAAAATTACTATATTTGCGGAAGATATAAACATAAATTATTTATACATTAAACTTACATACTTTTCCCCAAGGTCGAGTAACCTTAACTTAATACACAAATCATAACTTATTTAACACATAACATTATTATCATACAACACTATTACAAATCTAATCGCGCACATTAACTCTAATTTGGAACTGTCTTTAACCTTTTCTTGTATCCGACGCATTCGTCTTAATCTATAATATTTTATCATGATATAGCAAGGGTGAGCATAAGGATTGCCCATCAAGTTTAAGTTCAATAATATAACGATATATCATGATTGAAAGAATCTGAATAATAAGCTGGCTATAATTCAACAATATAATTGTGAACTAGCAGGAACAAATTTTTTGGTGAACAAGTATTGAACATGAACAAATATATATACGAACCAACTTGTAATGAAGGTGATCAACCTTTCATACGACTTATAGATGCAATATATACAGTACAAATTACATGGCAATCATCAATGATTAACCATAAGCATATCCGAATGAAACAACTCTTAGTAGAGTTCAGTAAAAACAAACTTGCCTGAACTATTGATTACCGCTACACAATTTATATCGCTTTATCCGAAGACCTAATATTAGTAATATAGATCTCCAATATTAGAATAATATCATCACAATATAATACTATTATATATATAGATATACATAGAATAACCTAAACACATAACACATAACACATAACACATAACCCTATCGATCGTCTATAAACACACATAAGACTAAATTATCAAGTCAAACTATTGTGAGTTTGAGTTGAACCCGGAAACAATAACCCGACATCCCGAGTCAGTCGAACAATTCATGAGTTTAAGTTCAATTAAACTTTGCCTAACACTTAACAATTATCTAAGATAATTTTATTAACGATCGAAATATTTTTCATAAGCTCGTAATAATTTTTAAATAATTATTACTATTTATCATAAATTTTCGATCATTAATATCGTATTTAAATGAATTAAATACCACATAATTCTTTTATCATTAATATTTATTTAATATCTAATATTAATGAAATACATATCATAATAATATAATATATTTATAATATATCAAAGTATTTTTAATACCTTAAAATCCTATTTATATGATTTTAAACACTTAAATTCATTATCAGATAATTGCTTAAAATATTAATATTTTCATGACAAAATATCAAAAGATATATTTTATAAATTAAAATATTTTATAACACTTAACTCATTTTCATATGATTTTTAAATCAATTATTCTATTTTTCCATAATTTATTTAATATAGTTATTAAATAAATTAATTATCATTAATATTAATTAATTAATGAAATTCATCACAAAATATTAAAATTCACTTTGAAAATATCTTTAAATATTTTCTTATACCATAATATTATTTTTAATGATTTTCATGTATTAAAATCATTTTAAATAATTTATTTAATATTACAATTAAATAAATTAAATACCATTTATAATCCAAAAATATTAAATATTTATGAAATATACTCTAAATAATTAAAAACTATTTTTAGAATTTAAAATAATTTTACGGAATTTATTATGTATTTTTAATAATTCAAAATCATTTTTTTCTATTTATTTAATTAAAACAATCATTTTCAGAAATTAAATAATTAAAAAGGGGTCCTATAGCGACAGAACCGTCGCTATAGGTGTTCTTGGCCACATTCTTGAGCAGCCTGTAAAAGCATATCGGTGTCTGTGAGGGGTGGTTTGACCGTGCTTAATTATCTTTATAATTTGTTTGAGTCTGTTTGAACCTTAATCTTGTAGTAGGTATGTAATACTACAAGTTTTAATCATCATTTAAGTCATAACCAGAACATATCATGAAGACTCTGGGCGTGTTCTTCATTTTCTGGGTTACCCAGAAATGAAGAACAACCAAGGTACCTATTTGGCAGCTTTAAATCATAACGTTTTGGACTTGGTTTGTGTAATCTAGTGGTTTATTCTTGTACAACTCATGACAGGGTATAACGCCATAACATCAGATCATAAAAACATCAACACATATATAAGATCAAGTCTGATAAATCTCTGACACAAAACTCGGCTGATGAAGATCTGGGTTACCCAGAATCTTCATCCGTCGTGACGGTCAACCCTTGTTTGACCGACCCTAACATCATTTCTGTTATGGATCTGGGTGATCTAAAGGTTTTAACTTGTAGTACTCATGTCTGGCTACAACTACAAAACAACAACGTGACATAAACCATAACAGACAAGCAATATCATGGCCTGCAATATCACTGTTAGACTTTCTGGATTTCTTGATTTTCCCAGATTCCAAAAGTCGTGCTCGGTCAACCTACATTGACCAATCGTATCTTGAAATCTACTAATGATCTGGCCTTGTTTCTAGCTTCATATGAAAGTCCTCATGACATAGAACACATGTATAACATAAAACAACATATATCAAAAACATAGAAAGATCTAGGGCCTCTGACATATGACTGTCATGCCACTTTTTGACATTTTTCCAGATTACTAAAATGCTTGATTCGTGCATCTAAGTGTTATAGATCTATGATCTATCAACCCGGATCACTTATAGACACCTTATAACACATCTTTAACCAATCAATTACAACATATAACATCAAATCATGAGATTTTAAAAATTAGGATTCTTATACCTTTTAGCTTTGATCTTGGTTTTCTGACTTCATGATATGATCTAGGCTAGCAATGAACTGATATAGGCTTTGTATCTCACTATCTATCACTCTCGATTCCCAAATTTTAGAGAGAGAGAGGGTCTTGGGAGAAATGAGAAATAAAGTGGTTCATTCTCTCTCTTAATCTATTTATTTGCTACATATGCAATGAAATGGGCTGGCAAGTGGTTGATTGCTGTGGTTTGTAGCACAAGGCTAGGGCTAGCAGTGGTTCACCATCTCAATTTAGGGCTAGATCTACAAGCAACCAATTAAAGAATGCAATAAGGGCACTAATGTCATTTGTATTTTATATTTAATGGCATTTTTAATTGGCCAAACCCTTAGGGTTTAGGGTTTGGAGTTAGGGTTTGAAAACCTTTAGGGTTTGGAAAATCCTTAGGGTTTAGAAAAATAAAATCTAGAATTTCCAAATTAGGTTTTCAAAATAGAAAATTAATATTTCTAAATTTTAATTAGAATTTTCTAATTATATTAAAATTTCTTAATCATACTTTAAATATTGCTAATTAGGATTAATATTTCATAATTAAAATCGCTAATTTAGCAATTAGGGTCAAAATCACGGATTAGAGTTTACAACCCAAAAATTAGGATTTCTAATATAAAAATAATTTTTACAATTTCGAAATTAGATTTCCTAATGAGATTAGGGTTTTCTAATTACTATAACTTGAAAATTAGAATTAACATTTCCTAATTATCATTACAATTATTAAATTAACACTTAGGTTTTCCCTAATTAAAAATTAGGGTTTCAAATGCATAAATTAGGGGTTTCTAAATTTGAAATTAGGGTTTACTAATTAATTAAGCTTTACCCTAATTAATAGCACTTAAGCAATATAATAATCATTGAAGTTCCCAGATTAGGGTTTTAAATTTCCGAATTAGGGTTTCGAATCCCCGAAACTAAAATTAGGGTTTTCAGAACCGGTTTCTAGGGTTTCTTGTTAATCGCTAGGGTTTTCTAACCGAACGTTGACGTTCTTAATATAAACTTAGGGTTTGTTAAATATATCGTTTATCCGGTTAACCCTGGACCCTTAATCACATCATGCACACATATACACAAAACATAAACGCTTATTCCCTTAATCCTGAATAATTCACCTAAATCCTTCACAGAATTTTGAAATCCTCAAAATTCATTCTTAAAAATATTAAACGCATACACTAATTTTCTATCTAGGTTCTAATTTTGAACCTTAAATCAATTAATTAAAATTTTAAAAATTTTCAAATTCTCGGGTTGTCACATTCCCCTTCTTCTAAAAATTTTCGTCCCCAAAATTTACGTTACACCATTACGATTCACCATACACCATATATACACAACATCACATGCTACCCAATACACCACTCACAAGAGTAAAAATTTTCAAATTTAGATGAGGAGTCATATAGACTATTTGTCTATCATTTTCGCAAAGGTTATATGAAAATTCATCCGTAAACCGTCATAACTTCTGAGACACAAAGGGTGATTAGCCCGATATGTGTCTGTGATCGCCAAGTACTAATTTTATCTATTTCTCTTTCTTCGCCATAGAGCACAAAATTCTACCTCGGTCTCATTGGATTCGCTTTTCAAAACAATTTGGTTCGAGAAAATTTCTTTCAATGAACACTTAGAGTTTTCATAAATGTTTGTCTAGCTGAATCGAATAGCATAGACTCATATCAATAATTCAATTCAATCGAATTATTTAAGTGTAGCCAAACCCCGTTGGCAAATTAAAAATTTTGGAAAATATTTTTGAGAATGACGTCATGATGCCGTACTGTATTAACAGTCCGTTTGAGGATGCCATCATTATATGACTTTGCCATAACACATCATACAATAGTGGAACAATGATTTTCAGATCAAATTCGCACTAAGTATTCCTATATTTACAACTCTATCAACTTTTATCATCTCTGCACCAGGTTACATGGTACATGAGTGTTAAATAAAATATATTTTGATATTTCAAATCATTTGCGTCTAGCTGAAATAAGTGGTATAGACTATACTTTAAACCTTTTCAAAAATGATTACGAGTCTATATAATTTTTTTTTCGTTTCAAAAGCACTTAGTGCGTATTTAGCTTGATGTCAAAATTCTGACGTCTAGCATAGCTAGGAGTTTTGGAAAACTTATGTCTCCACTAATAATCATTGGCTTAACAATCTATCTGTTCCTATAATCTTTAATAATCCATTTACACACAACTATACCTAGTTCGTCAAACCACACTTATGAGTTCATTTACTTGCCACAATCATATGAGTTTTAAGAACTTTCCTAGATAGACATTTGGCGTCCATTGGCTGAGGGGTCATAAACATTTCATATAACTATGAATGAAGAATGTCATATAAGTATGAGTTTTAAGAACTCGTACTTAACCTTATATCCTCTACCTATGACCTATCTATCTGTTCTATACATGAGAAAGGAATCACCCTCTTAACATGGATATAGCAAATAGCGTGACACAAACATTTCAATGATTATCATTGCCAGAACTATGTAGTTTTTACACCAAGTACAATTCCCCGCCTACACAAGGAATCATACAACTCAGCTGCTGACACGAATCCTCAATTGAATCCCCACCTAACACTAACACCCTTCTCAATACGAATTTCATTTAATCCGTATTCATAATCCTTTCCTGAATTTGTACCAATTCATAGTACAACTGACACCCATCAATCTTGCTCTAAACTTTTCAATCATTCACTTGATCCTTCTTCATACTATAACCTTATCAGATCACAGGGTGATCTCATCGTATATATTATGATTCAGTTCTATACTATGATCGTTTTGTTTTACAATCTCCTATCACTGTACTTTAGTCTTTTAGACTCTATCTATTCACCACTTACTGTTCAACTTTATTATCAGAGTTAGGGAACTCTGTATCTTATAACTCGCTGAGATTCGTCTTTGAATCTTACCGACCAACTAACTCTATATGTGTTAGTACTTATCCTAATCACTGTGGTTATTAGTCTCAGGTATTCCTATTTAAGGTTCATAACCTACAACTTTGATACCAACTGTGAGGGCCCCGAATCCGAGGTCCCGAATCACCGCGGATCCGGTTCGATCATTCTATTACTATTACTATATTTGCGGAAGATATAAACATAAATTATTTATACATTAAACTTACATACTTTTCCCCAAGGTCGAGTAACCTTAACTTAATACACAAATCATAACTTATTTAACACATAACATTATTATCATACAACACTATTACAAATCTAATCGCGCACATTAACTTTAAGTTGGAACTGTCTTTAACCTTTCCTTGTATCCGACGCATTCGTCTTAATCTACAATGTTTTATCATGATATAGCAAGGGTGAGCATAAGGATTGCCCATCAAGTTTAAGTTCAATAATATAACGATATATCATGATTGAAAGAATCTGAATAATAAGATGGCTATAATTCAACAATATAATTGTGAACTAGCAGGAATAAATTTTTGACTGAACAAGTATTGAACATGAACAAATATATCTGAACCAACTTGTAATGAAGGTGATCAACCTTTCATACCTGACTTATAGATGCAATATGTACAGAGTACAATTATACATGGCAATCATCAATCATTAATCATAAGCATATCTGAATGAAACAACTCTTAGTAGAGTTAAGTAAAAACAAACTTGCCTGAACCGTTGATTACCGCTACGCAATTTATATCGCTTTATCCGAAGACCTAATATTAGTAATTTAGATTTCTAATATTAGAATAATATCATCACAGTATAATACTATTATATATATATAGATATATATAGAATAACCTAAACACATAACACATAACACATAACCCTATCAATCTATAACACACATAAGACTCAGTATCAAGTCAAACTATTGCAGTCTGAGTTGAACCCGACACACAACTGACATCCCTACGGTCTAGTCTGACAATTCACGAGTTTAAGTCTAATTAAACTTTGCCTAACACTTAACAATTATCTAAGATAATTTTATTAACAGTCAAAATATTTTTCATAAGCTCGTAATAATTTTTAAATAATTATTACTATTTATCATAAATTTTCGATTATTAATATCGTATTTAAATGAATTAAATACCACATAATTCTTTTATCATTAATATTTATTTATTATCAAATATTAATGAAATACATGTCATAATGATATAATATATTTATAATATATCAAAGTATTTTAATACCTTAAAATATTAAAATATTAATATTTTCATGACAAAATATCAAAAGTTATATTTTATAACTTAAAATATTTTTATAACACTTAACTCATTTTCATATGATTTTTAAATCATTTATTCTATTTTTCAATATTTTATTTAATATAGTTATTAAATAAATTAATTATCATTAATATTAATTAATTAATGAAATTCATCACAAAATATTAAAAGTCCTTGAAAATATCTTTAAATATTTTCTCATACCATAATATTATTTTTAATGATTTTTCATGTATTAAAATCATTTTTAAATAATTTATTTAATATTATAATTAAATATATTAAATACCATTTATATTCCAAAAATATTAAATATTTATGAAATATACTCTAAATAATTAAAAACTATTTTTCAGATTTTAAAATAATTTTTTAGAATTTATTATGTATTTTTAATAATTCAAATCATTTTTTTCTATTTATTTAATTTAAATAATCATTTTTAGAAATTAAATAATTAAAAAGGGGCCCTATAGCTACGTAGCGAAATCACTATAGGTGTTCTTGGCCCAATTCTTGAGCCGCTTGTAAAAGCATGTCCGTGTGCAAGTGGGGTGGTTTGGTTTGCGCTTAATTATCTTTATAATTTGTTTCTGAGTCTGTTTGAACCTTAATCTTGTAGTAGGTATGTAATACTACAAGTTTTAATCATCATTTAAGTCATAACAGAACATATCATGAAGATCTGGGTGTGCAAAAATCTTGTCAGGCGTGTTCTTCATTTTCTGGGTTACCCAGAAATGAAGAACAACCAAGGTACCTATTTGATAGCTTTAAATCATAACGTTCTGGACTTGGTTTGTGTAATCTAGTGGTTTATTCTTGTACAACACATGACAGGGTATAACGACATAACATCAGATCATAAAAACATCAATACGTATATAAGATCAAGGATGGTCAATCTCTGACAGAAAACTCGGCTGGAGAAGATCTGGGTTACCTAGAATCTTCATCCGTCGTGACGGTCAACCCTTGTTTGACCGCCCCTAACATCATTTCAGTTATGGATCTGGGTGATCTAAAGGTTTTAACTTGTAGTAATCATGTCAGGCTACAACTACAAAACAACAACGTGACATAAAACATAATGCATAAGCAAGATCATGGCTGCTGATATATCATCATCGATTTTTCGGGTTTCGGGTTTCCGATTCCGAAGAGTCGTGTTTCGGTCAACGATTTTGACCGATCGTATCTTGAAATTTACTAATGATCTGGCCTTGTTTCTAGCTTCATATGAAAGTCCTCATGACATAGAACACATGTATAACATAAAACGACATATATCAAAAACAAAGAAAGATCTAGGGCCTCTGACATATGACTGTCAGGCCACTTTTTGACATTTTTCCAGATTACTAAAAATGCTTGATTCGTGCATCTAAGTGTTATAGATCTATGATCTATCAATCCAGATCACTTATAGACACTTTATAACACATATTTAACCAATCAATTACAACATATAACATCAAATTATGAGATTTTAAAAATTAGGATTCTTATTCCTTTTAGCTTTGATCTTGGTTTTCTGACTTCATGATATGATCTAGGCTAGCAATGAACTGATATAGGCTTTGTATCTCACTATCTATCACTCCCCATTCCAGAATTTTAGAGAGAGATGGTCTTGGGAGAAATGAGAAATAAAGTGGTCCATTCTCTCTCTTAATCTATTTATTTGCTACATATGCAATGAAATGGGCTGGAAAGTGGCTGATTGCTGTGGTTTGTAGCACAAGGCTAGGCTAGGAGTGGTTCACCAACTCAATTTAGGGCTAGATCTACAAGCAACCAATTAAAGAATGCAATAAGGGCACTAATGTCATTTGTATTTGTATATTTAGTGGCATTTTGTCAATTGTCCAAACCCTTGTGGTTTAGGTTTTGAAAACCTTTAGGGTTTGGAAAATCCTTAGGGCTTAGAAAAATAAAATCTAGAATTTCCAAATTAGGTTTTCAAAATAGAAAATTAATATTTCTAAATTATAATTAGAATTTTCTAATTATATTAACATTTCTTAATCATACTTTAAATCTTGCTAATTAGGATTAGTATTTCCTAATTAAAATCGATAATTTAGCAATTAGGGTCAAAATCACGGATTAGGGTTTACAACCCAAAAATTAAGGTTTCTAATATAAAAATAAGTTTTGTAATTTCGAAATTAGATTTCCTAATGAGATTAGGGTTTTCTAATTACTATAACTTGAAAATTAGAATTAACATTTCCTAATTATCATTACAATTATTAAATTAACACTTAGGTTTTCCCTAATTAAAAATTAGGGTTTCAAATCCATAAATTAGGGTTTTCTAAATTTGAAATTAGGGTTTGATAATTAATTAAGCTTTACCCTAATTAATATATTAATTAATAGTACTTAAGCAATATAATAATCATTGACGCTCCCATATTAGGGTTTTAAATTTCTGAATTAGGGTTTTGGATTCCCGGAACTGAAATTAGGGTTTCCCGAACCGGTTTTTAGGGTTTCTTAGTAATCGCTAGGGTTTTCTAACCAAACATTGACGTTCTTAATATAAACTTAGGGTTTGTTACAGATATCGTTTATCTGATCAACCCTTGACCCTTAACCACATCATG